>JAFREQ010000046.1:1302500-1315000 GCA_025331565.1 Holacanthus passer | reverse complement strand
AAAGTTTTATACTTTTTATTCAAGTTTTGCCATTTATTTAGGGAAACTGTTAACATTTGTCTTCTCATAATGAAAATGTACATTTATCAATCTGCATAAAACATCACATGTACAGTACATCAAAATAAATACATCATCTGGTGGATTGATTGAGCTTTGCACTCGAAGATCGGTCAGTTAACTACAGCTACGCTATTCACATTGCAACCCCCCCCCATCTGCAACGATGCATGTTTTTCCTTTTGAACCGTCGGTCGGTCCAGACCTGGAGACTCTGAGCCGGTCTATGACAGCCATCAATCTAACTACATGTGAGAAATAAGACATCAGCACTGCACTCGCCATCAAGTCATGGGTTTAAATACCACTGAACTACAGCTAAAGCCAGACCTGGACCGGCCGGAGGAAAAAGCCTCGAAGGCGACTCCAGGCAGGGGAGAGTTCGGGGACAGGACCCAGCTGACGTCCGGTGTCGGACTAACTAGGAAGCAAAAAGAAAAGGAAGCAACCGACATTTATTCCTTCCTGTTATTATCATTTTGTGAGATGGTGACTCACGAGTGTGGAAGTAAGTAAAACTAAAAATCAACCCATCCACCTGCCAGCGTCTCGCCAAGACTCTTAAAGTCGTAATCCTTAAGATTTCAGTCCTCCTGCGTTCAGACTGTGAATCTGTGGACGAACACATCTGGATAAACTCACACTTCCTGCCTGTTTGTCCCAGTGGACACTTGCAATAACTAAAAAACATTTTCCCATAGACCTCCATCTTAAAGGAAATGGACCGGACACCTTGAACTGCAAACATCAATCATTACTCTTACTATTACTGACTTTGAATCCATTGATGTTTCATTTTTGTAAAACTTTCCCAGATTCGAGAAAAGCAATTATAAAGTGCGTAACGTCGTCACAATGTAAAGTCAGAAACTGAGCACGTGCAGTCGACAAAACAGGAAGCTGGAAAATGTTTTTGGCTCAGAGCATCTTGGAGTCTACTGTCTAGTTCTGATAATACGTTCAGACTGAATCAAACAATCAAATACTTAAAAGTCCACTGATGAGAAAATGTCAGAAATGTTTTCTGTCCTGGCTCCAAAATGGTGGAACGAGCTGAAACACACCTTCTGTTACTGACTGAAAACCTTGACATTTGTCTCTATCTCATTCTGCCTTATTGTTCTAAATGCAGCACTTGAAGTAAAGTTAACGACGCTTGTATTTGCCTGATTCTTGTATCCACGTGGTTAAAAGCACTTCTTGTAAGTTGCTTTGGATTCAGCTAAATGAATGTGTATCTCTCCTCCATCACTCCTCCATGTTTCTACAGAAGCTCAGAACAGACGAACCAAACAGCGGCTCTCCAGCCTGTCACATCGCTGAGGGGGTTTCAGTTGGTTGCAATCTGCAACCTCACCACTAGATGCCACTAAATCCTTCACACTGCTCCTTGAATGCGGCTCAGAGTGAACAGAAAAAATCCAACCTTGAACAGGATCAAAAATGGGGTTTGATTTCATGAAAATCTTAAGGATTAATAACTTGAACTCTCTTTCACATTTCAGGATTCTTTCACAGTTTTTTTTTGACAAAAATACTCAAAAGTGCTTCAGTCCCCTCGTTCCTCAGCCTGTGTCCTGTCCCCTACAGCCTTCCCCTTCTACCCTCCTTAACGTCTTAGTCACACACAACGTCTCCGCTCGTCTCACCATGTTTCATGTTTTTCGATGATCTTTGGGTCGTTCCCTTCCGTCCTCCGTCTCCCATCATCTCCCAGCGACACTGATCCACTCGGGCTCAACAATGACTCGTCTACCTCCTCTCCTGCTTCATGTTTCCTCTCCTGTTCGCCATCACGTCAAAGGAGGAGAGAACAGGATCGATCATTGCGTCTCGCGGCAGAAGGGGCTGGACATCATCTATTTGTATTTACATCGCCTCCTCCTGGGCGGAGAAGGAGGGAGGAGAGGATGAAGAGTTGGGACGGGGCGGTCGGTCTCAGAAATGTCTTTTGTGAGGCTTCTCATATTGATACTTCATATTCACGAGTGTCCTGTCGACAGTGAGAGAGAAGACGGACGAGACAGTTTGAGTAATGTGTCCCCAGCTCTCCTTCATGCAGTGAACAGTGAGACTACACATGATTAGTCTGGACAGTTAAATGTGGTGGACACTCACTCCTCCTGTCTCATACAGTGGGTTGTCGAACTCTGTCTCCACAGTGATCTGTCGGTATGGGTGGGGGTAGATAAGAGGAAGCCTTAGGTTGGAGTGATATCGGCACCTGAAGGACAGGATGAGGGACAACAGGAAAAAAACATGAGACAATTCAGTGAGAAAAAGTTGCTCCAGTTCGAGACTTTCAATGATTTTATACTTTGTTTTTTAAAATCTGTATTTGATCATTTACCAAATAAAACATTCAAATTATTTTTATTTATTTCAGGATGATTTGTTATATTTTATATTATATTTTGCTGCCTTTTCATCTAGCGCCATCATCAGGCCAAAAGAGTAATTTGTCCAATAAGTTCCAATCCTCAGTTTGGAGAAAAACATATACATCAAGGCCACATTTTGCAACATAGAGCGCTCGAAAAGCTACTGCGAGGATAAAATTTGTTATCAGGAGAGGTCAAAGGTCAAAGGACTTCACCGTGTGACGTAGACGTAAGCTCCTCCGAGCAGCACAGACAGCAGAAGAACCAGGATGAAGATGGCCAACGCTATGTTTCCTCCATCCAGAGTGGAGCCGGCCGTCGCCTCTGCAACTGATCGACAGACCAATACAACAAGGTCACTCAAGAGCAGAACGCCGGCGAGAGAACAAATAAAACCTCTACGAGTCCAGTCGAGGGTTGAGCAAACGCAGGTGATGCCACAGGTAAACAGATGAGCACAAACAGGTGGACGGACAAACGGGATGGGACGGAAGCGGGCGGGTGGTCGCTGACGCAGGCGAAGCAAACACACACAGACACGAAGAGCTGTTTATTCTCTGTTTGTTTGAGTCTACAAAACAAACTGTGCGTCTGTTCAGCATCAACATACACAGGTAGACTCACCTTCCAAAGCACGGTTGTCAAAGCAGTCATGGAAGGCTGCAAGACATCATTCTGTCAGTCAGTGCACATGAAAATTCACATCACTTCCTGCGGAGGTCGTATTTGTAACGAGGCTGAATTCGAATGACCGTTCGCTAACCGCCATCTTTCTCTGACTACACCTGTCGTTGTTCAGCTCTAAAATCCTATTACATTTATTTTATGAATGTATTTATGCTAAATATTTGGATCGATGTGACGCATGTGTTGATAAACTGTGTGAGACTATTGTTCTATGTCAAGTTATTATTCATGTAAATCTTGTGTTGCTTGTGCATTGTAGATGAAGCCAGCCGAGAGATTTTGAATCATTATGGATAAACAAATCAGAGAGGCCTCGAAAACCTCTTTTAATTACATTTTTTACAATAATAAACTGAATTTCTAAATAGAATTTTAAAGTTATTAATATTTGCAGCATTTGGCTCCTCGGTTTCAGACTGAACAAAAGCAGCTTGTAACGTCGAGTCTGTGTCGATTAACCTGAAATGAACTTTCACTGGCAGATTTTAGCAGCTGCAGTAAAAACCTGCAGCCCCATAAATTAATGTAATTAATTAATGATATGCTAATTGGCCTTGGAGCAATGATTATAACTGTCGGTAAGATGCTAAAGTTTCCAGCTACAGAAGACAGACAGGCCAATAAACAGACACCAGGCTCCAATCTAAGCTAAGCTGTGATTGGACAGTTTGGGAAAGGGGCTTTAGCGAACAGTCATGAGCATGCTCAGGGGCAGGATCCATCTGCATCGACACGCACGGGGCAAACGGGTCTCTGAAGAATACTGTGTACATGCATTAATCCAAAGGTACAGAGAACGAGGGAGCGTTTCATTCCACACAGACATAGAAATCAAAAACATTAAATGCTGCTCACGCCTGCAGAGAGGAAGCGGGCCGCTCCAGAACGACGGGTTTCCCAGGATGCATTTGATTGCGACCTCTCCGATGAGCTCGTAACCTTGGTAACACACGAAGGTGAGCGATTCTCCGGGCAGGTAAAGCCTCTTGGACAGGATCTGGTAGCCGTTGTCTGGGAGGCCGGGGTTTTCACAGGACACAGAATCCTCGGCTGGATGGAAGCGAGAAAAAGAGAGAGAGAGAGAGAGAGAGAGAGAGAGAGAGAGAGAGAGAGAGACGCATGGATCCTGTTGAGTTTCTCAACACGAATCAGAGGTTTTGCGTCAGAGCTCGACTGACAGATTTGACAGGCTCTGGCTGAGGTGACATGACTCATGGATAATCTCCACCCCCTCCTCCAGGTGGCTGAGGGCTGATTGGTACGGTGCATTAGCATTGCATTTACATATCAAACACTCCACACAAACATTAATATCCCTGAAAACACACACACACACAGACACACACACAGACACACGCATCATCAGCTCGAAGATGAAAATGCAGGAGATGCTGCCTCGTCTCTGGCAGGCAGAGCCGCTGTGATCTGTGTCAGCAGAGGGAAGAGAGAGCCAGACTTTTCTTTTCCTGCTAAAAATCACACAAACCCACTCATGTTAGATCGCACAGCTTCAGGGAGAGAGCCTCTCATCTTCAGTTAGCTGCCATGTGCGACTGTCTGTCCTGATGACAGCTTTCTGAAATCAAAGGGCCGACAAATTACCAGTAAAGCTCAGGAACCTTTCAGCCCGCGGGTCGGATCAAATCACCGACACGTACGCGGCGTCTCTGTGACACTCACAGACACAGTGAGGCAGCCGGGACGTCCACACGGGCGTCCCCGGCTCTCGGCCGTAGCAGGTGATGGTGGCGCCGCCCTGCAGGATGAAGCCGGGGTTGCAGCTGTACTGAATGGTCGTCCCCACCAGGAGTTTGGGGTCGGACAGAGACCTGGTGGAGTGCTCCACGTGGCCCGGGTCTGAACAGTACATGACTGAGGAGGAACATGAAGAAAACAGACATCAATATCTTCCTTTCATTCAAACCGTCACTGCTTCATATTATATCTTATATGATCCTGTTGTCATCACGTAAATTCATTCCGTATTTCAGAAGCCACACGACCTCCTTTAAACGATAACAGACACAAACACACCCACACAGATGAAGAGTGGATTGTAAATGAGAGTGGGACTGACTCTTTTCACAGAACGGCGGCTGCGAGCTCCAGGACAGGTCCAGCTGACAGGTGAGGGTCTCTCGACCCACCAGGTCATAGCCGGGGTCACACTGGTAGGTGATTCGAGCCCCTCGCACCAGCGCGATGTGGGAAGTGGTCTTCCAGCCGTTCTGGATCTCGGGCAGGTCTGGACAGGAGTCGTTTCTGGAAACCTCTGAGAAAAGAACAAAAGAGAAAAGTGATGAACGGCTCCACGGCGATGTTGTTATTGCTCGTGGTCCAGGGTTGACACAGAGACGCGTTTCCTCTTTTGCAGCATCATGAGGGTCGAGAGGGAGACAAACTCAGCATCTGACTCAGTTTGATTCCGGCTCGTTTTCTCCGTGAGGAAGACGATTGATGGACTTATTGTGCGATTAGTTGACCGTGTGACAGAGTGATGGATTTTCATCAGTCTTCAAATATCGTCTCCTGTGTGACGAGGACAGTTTGTCTCTGAAGCTGCTGCTTGGAGAAGCCAGTCAGCTTTAATTCAGACTCCCACTGAAACAGGCCTCAATAAAATAATTACCAGCTGTCACTTATGTGTCACGGTTGTGTTGATCTGCAGAAGAAAAAATGCCTTTGCTGTTACGCACTGACAGTGATTTTCTTTATCATAATAGTCCGACAACAAGCTTTTTCAGAGGCTTTCGGCCACATGATGAAGACTGAGATACGATCAAAAGCCTCAACATATGACTGTTACATACTGCAAATGTTTTATGAATGCTTTATCTTCTAATCTACTGTATTACTCAGGAAACACAGAGAGCAGAAATGCTGCTATTTATTAATTTCATTTTTCTTTTTATTCCAATTAATATCAACTGATTCATTTTAGTTACTCAAGTTCTTATAACTGAACTTCACACTCGAGTTTGACATCACCTTAGCAAGTTATTTAGCAACTCGAACACCAGACAAGAACGTCCACACTGGATTCTGTAAAACCCAGAAACTGAGCTAAAAGAGAGTGAATATTGGACGTCTCTTCATCAGGTGACACGACCATGACTCCAAATGAAGCATCATGATGCTCTGTTTTCACCATATCAGCGTAAAAGGTGATAATGAGTCAGAGCTGCAGTCACGTTGTTTCTGCTGCCCCCAAGTGGCCAAAGAAAAAATCAAAAAATATCTATTCCTGCAGCTTTAAAGAGGCTGTTTTCAAGCTCTCAGTGAACCAGATGCTCTCAATTCTTGTTCCTTTTAATTGTCAGAAGTCGATTTGTTTCACTAAATGAAAACACACGAAGGAGCGAATCATCTGTGAGCTCCATCATTTACACACCGAGTGTGTTGGACCTCACACACCAACACACTCGGAGGAGCAGCAGGAGGTTCAGACCAACAGTCTCTTCATCGTTCTGAAGATCGTTCTGAATCAAGCATTCCTCTGATCTCGGATTGAAAGCGTCCAGCTCAAACTTTCGTCGTGTTATCTCTGCGGTCTGAAAATCAATGGAGCTTTAGAATTCAGAGTCAAATGTAATAAACCCGCAGCGTCGAGAGGAGAACGGCGCTCCCTTCAGACGGATCAAGGAGTCGGAAGTTTTGTCAGTGAAATAAAAAAGTTACAAATGTCCACAAAATCTAAAAGTAGTTTTCTGGTGAGCTGGTTGCAAAAGAGTCGACTGAAACAGGAAGTTGAACGACATTAAAGAAACAACAGTGCAGTTAAATCCAATCAGCTGATGATTACAGTTACTGTCTGCGCCTTCACAGACGCTTTATGATTCTCATTCAGACTCTTACAGGCTGCAACCGTGGATTCTAATATCTCGAGTGTGTAATCGGCTCGGAAGAAGAAAATAAAACCACCTCCAGTTTCTGCTCTTGCCAAGAAGAAAATACAGAACATTAATAAAATTTACGCCATTTAAAGACTGAAAAAAAAATCATTACAGCCGAGAGATAAATATACATACAAGTCTGCTGCTGTTGGGACAAGTGTGTGTGTGTGTCTGCATATGTATATGTGATGATTGATCGGCCGAACAGCGTTGCATTACACTGTACGATATAATAGGCCTGCAGGGATTCGTAAGTTGAAGGATCCAGGATCAATTATTCATCCTCTATTGACTTGGTTCTCCTTCGCTGTGCAGCCTGAATGTGTGTGGTGGGTAATTTATTCCAAGCACAGGCACACACACACACACACATTCATGCACACACACACACACACACACACACATTCATGCACACACACACACACACAGAATCAAAGAAAGTAGCCTACGTCTTCATGCTATGTCGACTTGATTTACTCCTCTGAGAAACGTGTGAGTTTGTGGTGTCGCGCGAGTGACAGGTAAATTGGACAGTGTGTGTCTCGCTGCGATTCTAAATTGGAGTCAGGTGTTGGATGTGGGAAGCGCCGCAGATTACTGTGTGTAAAAGGAGGAAGTGAGCTTATTTGGCTGCTTGTTAAACTCTGGGCTTGTGTGTAGATGAGAGCCATTGTGAGACGCTGAAACAAATAGGATGTGATTGAATAAGGGCAGAGGGAAATGAAAGCAAAGACAAATAGAGACGAGAGGAGAGAAAAGGGAAGATGAAAAATGGAGTCGGCAGCTCGAGGAGAAAAGGCTAAATTAAAATGAATGAATGTTAACGTTTCCACATCGAGCTAAAGGACAAGGCAGGTGCTACTCTATATCTTTCTTACAAAACAGAAAAACAAATCCCATGAAAAGTGGGAAAGTTGGATATTTGAATAAATCAATAAATGAATATTGCAAAAGCTTTTTCCTCTTGGCCGAGGTGGAAAAGTTGTGTATCGATAAAATCAAAATACCACAAAGTGCAACAGACGCAGACTTAATGAATAAATGTCCGTGAAACCTGTGACTGAGGATGAGGAGGCTGTGACCTTCCTCACATTCACACATGAAACTAAAAGAAATGTCTGATTTTGTCTGATTTAGCTCCACCAATTATTTATCTCAGTGCATCCAACTCTACACACACGTTCCTCCTGTTGCCTCAACAAGAGGAACTGGTTCATGGTTGGGGACTATTTTCAGCAGCGGATGAATCCACATTTAGTCTGTAGTGAGTGTTTGGGGCGGCAGGACTCTCACCCATGTAGTTGATGATGAAGCCTTCGCCCTTGCCGAAGACGAGCCCGGCCGGGTCGGAGTGGAAGGTGACGGTCAGGTCGGGGGTGGTGGACGACAGCTTGAAGGGGCTGCTGCCCCCGACGTACCGGCCCAGGATCCGAGTCGTGACCTCGTCGCCGTCGGTGATGGTCAACATGTCGCTGTCGCTGATGTTCAGCCTGAGACACGGAGACAGAGAGAGAGGTAGAGACAGTGGTATCAGTCCAGGACGAGCTGCGCTGACTCAGAGAGCCGACTGCGTGGGAGACGAGATGACCTCAAAGGCTAAACGCTGCATTCATCCACAGGCGAAGTGTTTAACAGGCTGTAAACACGGCCATGTTTTTATGGCCCCAGAGACATTTGTTTCCACAGCTCCTCAAACATGAAGCTCGCAAGGTTCGGAAAACTGACATATCTGTAAATATGATATGACACAAATCTACCAAAGGAATAAAGTCTGTAATTGGATCAGAGCTGCAGGGAGTGTAGTTAAACATGTCAAACCCATTTCACACCACAGAAAAAATCTATATGATGTAAAATGCATTTTAAAGGGCTGGTGATTGAAAGGACACTGTACTCACTGCACCTCGATTCACCTGAATTTAATACGTTTATTTACAGGATGTGTTGTGTGTAAAATACTCTGAAAATACTCTGTTGGAGTAATTCTACTGTGTTATTACTGTTGCACAGTTAATGTTACTATTGTTATTACTTCACTAGCCACGATTTCAATATAATTTATAGCCACGTTCAAATGAATGTTTATTAGTAAGATTTTCAGGATTGGTAAGTTTTCATTTGGATGTTAAACATCTAAGACCTGCCTCCATCTGTCTTTGCTTTGGCAGAACTCATTTCAAACTCCTCTTTCTGACGGACAAGGCTTTAAATGTTTCTTCCTCCGTCTCCATTCGTCCTCATGCTCCAAAACATCCTTTATGTTCTTTCGATGCTGGTTATTTAAACTCTTCCTCATTTAATCTCTGTTGAGTTTTTCTCTGATCTTTCTCACTGATTTGCCCTTTGACATAAACTGAAGAAACAAGCGATTGTCTCATGTATCTACAAACGGCATCAGAATAATGTGAAAGTTGCATAAATAAAATAAAACTTCTACACACATTCGCTTTGAATTTAGCAACACATGGAAGTTTCTGAGACACGAACGCGAGGGGGCAGATTCAATCCAGCTCTGGAGCGAGCCAGGAAAAGTACAGAAGAAAAGGGCAGAACAGTGAAAACTGCAGTGGCAGCCTCATCAGCATCTTCTCCAAGTTTTCAATTTAATGGTTCAGTTTGAGCAGGGAAATATCAATAGGCACTTGTAGACGGGGAGCTGGACCCCTCACGGAGCCTCCACACTCACAAGTCCACACATATATTTTTAATGATGACATTTGGTTTTCAGTTAGTTTTCATTCGGGCCAAACTTTGCAGCTGAAGTTTGGATGTTCGTGATCGTGTTGGTGCGTCTCTCACAGCTGAACGTCGAGCAGCACCCGTTTGTCCTCGCCGACGTGTATCCTCCAGCTGCAGTCCTCTCCCTCGCCGTACCACTCGGGCCAGTTCGGAGACAGGATCACTCCACCTGGACCCGTCAGGTCACCTCCACACTGTGCTGCAGAGACAGGAGAGAAAAGGACGAAGAGAAGTGAGAAATATGGAGGATTCAAAGGAATCATTTGAAGAAAGATGGATTCCTCTGTTCACCATGAAGCTGCAGGCGGTTAACGGACACATAACCCTTCATAAAACACTGAGTTTAAATCAGCTCATCCATATTTGACATCCAGACATTTGGTTTAAGAAGTGACACTCGTCAAACATTCATAAAGCTTCATAAAATACAAATAAAAATACAGAAGTGTTGTTGCAGGAGGCCGATCGTCTGCGTCCCGCCGTCAGTTTTACCTTTGCACAGTGGCTCCGTGTCGTTCCAGTACGGATCCCTCGCGCTGATGCACTCGATCACGGGCGGGCCTTGTTCCAGAGAGTGACCCGGGTCACAGGTGAACTGAACCACGGCTCCGACGCCGTACAACGGGTCGGAGGTGGTGAAGTTTCCGTTCTGGAGGTACGGCTCGTAGCAGTGGCCGCGCTCGAAAGCTGGAAGAGGAAAAGACAAAAAGCTCAGTCCGCTTCAAATTCATCATAACATGTGTCTCATTGAATGAGTGCGGCCTTTTGAATATGAAATATTTGTATCATCCTCTTTGTGATACCTCTGTTTCCATAAACAGATGCCAAGATGATCAGTAGCTTCTCCCTCAAAAACTGTAATCACACATTGTCCATAAATCTTGTTTCCACTTGCAAAGATAATTCTTCGGTTTCTTTTTCTCTTTACCGACGAGGATGAACGTGTTGGAAGGATATTTGCATCCCTCCACAATCTGACACTGCCAGAAACTCTGAAAGCTTAGCTCAGATTATGTCGGACAACCAGCCCACTTCCCGGCGATGCGAGCCAGAATCAGCTTGGCAGTGGACGCTGTGAGCAGAAACACTGAGCCTCGCAGTCCTTTCTTATTTGTTTACATAATTACACTGTAATTATAGAAATATAACAATACATCGAGCACGTTTTAAACTGTGAAGCAGAAATAGTTGTTATTTTTGTGTGTGATTAGATCAGGGTGGAGAACGTCCAGCCTCCGGGCCGAACACAGCCTGCAAGGCAAAAATCTCTAGACAGCAATTTCCTTTTGCCTGCATGAAAAGAAAATGACATAAAATAGTAGACTAACGTGTCCTTCTGGGTGGTCCCTGAACGCAGCACTCACATTGTGGTTATGTGTCATTCATGACATGTGTCATGGCGACTGTCAAGAAAAGTAGATGCAGATGTTGTGATGTCCTTGACAAATGGCCAAACGATTCTTTTTTGTTGAAGTAGAGATTGTGCCCAGTTCACGGGGATGAAGGAAAACCTCTCCTCTGCTTTCACATGTGAAATCATTCGAGGACAAATTAAAGCAAGTGTAAGTGGAAAGAGGCAACACTGCATTTTCCTACTCTGCAAGAACAAAAGCCGGCTATGACATCTGAATACGCTGGTGAGCGTGTAAAACTCCTTCAGGCATTTGACAAGAGGTTTCAGGACATGAAGAGCAAACAAAAGCAACTGAACACATTTGCTACGTTGTTTAATGCTGATGTGTCTGACAACCTACAACAAGAAATCACTGAGCTGCAAAGCAACGACAAGCTCAAAGCTCGGAACAACAACCTCCCTCCATAAACCAGATCTACATCCTGAGGAGTTTCTCGTTCTGAGGAGACGCACTGAAGCTTCCGTCTGTGTTTGGGACAACCTGCGACTGTGAGCAAAGAGTTCCCTCCAACACTAACTGACCCAAACCTGGAGAAACCATCACCATAGGAAACAGGTTCCCGCCCCTGGATCAGATCTGTAGCTTCTGTACCTTCGTAGCGGATGTTGAATCCCGTGTTGTGGTTGGGCTGATCGGTGATGAACTGGATCCTCACAGCTGGACCTTCACTGATCACTCCCTCGAAAGGGATCTGTCCTCCCCGGCCCGAGTCGAACAGCACCACGGAGCCGGCGTCCAGCCCGCTCCACAACACCAACCTGCAGGGATGCGAAGATGCGTGAGCGGATGTGAAGGTGAAAACTTGGAAGGGAGTTCAGCTGAAATGCTTTAACTTGGTTCCACATAATGTTTCAGATCAAAGCAGACAGTCGACCAGCGAGCAGCTGTGTTGAGACAAACCATCCTCCACTGAACTAAAGCCTTTCAAAGTAAGTGCAACCGTGAGAGACGTCGTGGACAAACAACTGTGCTATGATGAATCACCAGGGATAAAAATGCTGCTTCGAGCAAGCAAGAAAGCTTCAACAAGAAATGAGTGTAAAGCTGAACGTCTTAAGAGCTATTTAATAATGTTTGTGAAATTAATTGAAAGAAAAAAACAGCTTGTCTCTAACTGTGTCTGTCTCTGCTGCTCAGCAGGTGGTCTGTGCTCGTCACATGTTATTTTTACACCAGAAAATGCGACAAAACCTCAGACTCACGGAGCCACCGCTGACTTTAGACTTTAAGACTCTATAAAAGCGGACTGGTCCTCGTACCTGTCGGTGGGACCCAGGGCCAGTCTCTCCAGGTGGAGGTGCAGCCTCTGGTCCTTGGGCGCCTCC
>JAFREQ010000046.1:1280000-1297500 GCA_025331565.1 Holacanthus passer | reverse complement strand
GCCGGGGCCTGTACCCTCCTCAGTAATCCCCCGCTTTCGTGCTCCAGGGAACGGCTTCCGGGGAGGGAGCCGACGCTGAGTCCTCGGCCCAGGAGGAGGAGCAGGTTCTGGGGCAGAGCGGAGGGGGCGACCTCGCCTTTCTGGGGGACGAGTCGTCCTTTTTGAGTCAGCACCGACTGGAGCAAACCTCCGGCCAGCGAGCTCTGGCCTTTGGGGCTGCTTTCCTTTGTGCTGCCTGGCGTCCCCGCCGGGGGCTGGATGGAGGGGGCGGCTGTGGGGACTTCTTTATCTGGAGAGAGCGGAAAACAAGGAATGAAAAAAAGCAGTGAAAATGTCCCCGAGAGCAGGACTCTGGGTGGTTCTGTCACTGTCCTGCTGCTCTTATCAGGAGAGGGGTTATCGAGCCAAACCCAGCCGGGCACCTCCACCGCTCACACACAACACACACACACACACACACACACACACACACACACACAATGAGACAGCGTGGTGGGGAGACAGGGCAGTTCAGCATGACAGGAGCTGAGCCCAGAGGAGGAGGGAGAAACTGAAAGAAAAAAAAGAAAGAAGAAATGCATAGACAGGCAAACCGCTCTGCCGTGCATGCTAAACTGCCATCTCCAGCAGCTTAGTTCAAAAACAGCACAGACCAGCATTTACACACACAAACCACACACACACATTCACACACACACACACACACCACCCTCCTCGTCTTCCTGCCTGCGAACGTCACGGTCCGAACATACACCAGCTGAGAAAGTGCTCGTGGTGCAGTCTCACTTTCATCTACATTTGAGTGTCATTTAAACTCCCCTCGAGCGAAACACGGCCGGAGCCGACGTTTTTATCCAGGAGGACGTAAGTCAGGAAAAATATCCTCTGTCTGTGTCGTCGACAACACAAGCACTTTTCTCTTGTTCTGCTGTTTTTCATCTGCAGACAGAAAATAAATAGGCTTTTTTTTTTTATTTGTGGAAATGTACCTGCTTTACACTCAATGTGTCAAACCGCCGTCATCAAGAAACTCATTTCAGCTTCACAGCTTGCAATTATTTAGGCAGCTACTCAGCAGCAGATGTTGACACACACACACACACACACACACACACTGAAAAACTTCTCCTCTTGATGTGTCTCTGCTCTGTAACTATGCTTTTGATACTCCAAGTCATTTAAATTCAATCTGACTGAAAATCACATTAATTATTGAGACGTAAACAAACATTTCTGATGAAGAGCTCTTATATCTGCTTATTAGAGACTGAGGCCAAGACGCGGCCCGAGTGCAACATCTTACAGCTGTCAATCATCTCTGGAGGACAAAATACCACAGAGAATTAAAAATGAAACATGCAATCAAAAAAAACTTTTTGGGTTTATACAGATTAAACAAGATAAACTGCATCAATTAACCTGTGTGAGAGGAGAGAGGTCGGGAAGATTAAGGACGTTAATTCCAACAGGTCCATTTGTGACATTCAACCACTGAGCTTAAATTCTGTCAGAATGAAAATCACATTGTTGAGAATGACTGTCAATCTGCATCAGTAAGTTGTGCGAAGGTTCGGTCGCTGCATCTTTCAAAACAGGTCTTGAGCTCAATGAGAGTAAGTGAATAAGTGATCTGCAGCCAATAAAGCTTAGATATATAGAACATAAGGCTTGTTAACCTGCAATCGAAGCCACAGGTGAGGAGGAAATGTTCAATGAAGCGTCGTGCGTACTCTGAATTTAGAGTGCATGAATCATTTCTAATAACTGGCTCATTAGTCACAGTGGCAGCCGAATAGAGTTTTCATGTCTCCTCGTAGTAGGAGGTGAAGTTTTCACCTTAACGCCGCTCTGTCAGAACATCATTTATAGCCGACCATTTGGCTGTGACGGAGCTGGCAGGTGAGACGCGTCTCCATAATGCTTCCTCCAATCATAATTAAAATGGCTCAGCGGGAGGACGAGGCTTCGTTGTACCTGTAAGTTATTCACTCGGGTTAATGCTCGGAAATTGCTGCTCGGAGCTTTTAGTGACAAACATAATTTGTCAATCAAGTGAAACAACAAACAGATTAAGCACAAATGAAAATCTGATGTTCTGCCCTCTTTTAAAGCTGCACCAGTCAATATATCAATAATGGATCGAATCAAGATCTGCAATGTGACGAGGGTCAATCAGTGTCAATAATCGGTGTCAATAATCAGTTGAATATTCAGACAACCACACGCTGTGTAAGAATTTGATGTGTTGCAAATCATTTAAACTCTATTTGACAATAGTGCAAAGAGAAAATATCAAATGTTGAAACTGAAAAATTTTATTGCTCTATGAAAAATACAGGCACATTTGAAATAAGATTTGCAAACCGTCAAAATCTGTTTTAATTGAACTGGGGTTATAAGTTGAATCACATTTTGTGGTATCAGATATGTTAAACAGGCTTTTACATTTTTAACCTGTGGATTTTGTCCCTCTCATTTATGCTGGAAGCTCATTTAATGTCCAGTATGAACCAGAACGATCAGAGCGACCTGTTTCAATGTTCTCGCCTCACCTGTGTTTTAAACTAGTAAAAATGTGAACGTCTTTAATCGATGCATTTTAAACTCTGGGATTAAACGACTCTTCCTGTGAACCAGAACATTCATCAACTTATGACACTTTGCTTCTGGATTTTATAAATATAACATGTCAATGCTGTTAGAGCCACAAATGAAATTCCACCTTCCTCTTGTCGGGGTGGAGGCAGAAATCTGTGAGACGGGTATCTGCACGGCTAAATAGAGACGTGTGGGAGGACGTATTTCGGGCTCCGGTTCCGGAAGTGAAAATCCCATTTATTTCCACAGACTCGTCTTTAGGTGACTCAGAGCTCTTCTCTCCAGCTCGAAGCTGCAGCCTGAAACTCTCCTGGTTAAACCGTCGCTGAGAAACAGCTGTGGTAGGAAATATCTTTGATCAGGGGTCAAAGGTTAAAGTGTGCGAGAAGGTAACTACAACTCCCATGGTGCATTTCGACAAGAATCGTCTGATCACAGAGCTTAAAATTCTGGCAGAAGATGAAGATCACAGTGTTGGAAAGAGTCAGGGATGAATCCATCTCTGGCACCAAAACTGCAACAACAAACATTTTGAATTTAGTCCTGGTTTGTTCCTCTGGCTGGTTCCTTTCCAGCCGAGGCTCATGGGTGTTGGAGTCTCACCGTTCAGAGACAGTTGGTTTTGTTATCTTTATAGTGTTGACAGTATTTTTCCAGACGGCGTTTGAGCCGTTGGTGTCTGACAATCTTTGTCCTTAATTGGTCTCCGGTGTGTGTTCACATTTGCATTCACGCTGCCTTTGTTTCGTTGCCGCACTCATTCCAATTACCTCATTTATTTCAAGAGGGTCATCGTCTGACTTTGAACCATCTGAACAATGAAGTGTTATGAATGAAGTGAATGCAGATTGATGATGAGCTCGACGGCTGAAGTTTGAGCCACTGAACCAAAATGTCTCAGCGCACAAATGGACGGGCTTGTGTCTGGAAACAGTCCTTCGCTCCTCAGTCTTTCTGATAGAGTTTAAAAAGCAGCTCCTGACGAACATAATGTTGAATTAATTTCCTGTCATGTATCAGAAAATGTGCTTCCAGAGCTGTGCTGCTACCTGAGTCGTTTAGTTCACTTGTCAGATGAATAATTAAAGCCCAGATGTTGTGAAGTCCATTAAATCACAGATTGTGTTTTTAACTCATCTCTCTGTTGCCTGGAAATGACTTTTATATACATTTAATTTGCAAATGTGTTGGAGGGAAACATGAAGCCGACAGAGTGAGACAGTGGCAGCTCTTAGTTAAGGTCAGAGAAAGATCACAGTCTGTTAAATCAGCAGAGACCTGAGAGATAAGATTTAAACTGAAAACACGATCTTCACAAATGTTCGGTCAAAAGTTCTCGAGTAAGTTACTTTTCTCAGCAGGTGGTGCTGTAATGAAACGAGTAAGTTTTTAACGCAGTAATCTTGTCATGTAATAAGTTACTTTTAAAAGTACTGCTACTGATTATAAAAACAAATTAGTAACATACAAACTCTTCCAGGAGACACGTTTGCCTTCACAGTTTTTAAGATGAATGTGCAGCGTTTAGTTCTGGGAGAAGAAAACAGACGCGTTGACGAGGGCTGACAGACTTTTGGCATTTTTGAGTTTAGTTTGAGGGAAATTTGCTGTGACGTTCACTATTGTGACAGCTGTAGTTTGATGGGGCATTCAGCTTCCTGAAAGGATTGTCAGCCGAGAGACTCGTCGCGTGGAGCTCAGAGAAGACGAGTGATTGAACGAAGAGGACGAAACAATGAGGAAATAAACAGGTTTAAAAATGATGATCAACATCAACAACCAGGTTCTGTGTCGCCTCAGATAAGAAATCTCACTTTAAACCTCTGGATCTCATTTAAAGTGCCGTGAGTTTGCAGATTTTTTTCCACTCCAAGAAACCAGAAGCAGCTGATTTCAGTGATCAGCACCTTCAATCAGAGAGGAGCAAATAATCAGTGAAATCAGCCGCTGCTTGTTTTCCACCAAACTGCTGTGACTGCAGCGTTAATACGGCAGGAAGAAGCAAGATGAGGCGAAGACGTAACGAGGAGCGATAACGCTGCAGGATAACACCAGACTGAACGCCGAGGAGAAAAGGTCAAATGACACAACTGGGACGAGAAAGGAAGCAGCGAGCGCATTAAACACTTTAAGCCTAATAAGGTGGGATTGTCACCGCGACGGGAAAGACACAGGTCCAAAGCAGCGGTGGTCGACGCTAACGACCCGACGCTGAACACAGGACGCGGTTTGAGAACGTCTGTTTGACTCGTGCAAAATCGATCGCAGGCTGCTCATCAAACCTAAAAATGCCGAGTCATTACTGGTCTGACTCTCAAACAGTTTCTTCTCCTAAAATGTGCAGAATTTTTGTGTGATGACGTTTAACTTTCAGATTCTGTTCGAGGTTAATGTTTGCACAAATGTTCCCGGTCAAAACTGGCGATCGGTGTTTGTAGGTTTGCTGTTTGTACATTCGGCCTAAAACTATGCGACGTGAAAGGTCACCGCGCCTCCACCAGGGGAGGCTGCTGTGAAGATGCACCTTTCTGTCGGGCGAGGCCTTGATGTGTGCTCTTTGAAAGGCCGGTGGGAGAAGTTGTGCGGGGACTCCCCGGGGTGCAGCCAAACCTGGGCGACCTCCCGTCACAAACACAGGATGAAAGCGGCCGCTCGCCGGTCCTCGACGAGGGTTTGTAGAAAATGGGAGCACGCGCTGCAGCTCACAATAATCAGGACAGTTGTGCCTATTTCAGGACATCAGTGGAGCATCGAGACGGTTTTATTGGTTCTGAGAGTCTCGAACATCCTGATCTGTGGTGACAGTCACAACAAACACGAGTCTGAGCTGCAATTACTGACGATGTTTAGAGCCTCGTGTTAATGGAACAGATAGAAACTGCAAACTCACGACTCTGATGAAATGTTTCGTTTCCTCCTTCAGGACAAAGATGGACTTAGTTTTCTCTTATAGAAGACAATCGACCTCTGCACCTTCAAATAAATCCTTTTGCATCAGAGAGATCAGATCACAGCCAAATTGGCTGGATGGATGGATGGATGGATGGAGGAGGAGGAGGGGTTGTTAGTGTTTGTGCACAGAACCTAAACAGATTCATCACCATTCGGACGATGAGTCGAGTGTTTAAACCTCCTCAAACTTAATGTGAAAAGACAACAAACCAGCAGAAATTCACCAGATTCTAAAATGAGTTTGTGACATTAAGCGTTATATTGACTTCAGTGACCTCATGAAGAAATGTCTCTTTCATTTGTTTTATATTTAGAAATATTCACTTATGCTATGAAGTGTCATTGTGGGAGTTTGGGACCATCGTGCTGCCGGTTCGAGTTCCCTGACTGTGCAGGAAATGAGCTGTGGCAGAAGTGAACGGGAGACGCGTTCTGTTTCATTACTGTTGATGTTGCTTTGCTATCAGACGGATGATTGAAGCCGAGAATATTAGAAATGTCATTAAACTCTTGGTTGCGTTTCTCTGCCTCTGTTTGTAGGTGCAACGCTGCTTCTCATTCTCCAATAATACACACAAACAGGAGTCCACCTGAAAGGCCACACCAGCCTGTTAGCGACATGTGGTGTGTGTGTGTGTGTGTGTGTGTGTGTGTGTGTGTTTATTGGACTGAGTAGGTGAGTTTGAAACAGAACGAGTTGTGTAGTGAGAGAGAGAGAGATGGATTCATCGTCCTCTCGCTGCCACTTCAACACAATCAAGTCTGAGGCTGTGAAGCGATGTCAGAAAAGGTTTCAATGGGAACAAAGAAGACCTTTGTGGATTCCTGTGTGTATATTTGTGTGTTTTTCTGAGGCTGAACCGAGATACAGAGAAGAAGCTCATCTTTTTGTTTTCTTTGTTACTCGGTTGAATTTGTATTCCAGGAGCTGGTGGCTGTTTAAAGTGCTTTATCAGACCCGAGACTGGCAGCAACTGTATCTGGAATACATTCCCTGTCTACCATGTCCGTTCCCCATGGAGACTCGCAGCGATAACACACACTCACACACACACACACACACACACACACACACACACACACACACACACACAGCTCGACTCAGCTGTCTGAATTCTGCTCAGGCTACAGACAGTTTTTGGCTGCATTAACAAGACGATGTTAACGTTCAGGTGCAGGAACAGCTGCTCTCGTCACGTCATAGCTGTTAAATACAAACCACTTAAATCCATCAAATTCAAGGGTAAAACCAGTTAATTACATCTTCAGTAAAATCTTTGTAGATTTCATTTATATCAGTTCTAATAATGTTGTGGTCCAAAGCAGCTGCTGAGATCTGGACACTGACGAAGTCCAACAGAGCAACAGTTCGTTGGAGGCAAAGCTGAAAATGTCTGTTGCTGTGCTAGAAAACACAAAGTGAATGAAGTATTTCAGAGCGAAGCTCCGGCCTCCAGGAAGCAGCCGCAGCCCCACACCGCCGGCCTGAAGCGCTCGTACCCGCCCACTTTCTCTGCTCTTATATAAAACCAAACTGAGAGCCAGCGATCGAAGCGAAGCATCACACGCTGAAACAAACTCAAAGTTACCGAGTCGTAACGAATCAGACACGATGATTCACACAAAGTAAAAGCAAACCACAGCCACGATGCATAAAAACACACCGTCACGTTATATGATCGATCTGAGCTCCGGTGTTAGAGCTGTTTCTGGTTATAGATCAACGTTTAACGAGATATGTTGGTTTTCAGATCGAAGATAAAATCGTGTCATTACAACAAGACAAGTTCTGTGTAAAAACAGAATAATTTGGTGTCCAGTAACAATGAGGAAATATGTGATGATAGAATAAAACATATCTTGCTCTAATGTGAGAAGGACGTCAGCAGTGAACTGTACAGAGTCGATCTGAAGACAAAAACAGGATCCGTGTTGTAATAAAGCCAAATTATCCTTGAAGAGCCTCTTGCTTTACAAACCAGGACAACTTGACCGTCGGCTCCTCAGTGTTAATTATCAAGCGCTCGCTGCTAATTGGCTGAAGACGCTGGAAGGCAGACTCCAGCAAAACGTGACCTCTGTGACCTCGGATGTCTCCGCCTCTCGAATTCGGGCGCTGGGTAAACACGCTGCACTGATTTAATGATTTCCTGTGTGAGAAGTGATGAGTGCTGACATACGCTCACACACACACACACACACACACACACACACACACACACACATTGATCGATGCTATCTGAGGATCGGCGCACGGGCGGCGCTCGGGGTCAGCGAGTGGAACGACCTGAAACTGAAAGCAGGGCAGCTATCGAACCGACCAATCAGCGATGACCTCGGAGCGGATCTCCTCTCTGCTGACACACAACGCAACTCACACACACACACACGTAAACAAGATTATTAGCGTCTATATAATTTACACTTTTATGTTCACTCTCAAAAAGTGAGTTTATTATAAAATCTCCTAATGTTTGTTAAATGAGTGGATTAATTAACGGGGACTAACTTTCACTGGGTTCAAGGATTAAAAAACATCCTTCAACTAATGATGCAGAAGAGCAGAGGCGGGATTTTAGGAGAGAGTTAATTAAAGTTAACTAATTAAACCTGGCTGATTGGAAAAGAGGTTAACAGGAAATAAGTGCTGGTAAAAACAAATTTGGTTTCTGAAAACACCAAAAGCACCAATCAGGTTTAATGAGAATTGAATTTTTGAACGTGACCTAAACTCTTCCTCCTCATCACTGCACATATTCACTGTTTCACTGTTTGAAATATAAACTGAGCAAGTTTGATTTGGTAACATTTTCACTATTGAAAAAAAGACTGGCTCAAAATAAAACATCAGCTTCTGCATCTGTGAACATTTCTGATTCATCGATTCAGGCGCTACATTTCAGTCAGGTGACCTTCACACCTGTCGGCCGTCCACAGGTGAGCACTTCTCTCTGCTCGAACTGAAACAGCAGCGTAACACAGCATCACAGATTTATCTGATTGATCTGTGAACATCTCGGATCAATAAAGTCTCATCGTATCTGTGACGTGTGTCAAACCGTCTGAGACACAAACTCACAGAGAGAGAATCTGCATTTTCCAACAACTGTGAAAAATCTGCTCTGCTTTTGGTTTAAGGCTCAAAACTTGATGCTCAAACATCGTGTGTGTGTGTGTGTGTGTGTGTGTGTGTGTGTGTGTGTGTGTGTGGTGTCAGAAGCAGGTGCTACTGCAGCCAGGCATGACCAGCTCAGTCGAGCAGATGGCATCATCTGTGGGCTCTTTTTCCTTCACACCATCCTCCCTCTCTCTCTCTGTGTCTCTGTCTCTCTCTCTCCCTCTCTCACTCTCTCTCTCTCTGTCTCTCTCTCTCTCTCTCTCTCTCTCTCTCTCTCTGTGTCTCTCTGTCTCTCTCGCTCTGTGTCTCTGTCTCTCTCTCTCTCTCTCTCTGTCTCTCTCTCTCTCTCTCTGTTTCCTTCTCCATCTTCCACTTGCTTCCTTGTCCACTTCACTTCCATCCTTCGTCCCTCCGTCTCCTCGTGCCTTTCCTATCCTCCGCCTCGCTCTCTTGTTCCTCTGTGTTTCTCCCCTGGGTCTCACATATGATTAATGAGCGATAAATCCTGTTGCTCAACCATATAAACTGTTTCCCAGTTGGTTTGTAGAACAACAACGTCGAAGCTTTATTCTACCACAGTCGTCTTCTTTTTTCACACATCAGCAGCTGCACACAAATGCATTTTTTATGGCGTCTCGACGACAGGTATCACAAACACACAGTTACATATTCAACAATACGACTTGTTTCTGTGTTTTAGCCAAAATCTTCATCACTTGTTTCCAGCTTGGTCTTAAATGACTCTAATTCTCTAAAGCATTGACTTTGAATGTTCGTGTAAGATGCAATGATTAAACTCAAATATCAGTTTCTGTATGTGTGAATGACATTTTTATCGTTGTGTCATGTAGATAACGATGTTCAGTCTGTGTGAGATTAAAAACCATCAGAGCAAATTTCAACAACAGAAAACGTCCACAAACAGAAAAGCAGCTGAGGCCTGTTTCACAGTCATCAAAGGAACCGAACACAAACCAGGGACAGAGACGTTTCCTGTGTCGCACGTGGCTTCTTCTTCCAGGCTTTTTCAGATGAAGTTAACAAACTTAAAACACCTCAAAATTAAAGAGCCTTTCCAGCTTTGGCTCGTCTGAACGCCCGAATATTTCAGGGTTTAGTCGAGTCATTTCACGCAACATTAACTCTCTTCAGTCGTCATAATTTTGTTCAGCACAAAAGAAAATGGGACTCGCTTTCCACCGAAATCACACAGTCTGTTTCTCCTCCTCAGCGTCATTGAATCGACCAAACTCAGAGGCAGAAGAGCATTAACATTACGACTGTAGAGAACGCTGTGATTATATAAACATCTTCTTCTATCCAGTCTCATTTGGGAACATTTTCCGGGACCTTGTTGAACTTTTCGACCACTTGGAGCCGCCCGGTCACGTTGGTCGTGCCAGGGTTGGCAGATGGATGCCAGCGACAGAGAGACGACTGTCATCACCTCCTGCAGCGACCGAACGCGTCGCATCAGCGGCTGGTTTTATAAATATGTTTGTCATAGTAACCGAGAAGCTCTCGACGCTGAGCGAGAGCGTCTCTCGTGTGTTGGAGGCGACGAGGCAGGAGGAGGAGGACGACCGAACGATGAAGCCGCAGCGACAATGAACAAAGTAGAAAGGACTTAAAGCGCGGCGGGTCTTTGCTGCCACAGCGTCGGGACGTCTTATGTGAAAACATTTAATCCTCACGAGGATTAAATGTCCTTAAAAAAGAAAGAGGGAAGAGGAAAATATTCCCGAGTCAGAACATTTTTCGCTTCCTTTCAGGGCTGCTTCACAGTCAGATGTGGGTTTAGGGCTAAGATTAGGACGGGATTAAGTGGAAATGTCAGAGTAAAGGTTGGGATTAGAGGGAACGGTTCGGCACTGAATACAGTTTCTAACAAGTATGCAGCAGTAATACAAATGTGTGTGTGTGTGTGTGTGTGTGTGTGTGTGTGTGTGAGCTGACGTGTACGTGTTTGTTAGCTGCTTCGCTGAGCAGAAACATCGCTGTTTGAGTGCACTCGCAGCCACAAGTCATTGAAACTCTCCTCACACTCCTGCCTGCCTCCAGTTAGCAGCGGGGAGAGCTGAGGGGGGAGGAGACGAGGGGGGAGGAGACGAGGAGGGAGGGGAGTGACGGAGGAACGTGATGCCAGAGGAAACAGACAGCTACAGAAACCTGCTGTGTTTTCCACAAAGATCACTTCCTGTTTCGTGGGTTGAGTTTCATGAGATGAAATGTTGTTAACTATAAAATCCAGATTACTGTCGTTGTTTCTGTTGCAGTTACATTATGGTCATGAAATCTTGAGCAGAACTTGTTGTGAGACTCTTTGATATGAGAGATTATTTTTGTGGTTCTCAATCCCACAAACACAAAGACTCACTAGAGACCAAACGTGGATTCATCCGCCGCTGAAAATAGTCCCCAACACATGAACCGTTTCCTCCTGTTTGTCTGATTAAAAACTACAGTGAGCAGCTGAAATGATTGAACCTTTTTAAACATGAAACTATATATTTGTGAGGTGACAGACGGCACCGAGAGACGGACGAGCGGTTTAGGTCTTTTTTACGCAATTTGATGACAATAAGAAAAACATTACTTGCCTTTTCCATTAATTCTGAGATTTTGTGATAAGTAAAGGCAAAGAAGCTGCTTGTGAGCTTTGGGAAACAGACACATTAAATAAAATATAGTCTGAAATGATGTAATACATGTGTGATTTGTAGTTCAAGGGATGCAGCTTTAAAAACGGGATTTCATTATCATCATATCTGCAAAATGTTATTAGTCGCAACACTGTTTAACGTCTGTCGGCCGCACGATAAAGAATCTCTGGGTGGACTGATGTCGTGGCTCGGTGTGTCTCAGGGTGTGTGTGTGTGTTGGTGTGTGTTGGTGTGTGATGGTGTGTGTCTCCAGGCCCGTCACAGGTGTGTGAGTCGTGTGCTTTTAATCCATGAATAAAAGAAAAGGTGGATGTATCTCCTCACCGGCCGCCTCAGCTGTGAAAGAGAGAGCGGAGCTGAGAGGACTCGAGGAAGAAAGGACGGATGCTTTTAGCGTGAACCTCGGGGCGGCCATGACCCAGATGTCAACACGGAGAACAGTCGGTAATAAATGATGAGGCAGAAAAGAAAGTGAACGGTGATAAGAGATAGAAAATGTGCTATTGTGTGTTAAACCCACTTTCGATGACGATCCAAAGTAATTAAGAAAGGCTAACAGTTTTTTCTTTTATCTTTCGATGTAAGATTAATTTCATACGACATGATTCAGATATAAAAACGCCCACCGGAGAGCGCCGCTGAGGCTTTTACACTATAGAATATTATATGTGCTCTAAAAGCAGATTTCTGTTTCCCGTGTCGTCCAGTAGAGTCTTTATAACGGACGTTACAGTGACGAGCTTTTGTCCGGCGCTGTAATAAAATATATAGTTTTCTTTAAGGCTCCAGTCAATCAGATGTGGCTTCTGCGTCGATCAATGACCGGCTCTGTTTTTCAGAGACGTCCAGCAGCTTCACTCCCGTCCAGACCTTCACGAGTAAATGATCAGAAGTCAAACATCGAGCTCGGTCCACGACACATCGACAGGATCGGATAGAAATGATGATGACAGTGTCAAATCATCTAACAGCCACATGATGGATTTCATCCTGTTCACAATGTCCACAACTGCTTTTTGGCAGCTGAGCGTCGGATCCCAGACGACTTCAAGAGCAGTTTAAAATACACACAGTACACGTAGATTATTATTAGATTAAGGCAGATTAGATTAGATTATTAGATTATTATTAGTCATGCTTGACGGAGGTCTGTTGGATCAGACGGGGATTTTTTAAATTATGCTTTCTTATGCTTCTTTTGCTTTTTCTACACCATCACAGTTAATCTCTTGTATAATTAGACTTTTCATTATTTCACCTAAAGTTAGTTTAAAAAGTCAATTAAAACAAAATGAATGAGGGATATGAACCTGGTACGAACGTAATAATTGAAGCAAAATAATGACAATAAAGTATAAGAAAAGAAAACAAGCTGTTCATCATCAGATCAAAAAAAGTCCAGTATTGTTTTAGTCTATTTCACAGGTTTGGTTTGAGCCTGACGGAGCCGCTGGCTGCAGCTTTATTAAAACAGTTCTCGCAGCTGCATCGCGATGCAACGACAAAACAACTCTGACCAAGTGAATTAAGGCAACGACATGTTGACGGTGATGGATTACCAATCACAAGCAAACTTCAATATCTGCAAGTTGATATTTATTCTGCACAGAAATTAATGGAAAGCCTGGAGGGCGAAAAATCAATCTAACATATACAGTGAAATAAAAACATGCAAGAAGCAGCAGGAAGGTGATTTCAAACTTCTGGTTTCTATCAACAGCTGACTCAACGAATTCAGTTTGAAAAATGGCCTCAGAATAACTGAGCTGCAGCCCGTTGAGCTGTTTTAATGATTTTTGGAATTTGTGAGACAGCAAACATGAGAAGAAGAAGAAGAAGAGGAAGAAGAAGAAGAAGAGGGAGAGTTTCTGTGGATCAGTCTGACATAAACAACTCCAGCTCAGAACATGACTGGCAGCCGTCAGGATGGAGGCTTTGCATCTCCTCAGCCTTTAAATTCATCCGACATCACGCTTCAAAACTGTTGGACCATAAATTTCTCCGAGGCTCAGAGGGGCTTTGTCGGCGCGAGAACTCTGCACAACCCCGTGACAGGAATCAATCAATCAATCCCGGCCCGGGCGGCCGCTACATCCAAGCTCACGGCCTCACCGCAGCCAATCAGAGCAAAAAACACCTTTCTGTCCCACAATGCTCGGCTCCACTCCGCGGCTCTGTCAGCCCCGTTCGAGCTGAAGCGCGAGGCGGACGAACGGGCCGAGTCGACGGCGTGACGGGCGCAGCTACGAGGCCTGCTGTTAGCGCGGCGCGGATTATCACACACACAGACGCTTGTTTGTCGAATGCATCAACAGACCTACTTCAGTGGGATTCCCATATCAAAGGCAGAGAGATGAGGAGCGGAGCGGTGGCTTAGCGTAAGCTTTGAGGCAAATGGGAACTGAAATATTAACCTTTTAAAAGGCTTGGCTGCAGACACGCTCGATCGTGCCAATCTGCTTCGAGTGAGTCTGACAAGGCAAAGTGTCGGGACGAGCTCGTGTGTGTGTAACTCAGTCAGACCGAAAATCCAAATTGTCACTTTATTCCCAGACAACCGTATCAAATCTCTCTTTGGATCACAATTCATCATTTGCCACTGAGCAGAAATGAACAACATTTTCAAAGCCCTTTCTCAGGAGTCAGCCATTAAATATAGATTTGACTTGAAGAGAGGAAATATTTTTCTTCTTTCACATTTGAATTTGACGAAGAAATGTGGCTCCTGTTTATTCCTCTGACACGAGTCAGCTGCTGACATCAAACCTCAATCATCAACCTTAGAAGAAGATTTAAACCTCTGTCCTGTCTGTTCAACATGAAACACAGCTCGTCATCACCTTTCACCGAGACACAACACTGAAACAGAGACACACAAACCCCCGTCCGAGCACACACTCGTAGAGATTCAATATGATATAACGTATTAATTATTGAGGGGTTGTTAGATGGATTTTATTACCTTTAGACCGAAACAGGCTAGCAGTTTCCACCCGCTTCCATTCTTTATGCTAAGCTAAGCTAACTGGCTGCTGATTGTTGTCTCATTTCTTTTTTTTGCTTGAGAATGTTTGTCGGCTGTAATCTCAGTAACTCACACAGTAAACAGAGTTACAACATTAACTTTGCAGGAAGGAAAACATTTGAATCCAAACCTGCTTTAAAGATTAAAATGAGAGAATTGAAATCAACTGACAGTTTGTATGGATGAAGTATGGATGTTTGTCACATTTACAAAGAACAGAAAAACGTAATCTTTATCAAGATCACGTAAAAAAGAAAAAACAGCCTATATATTGTGTTTTTATCGGATTTTTTAAAACTAATCAGCCTCGGACTTTTATAACGATCCAGTCTGATGATGCAGATTAATCATATTCAGCTCATTTATTTGGGTCAATCTGCACGTTTTATGCTCATTTTTAAAACTTGTTCCACGAACGCCGCGATGAACAAAGACCCAGGGACGGAGGCAGAGAAGAGAGAAACCTGAACGCTCCAGTTCGAACTGCACACGGACGAACGTCCACGGCTTAAAACAGACAAACACAAACTCAAGCTTCAGTTAATTGCTTCTATTGTGGAGAAGTGTCAGCAGCATCCGTGCAATCCTGCAGCCATCCTAGAGAGGATAATCCCAGATACTGAGGCAGGCACCGACAACTCGCACACGCACACACACACACACACACACACACACACTCACACACACACTCAACCCCCTTTAAAAACAGCCACTCTGGGTCACAGAGGTCTGAGCAGACCTGCTGAGGTGGAGACGTCTCTGCAGTCAGACCTGCCACGGATTCAGGCGTCCTGCTTTGATGTCAACGCTGCTCACAGAGGGGGGTTCGAGGCAGGAGAACATCAGGGGAGGCACGAACACCCCCGCCGACTCCTCCGCCCCCCAACACACACACGTCTTTGAATAATTCACCGGGATGTTGTCGTCTCGGCTGAGTTTGTTGCAGAAGCCCGGACCATATGTCGGCGTGTGAGAGAGACCGAGAAGAAGCAGCTCTCGCTTCTGGTCCTAATGAGCGCTCGGACTAATTGAGATGGCAGCTTGTTCGTCGTCTACGATCCTCCAGCTGCAGCAAACACAAACAAGGATGAAGACACACACTCGCACACAAAGAGGAGTCGGGACAAAGACCCTCGAACCGACGGGACGATGGAGCCGAATGTGGCCTTTAGTCCTTTAAACCATTCTGTGTCTTTTGCTTTTGCCATTTAACTACAAACATCTTTACATTCTTGTCAGCAATTTACAGAAGCACACTTTCACTGTTTTTAATGCATTTCTTACATTTCAGGCAGCTGCTTGGTTCATTTACAGTCCAGACATAAACCAGAGACTTCAAACTGCTGCATTGGGTTCTTGTTTGGTGTCCTCTCCTTCTCGGTGCCTTAAAGGGTCTCAGCTGATATTTAGTTTTAAAAGCACAGTAAAATGGAATAAGGAATAAACATAGTGGATTTTTCTTATTGACAACAAATCTTATGACCAACACCGAGATGTTCAGATCAAAACCAGCAGTGTGTTTGTCTGCATCTCAAGACTTTCTGACTTCCTGTTTGTCAGCACCAACCTGAGCCTGTTGGTGTCACAGTTTGTGTATTATATAATCTGAGGTATAAGCTTATGGAGTAAGGGAGGAAGGCGAGGGTCAACAGTCCAACAGGGAGGAGGCAAGAATCAAAATGCAGGTAACAAAAATCCAAGAGAGAGCAGGAAAGACGAGATAGAAGGACGAACCGGCCCAGATCGAAGCGAACAAGCGTAGAGCATCTGTTGTGAAACGTTGCTCGATGTTGTTCAGTGACGTGTTTGAATCTCAGACTCTGGACGAGTCCTTGAAAGCAACAAGTAATCTCTTTTTTTTTTTACAAGTTCACGACTGCAATTACAAGACAATGATAAGATCGTTTTCTTTCTTCATGTTCACACTGTGATGGATTCTCTGTCTCTCACAGCCTCCAGAGCCTCTGCAGGACGATTTGCATACTGCATCGACCTGAACGCAGCAGGAAATCAATTCTAAAATCATATGTTATGCTTCGGAAAAAGCTCCGTCCTAACATGCTAAAGCGCCGCTGCGGCGTTCCTCTGAACCTGCGGCAGCTATCATGAGAAGACACGGCGCTGGCTCTTCATTAACAGCACAGTGATCTGTATAATCATGTTAATCAGGGGCTCATATTCTGCCGAGCTCTCCTGGAAATGAAAGGTTAAACCCCCCGTAAGCCCACCTGCGCTCGGCTGCCGCGGGGCCGGGAGCGACGCTGATTAAAACGGGGTCACCTCCAACTTTCTGTCTCATAAGCGCTTCTGTTCTTCTACCTGCTGCGTCTCCACTAACTGTCTTCCTGCCGTTTGATTTGATTCCGCTTCCAGTCAAATATGATCCACAGACGAATCGCGCCGTCTGTTGGATCAGCACATAATACATGAAGAGATAAAGCTCTGAACAGATAAGAATTCGCAGCAGTGTCGAGATCTGCGACAAGATCCAACGAAAAAGGTTCTTTACCCTGAAGATCTCAGACTCAAACTTTCAAATCCAGGTGATTGTTGTCTGTTGCTAACAATTATTTTCATCATCGATAAACCTGCAGATTATTTTGACAATAAAACGTCAGATATGAGAAAGTAAATGAATAAATCAATGGTCTAAAAAATGTTGGAAAACTGAAAAATGCTGATTTCCCAGAAGTCGACATCTTCAAATCACCTTTTTATTCTTTGAATCGTGTTTTATTAAACATTGATTGATTGATTATTGATTGATTGAATCCAGTGTGTTAGTTTGTTTTCAGCTAAAAACACTTGTATGGATGAGGAGTTTGAATCAGAATGTACAGATATTTTTCCAGTAGCTTCTTGTCGCTCTTCTACTACTCTGTTGCTTTTCTCTCTCAAACTTCCCTTCATGTTAGTTTTTTCGCCTCGGCCTCACTTTCCCTCGTTCTCTTTCTGATGCTTATTCTCAAAAGTTCGCAGCCCGAGGATCCAGTTGTATAATAAGGCCAGAGTTATTCAACCATAAGAAACAATCTCCTCTGTCTCCTCGGTTCCATTTTTCTCTCCTCTCGCTGACAAGTAATAGGAGGGCGAAAAAAAAAAGCAGGGGAGACTGAACGAGGGCAGGAGGAAGGAAGTTAAAGA
>JAFREQ010000046.1:1112500-1275000 GCA_025331565.1 Holacanthus passer | reverse complement strand
TATAACAGGCTTCAAACTGAACTCTCGGCTTCGCTCAGCGCCTCTATAATGCAGGACAAAAGGTCGTCAATGATTCAGTGATAGCAATTTATAAAACTGCTCTTCAGACAGACAGAACCAGAGGACGTCTGCCTGCCTGTCTGTCTGTCTCTCTGTCTGTCTCTCTGTCTGTCTGCCTGCCTGTCTCTTTCTCTGTGTGTCTGTCTCTCTGTCCGTCTGTCTGCCTGTCCGTCTGTCTGCTTGCTTGTCTACCTGTCTGTCTGCCTGTCTGTCTGTCTGTCTGCCTGTCTGTCTGCCTGTCTGTCTGTCTGCTTGCTTGTCTACCTGTCTGTCTGCCTGTCTCTCTGTCTGTCTGTCTGTCTGCTGTCTCGGCTGCTGTCACATCCAGACGAGCTGACGGGAAAAACTGAGCAGAGACACGAGAAACCGGAGAAAATGTAGGAACAGGACATGAAAACAGTGTTTGTGTCTAAAATATGAAGGAGGAGCGAAGAGCTTCACCTCTGTGGAAGCAAAGAGCAGCTGAAAACATCTGTCTGCTGGAAACGAGATCACAAGAATGAAAACTGACGGAAGTCTGATCGATTTTACTCAAACTTGTCCAAGTGAAATATTCGTCTTGAATTTTAATGCATTTCTTAAATTTGACTTAACGACACATTCGGTACATTTGAATTAAAGAAAACATAAACCTGAAATAACAAAAGCAAAAGCGGCAGAAACAAGTTGAAACGGACGTCGTGATCTGGTGTTTGTGTCACCTGATGAATCTCAGTCCAACCTTCTCTCTCCTTTAGCTCTGTGTTCGCTCCAGCTCCTGAGGGAACTCTCTTTGTTCAGCTTCTTCTCTGAGAACGACGACATGAGAACCAGAACCAGACCAGACGAGTCGAGTCCAGACAGAGACGCAACGAGTCGAAACTATAAAGATCTGTGAAGCTGCAGATTCGGCCGATGATTCTCTCACGCTGTCGTCTCATCACCTTGATTTCATGATTCAGCTGCCAGATATCAGAAGTTCTCAGATTCGGTCTCGACGGCGCCGAGCAGTGATACGATACGTGATGATTTCAAATACTCTGCTCGGTTCAGTGCAGCTTCCTGGAAATTACATCCACGTTTGATGATTAAAGGGCAGGTTCACATTTTTTCTGTCTCTGCTCACGTGTGCGTAGGTTGAACGAGGCGTCGGCTGCCGTGTCCACACCGGCCTCCAAATCTGTCCCTTTATTGACAAACTGCTTCAGCTGATCCATAAAAACACTTTGCACAAACCGAGGACTCGAGTTAGAAAGTGTGTTTCCTCAGCCGCTGCAGAGAAGGAGAACGACGACGGGTACATGACAGTCGTGTTAGGATGAACTGTTAACCAAGGTTATTGGTTATTGATCTGTCGGTTACTAAACACATCTACACACATATTGAAGGAAGTGAAACTCAAAATGCAGTAGAGGATTTTTCCAGTTTATCACAACTCGGTTCTTATTGGATCTTCTGGGATCAGACGTCATCGCAGTTCTTCCACTTCAATGTCGTTGAAACTGCAAAACTAAAACCAGAATTTCTTTAATGTAAGTTTTCCCTCCGGAGTAAATGTTCACAGTATCAGAACAGAACAGGTGGCGTCTGCGGCGAGCAGCGACGAACCAGGCGGGATCAATGAGCTCGATGAGGTCAAAGTCCTGTCCGTCAGTCCGAAGCCAAGAAGCCCATTGGATGAGAGGCGAAAGGCCAGTCACAGATCCAACCCTCCTTGGAAACCCATGATCTGAATGACTGAGAGTCTTCAGACGTCTCATCCTCGGCTTCATCATCCCGACTCTTTAAACAGATTCACCGTCCACATGAATCAGCTCCTTGATTTTTGCTTTTCTGTGTTGAGACAGACGCCGTGTGTGAGAACACAGACAGGAGTGAAACGATTGGACAACGGCCTCTGAAGGAGAAGACATATCGTTATTTCTGTGAAAGACCAGCCCTCCCTCCTCCTCCATCTCCTCCCTCCTCCACCCTCCTCCCTCCATCTCCTCCCTCCTCCTCCTCCTCCATCTCCTCCCTCCTCGTCCTCCCTCCTCCTCCTCCCTCCATCTCCTCCTCCCTCCATCTCCTCCTCCTCCTCCATCTCCTCCCTCCCCCTCCTCCTCTTCCCTCCATCTCCTCCCTCCTCCTCCCTCCATCTCCTCCCTCCTCCATCTCCTCCCTCCTCCTCCTCCTCCCTCCTCTTCCTCCTCCTCCTCCTCCCTCACTTGCGGTGTCATCCATCCTCATCCCGCTCATTCTCCCTCTGTCTAATCTCCCCCCTCCTCTTCCATTTTACCCCCAATCTCATCTCTTTTATCTCTCTACGTTTCCTCCCATCGCTTCTGGTTCTCACGCTGCCGTCGTGTGTTTTCTCCTCAGAAACATGTGAGCGGAGGATAAGCCTCCGCAGCGACGCTCCGTCCTTCCTTCACGCTGCACGGCCGAGGTGCAGAGGTCACGGTGGGAAAAAAAATAAAGTGAGATTTTTAACAACTTGAAAAGACACAGAAGAGGATGAAGAAACAAGGAAACACATGAAAGGATTATAATCAGAGCCACAAACAGGCTGAGCTGGACAGTGATGAATAAAAGGTGGATAAAGGAAGATTTGCAGGCAACAAGAGGAAACAAGCATCAGCTAAAAATTTCATTTTCATCAACGTAACAAAGGAATAATGTCAAAGTCTGAAAAGATTCAAACTGAACATAAGAGCTAAATGTTTTCTGACAGTATTTTTAATTTGCCTTTATCACAATAATGACTAAAATGTGTGAATTTCCCGACTGTGGGACGAAGGTTTATCTCATCTTAAAAGCACCATTCAACGTTCTTGTGTTTCTCAGGTGAAGTTCATGGAAAGATGAGGAAGGACGAGATGAACGTCTCCTGTGTTGTTTGAATCCAGATCCTGATCTTCTTCTGCCTCAGAGGAGCAAAACGATTAAAAACACATCGACGCTCCGACTCCTGTTGTGAATGTCTTTAGATTCGGGCTCTGATTACTGATTGTATCAGAAAGTAAATGTGTTCGGCTGCAGCTGAGCGGTTTGTGTTGGATGGTGTTCCTCTGGGAGTGTGGACTTAATGTGCTGGTTAGTTCAGCTGCTGAAGTTCACGGAGGTGGAACAGACAGTTTCAGCCTGTATGGACGTTTACATTATGGCACCTATGGCTATTTGCTATTGCAGCTGTTTACTTGCCTGTATGTCGGCAGGTGTATCAGGGTTTGTACCTGAACGAAACTGGGGGACGTGTTCCTTCATCACCATCGACTCACACACTGTAGTTTATCTGGACTCAATCCCACAAACACAAAGACTCACTAGGGACCAAATGTGGATTCATCCGCCGCTGAAAATAGTCCCCAACAAATGAACTGTTTTTTGAAAACTATTTTTTAGTGAGTTGTTTTTAAAGATTTACATCTTCAGTAGGAACCAATGGGCTTTGAGCTGAGAGACACAGACAGGAAGTCAGACGGTGATGAACTAACATGATGCTGTTTTCAGTGAAGCGCCAGAGTTTAACCGGCTTCGTTGCTGACGAGCAGGAAAACGAACAAAAACAGACAATAGCGACAACAACCAACAACATCCTGCACCGTCTCTTACTGAAACGCCGCTCACTCAGACGACAGTGTCTTCCACACAAAGCCACGTCTAGAAAAGCTGCTGAGGGACGACATTTCAGGTCACTGAGCAGCACAGTTTACACACTGAGCTCCGCTTCCATCCGCGGCTCGTCTGGGACTTTGGAGGCAAATTAACCAGCGCACCCCATTATCCCCGGGACAAAAACACAATGCATCGATTTCTCTCTCACACACACACACACACACACACACTGTGGCTGCTGCAGTATACGGCTCTGAGTGTAAGACGCCCTGAGGTGCTGCAGATTTGCTAAAGTGCAGATCCTCTACAGCTTCTGTATCAGATTCCTGCAGGAGCGGCGTTGGGCTCGAGCGGCCTGCAGCAGTCAGAGCTCACAACACGAGAGCTACAGCCAATATTTGTTCTCCTCACACAAACATGAGCTCCCGATCTACACGCTGAAGAAGCTCCCATACGGCGGACCATCAATTATTAATTGCTCGGTTTTAATTTTATTTACCTTCCCTCATCAATTCCATTAACAGGACTGGCAACATAAACAGGATTTATCTGAAGTCGTTAACCGTCGACAGTATGTTCAATCACAGGAGTCGATGTTGGAGGCGTCAGAAACAGCAGCTCTGTGACGCAGGACTATTACTGTAAATCATACAGCAATTACACGGAGGACAATCAGGCTCAATATACATGATTCCTCCGGCTGCGGACGTGCGGCTGTAATCACGGAGGAAAGGCTCCCGCTGACGGAGCCGACCTGACGTTCAGCTGCTCGCCTGCGGCTCCTGATGAGAGACGACGGCTTCGCTCGGCTCAGATCTGCAGACGGATCATGAAAGGAATTCACACGAACACGAACAGCGTCAGCGTGAAGTGAACTCAGTGCAGGACCAGTGCACTTCAGTCAATGTTGTCGTTAACGAGCGTCACCGTCTGAGAGAAATCCTTCACCGAACACGAACGACCACCCACTGCAGGTGCAGGTAAAGTTACTGTTGCTGCACCCGGTTTGTATTTGTTGACAATCTACAGAAACACTTCACTTATACAGACGTTGTGTTGTTGGTTGTTTTCGCCGGATGTCGACAGTATTTCTATCTGACAATAAAATGTTCTGTGCGTAACATTGAGAGCAACTTCAGACCAGAGTCCTGGTTCCTTATACGTGTTCACATAGTTGGTCAAAAAAGCTGATTCTGATTTTTGATTTCTTTCCCCCAGAGCTGCACTCAGTTTGATTTTAAAGTCTGGTTTCATCTACAGGATTCGATCACACGAGCAGGAATCGTCCATTTTTCGTGACCTTCAAATGGAAAATTTGGGGAAAAAAAACTTTGTGACTAACACGCTAAGTTTTCATTAACATGTAGCCAAAGTCACAATCCTTGACAAAGTGAATCCTAACAATTAGATTCTTGAAGTATTTCACAAACTGTTTCATTTACTCATTTAAGAAACGTGGAGCAGAAATGAAACATGAGGCTTCAGAGGCTTGAAACTCAGATGCTGTTTCCACAAATATGTCCAAAAACAGTCGGATCCTATTTTGAAAACTGTAAAAATTATTGCATAGTTTATGAGAGTGAGGATAATTCAAATTTCAGTTGAACTTTAAGAGCATTTCAAAAACACTGACTTGCTGTGATGCACATTATAAAACCATTAGAATAATGAAGAAAAGCTCCCGACATGAGAACAACAACCTTGACGAGAGACGTGAGTCTTCACGGTAAAAGCAATAAAAGAAAAGCAGAAAAATGGGAGACTGCAGCAATGAAACGACATCAGATGTGAATGTGAATCTGGTCTGTCCATCACACACACACACACACACACACACACACTCTGCAGATCCTGGGACACTGAGGTTGATCACATCTGTTTGCAGGAGAAGAACTTGGATCTCTCTGCCTGAAGGTTGATCCAGAACATGTGAGTTATTCACTGTTATTAAAGATGGATTAGTTACTGATGCCGTTTCCTTCGCCTGTATAAAGATCAACTGTGATAAATAAACCCTAACTGGCATTAAGAGTCGGTCCATTTCAGTCTGAGCGTCAAATTGAAAAGATTAGAGAGAAAATTTAAAAGAGGAACTCGACTTCATGCGTGAAATCCCATGACCACATTGATCAGGTAGGAAGGGTCTGATGAAACCATGCTGTTGTTGCAATATGAATAAAGTAGAATTCATGTTAGGGACCAAAATTCAAAATGTCTTTTTGCTTCTGCTGCTTTGATTTACTTTTCTTTTTTAAGCTCCGTCTCTTGTGAGTCACTCAACCTTTTCGATGTGCGATAAATTGGTGACACTTTCCTTTAAGAGGTCAAATAAAACTTTGTAACTGGAAACTTAAAAATAATAAACTTCTTACTATAATAATGTCTTTTGTCCCTCTGGGTCACTCTGCTTCACTTCCACCCAAGAAATATTCGGTTGAAGAAGCAGGAAAATGACCTTTAACTAACAGACTTTTCATATTGTAAGAAATTAATCAGAGAAGTTTTAAAAGGTGACGAGAAGCTACAGAGTCTGATTATGTTCGGCTGAAGATGCAGGGAAGGTAAAGTACATGTGCAGCGGAGGATATATTTAACAGTACAGACAGCGACTCTATAGACGTGCGTGTTATTTGATCCTGTTTGCTCTGGATCAATATAAATCCCTGAGCGACGTTCAGGCCTGCAGTCGCATTGAGTCACGTATCATTCAGATGAGATCGTCAAGAGATCTGCAATTCAACACAGTCACTTCAGATAATTAGGTCAAGATTGGAGCTCGGAGCCGACGAGCGAACGCTGATGTCTGACACACTTCATCACGCCGAGCTGCTGAAGTGGGCCACAACTTCCCTCCGACACATTTAAACAGTTAGCGGAGTTAAAGTGGGATGATTCAAAACGGCTCGCAGGCATTTGGAGGGAAAACATTTCATATAGCAGCCGTTTAAAAGCGGATTATCTGAGTCTAAAATAAGGTTTCATAAAGGGCGCTGAGCTCCTCCGTCGAGCCGCTGCGGCGTCAGAACAGCTTCGTGTGTGAGAGACAGATCTCAGAAGCGTCCGGCTGAAGCAAACCTCCGATGGCACCTGGGTTCTGCAGCAGTCTGTGGGTTCGATTCCCGTCCTGAGCCTCTGACTTCGTGTCTCGTCTCCTGTTGCGGCGCCGGTTTAACTCCGGCCGCAGAAGCAAACTGGTTTTATGATTCAAAACATGTGAGAACAAATAATAATAAAAATAATATTTGTTAATCACATGTGTTGTTTGTAAACTAGTGACTGAAGCTGTAAAATAAATAGTTGAGTAAAAAATATTTACTTATAAAAATGTTAAAGTAGTATCAAATAAAAATATTCAAGTAATGTACAAGTACCTCAGATGTGTAGTTCAGTACTTGAGTAAATGTCGCCTCAACATGATGTGATGCTTCATAACCATTCATGGATTTTCAATATCTGGATTTTTATTTGAATTGATCACCATTATTTTTTATAAGACGTCGCCTGATTGGTTGATGTTATGAGTCACCATCTCACCCACTGAAGGATTAAGTGAAAAACTCCCATCTCCCCTGTCGTGTCGGCCATATTTTCTGATTCCTCACAACTTCGACCGTGGAGGAGGAACAAGCGAGTGGAGCAGCTGCTGCCGTGGATGGAAAAGGATTCTGAAGCGATGCTACAGGATGTTGTTTGTTCTGTTCTCCTTCACTGCAGTTTGTTTCCTCTCCTCTTTCTTCGACTCGTCTCCAACGGGAACGAGAGGAAACGAACAGAATCGCTCAGCTCCTCCTTCTCTCTTTGTGAAAACGACATTGATTTTCATTGATATTTCTGAACGAGCGAATCAATCGCAGGCTTCCAACTCCTGCAGGCTCGTTTCATTGTGCAATGATAAAGATTACATCGGCCAAACAATCACAGTTACATGGAGCTGAGCTGCCGTGTGAGAGCTGCATAAACATTCGCTCCGAGATTCAGTGAGTGGAATCTCCATCAGATCTTCAGATAATGTTAATCCATAATATTAAGCCTATAATCCTTGAGCCCGTCGTCGGCAGCCACAGATATTCTTATAAACTAATTATCCTGGTTGACTCTTATCGTTAATGTCACCTTAAGATTTCGCTCGGCAGAGGAGCTTTAATGCGTCGGCTAAGTGGCGTTTAAGAACACGGGTGATACAACAGCTGATTTCCCCAACGTCCTGGAACGGTCGGCAAACATCGAGTTCTCGGCCACAGAATAACCGAGAAGACACCGACAGAAAGGAGGCAGCTAAAGGAAGCAGGCACCATTTTCACAACAGTTCGTTTCAGGAACAGGCCTCGTTGTTTCCAGTTTTCCTGCTAAAATGTTGATGAGACGTTTAGTTCAAATGATCATTTCAGTCTTTTTTGTTTTCATGCAAACTTTTCAAAACACTTTGTGGCTTCGTATAACATCATTTTTTGTCAGATGATGATCTATAAAGACGCATCTGCAGATTTAAAGCGACAATCAAGTCTAAACAATGTGGAACCAGCAGGAACATAATTTGGTTTTGGCTGAAATGCAGAGGAGGGTTTTCCTTCAGACGCTCCAGACGTCTCATCTGCTGCTCTCAGACTCGCTCTGTCGGCTGCACATGGTTTTATCTGCAGTTACTTTGCAGAGTTACCTCGAGCTGAACTCTGGCTCGGCTCACGCAGAGCAACAGATGGGGATAAAGAACATGGAAAACAAATCCAGCGAGGCGCTGACAGTTTGGCCTCAACCTTTATCAAGAGAATCTAAACACTGACCCTGCGCATGAGGCCGGCTTCTCTATACATCCAGTCATTCACCGCATTCTGATCAGAAGCTGTGAAACAGCCCGTCGACCTGAAACCTTCTGTACATGAGGGAACGGAGTCGCTGTCTCGATCAGCTCCGTGTCCTCCATGAAGGTCTTTCAGCCTCGACTCCTCCGGCTGCTGTGTGTCCGGCGTCACACTCGACGGCTCCAGGTGTGAACAGCTGTGTGAATCTACTGTAAAGCAGAGGAATAAACCTGCGTTCAACTGACTCTCTCCGATAAACGTGTAAAATATAGAATCTGAAAACACCAGTGGTGGAAGAAGTATTCACACGTCCTCACTAGTTTTATACTGTAAGATCATTATGTTCAAACCATAGAACAATCTACATTTAAATTCATATAATTATAAAGTCATAAGAAGTAAACATGTGAAAGCATCTGGTTTGTGATGATTAAATGTTAGCTGAATGTAAAATATGAGAAATAATGGAATAAATTCAAAAAGCAAAAAAGTTCATTTCATTTTTTATTCCTATACAAACAGTGCATTTCTGAAAATACAGTTGAACGAGTGCTTTGGATTGAACAAATGTATTTTCAGGCTTTAACTGACTCAAAAAAAAAAGATCCCTGTTGACGTCTGAAGTGTTTGATCGAGCCTCGGCGGCAGCTTCGGTCTGTGCGACGCTCACAGCTGGATGTGGACACACGAAGAGAGCGACGGGAAAGAAAAGACAAAGACAAGATGGTCAGAACAGAGAGGAAGGTGTGAAACAGCCACATATTCATTGTCCAGGCCTGTTTTCATCAAACACCTCAGAATCAGCTCCAGGAATCACTGAAAGTTGAACTAAAAATAGTCGGACTTGTTGTTTTTGAATCAGTCCACACCGACTCTCAGCTGTTTTATTCTGGACTGAAGTCAGAGATTTACAACCTCAGAACCCGAAACTGAAGCGAATGAAGGCTCCTTGTACTTTATCTCAGACGTTTCAGTGTGAAATCACATTCACACATTCACATTTCTTGATAACGACGATCTTCGAAGTTAAGAGCGTTTTTAAAATGTTTCCCAAAGCAGCAATTAGGAGCTAAAGTTTGTTGAGTGCAGCTGAGACTCGAGGGAACGTGATGAGTTTTTCAGGTTAGTCATAAACGAGAATTAAACAAATTGAAATTTTGATGATTCTGCTGGAGGAAAAGTTATTGGATCAGTTATTACAGTTCATTCTGAGGGGAACATGAATGTCTGAACCACATTTCATGAAAATCCATCCAACAGTTTGTTTGTTTCTAGTTGGACTGAAGCGTTGGACCAGTCCACATTTACATCTATAGACAAACACCTGAAACACCAGTTAACAGATAAATAACAAAGTAAAAAATGTTGTACATGATAAACGTTTCTATATAGATTTTACGATCATCTTAGACTTTTGGGTTATGAAGCTCTCATCTAGAAACAATCTGATTGAAGAGTTTAATCAAAGGCTCAACGTGTAGAATTTGACCATGTCCTGATCTGGCGCCCCTCAGTGGTCATAAATATAAAACTCACCTGATCCGCTTCAGTCGATTTCCTTTTTCAGGTACCTCTTCATGACTGAAGCCACGTCCCCCCCCTCGCTGCCCTCCGCCTCCAGTCTTTCTCCCTGAGGCCTTTCAAACCTGCGCCTGGGCCCCCCGTCCTGGGAGCCTCCTCCTGATCCGCCGGAGCTGGACGACTCGGTTTCAGAGCCCTTCCTGCTGCGGGTGGAGGGAGGCAGCTCTCCGAAGTGGACGCTCAGCGCCCTCCTGCCTCCTCGGACCGAGCCGGCCAGGCTGCTGGTGGACTGAGCTCTCCGGATGGCGGGCAGGATGTCGGAGGCTGCGTCGTTGTCCCCGGTCAGGCGGCGGTTTTGGAAGACCATGGGTTCTGAACCCAGAGGGGCTTCACCTCCGTCCTCTGAGACAAGACTACCCAGCATGCACCGCCTCGGTGCCTGAGGGGAGCGCTGGATGGGAGCGGTCACGGAGCGGAAGGGCTGCTCTGGGTCCTCCTCTGGGATGGACAGGGAGGGAGGCCGATGGCGAGCGGCGAGGGAGGAGGCCAAGGAGGAGAGGCGAGGCAGCGAGGGGACCGAGGAGAGGGAGTCAGTGGAGTTGAAGCGGGACAGTTTGGCTGCAGATGTCGAGGAGGCAGCAGGCGTCTGAGCGTCACCCATGGAGCGAGCACTGGCGGCACGAGGCAGGAGCGGAGAGGACGGTTTGAGGATGCTGGGGCCCGGCCGGGGCTCCTGGACGTCCTCTGGACCCAGAGAGAGCGCCGAGGCTCTGCGTCTCAGAGTGGAGGCCGCCGTCGTTTGATAAACGGGCAGAGAGACGGCGCTGCCGGCTCCGTCTCCCGCTTCACCTCCAGCTCTGCGTTTACGAAGTCCGTCCAACAGCTCAGACAGCGCTGAGGAGGACGGGGCCCGACCGAGACCTGTGGCCCCTCCGGCCTCAGAGCTCTCGTCATCAGGATCCACGCAAGAACTGAAGGGGACAAAAGAGACACTTCGTCCATCACAGCAGCCAAACGATGGACTGACCGATACATCTAGCAACCAACAATTATCCATTGATCTCTATGAATCAATTCATCATTTAGTTCATTCAGTACTGCATTTCCGGCCGTACCGGAAGCTGTAGGTGCTCATGGTGTCAGCGACAGACTGGCGCCCCCCTTGGCTGCTGATGGTACTGCCTCCATAGGGAGAGCCGCCACCACGGGACCTTCCTCTCGGAACTCCCAACCAGTGACGAATCCCCTCTCCAACATCCTCGGTGCCGACGGAGCCGACGCTGGACACCGAGTCACTGCGGAGCAAAGATGTTATCATCACGTCAGAGCAAGAAAGGAGACGAATGGTTTCTGTGGCTGGTAAACGTTCACTGTTAGCTGCCATGAGCATGCAAGCACATCATGACTGCAGCTCCACAAACAGGGCACAATTACAATCAGCCTGCACCTGATTTATTCATTGCAAGATTCAAATCATGTGTTGAATCATACTTTTTCATCCACTTGCATCATTTTTCACCAAAAAAAATGCAGGTTAAAAGTCAAAGCGAGAAAGTTTCACACATCTGGACCTGAAATACACTGAAAATCTCGAAGAAGCTTTGGATTCACAAACTCAGTTGAACTAAAAGAAACGCTGCATCAAAATGACATTAAATTTCCTCTGCCTGTACACACGGAATGAATGAATGTTTAAATGTCATTGGATTGTGCCAAATTGTAAAATGCATTGTCATTGAAAGGGAAATAGAGTCAAAAAGGCAGGTTTTAGATCAATTAAGCCATTTTCCTTCCATTGATTTCTATTCAAGACACATTTATGATAAACATGATCCATCACCGACCTGCACACTGTTGTGATGCTCAGAGTTACATCACAGCTGGAGGTTGATGGACTTATTGTTTTGATCATTGGTCCTTATGGGTGCGTTCATGTGCTTATAACCAAGTTGGACAAATGTAACTTATGAAGCTACAGCAAAAACACAGAGCTCAGTTTAGCTCCGATGTAAAGTCGACCTGTCGTTCAGGTTATCGAGGAGTGAAACGTCGTGGTGCAGATGTTAGTTTCCATGCACGCAGCCGTTTTCACCTGAGGCACCTTCCAGGATAATTCCAGTTACTTGTGTTTTATTTCTGTTTCTGCCGTCAGTCCTATTCACCGAGCTAATTGCTCAGGTCTGTGAACACAATGGCCTCACTACAAAGTCAGCGAGCACATTGAAAATAGAAAATGACGGCACACACACCCGGAGTGCTCGTGTGCAACAAGAGGCTGTTAGCAGCATTTTGGATGAAACTCCAAATGAAGTGACTCAGATTAGTGATTCCAGCCAGGGTTTGCTCGACTTCAGGGAGAGCGTGGTGCAACTTGATTTTAAAGAATAGAAACTATGATCTGGTGGTTGGTTAAAACAGCTAAAAGATAAACAGGTGGAATAGTTGCTGTAGTGATGGATTGAACTTCTCCAAGTGGACGAACGTAAACTTAACCAACCTAATTCAAGTGTATGAGGAGAAACAGTTCAATAATATCCAGTTTATTCTTTAAATGATGGAGGTGATGGTCGGGAATGTGACTGCTGACTCACCTGTCTGACTTCATTTCACTGATGTCACATATTCTCAGTGTCGGACAGAAACGACGAGCAAAACGATTTGTACAAGACGAGAATTATCCTTCAGCAGCTTCTCTTTCATATTTAATTCAGTGTTATTACAATGAGATGTTTAATGACACTTTAAGGCCTGATGAGGTCGCAGCCACACACCTGGAAAACACACACACTCACACATTCCCACCTCTCACACACACACACACACACACACACACGGTTCTTACAGGTCTTTCTTTCGAGTCAAGGACTCCACAGCCGTCTGAGCGCTGGAGTGAAGGGCAGAGTGACAGGTTGAGTTCACACACACAGACATGATGGTGGAGACAGAGGAGACGCTTCCTCGCTCACCTCTCTGCGTCGCTCTCGTCGCTCGACTCCACCTCCTCCAGGGCGGCCTGCAGGTCCACGATGCGGCGGATGGACGTCTCCAGGTCGGCCTGCAGTGCCTGCCTGACGGCGCTCAGCTCCTCCACCTGCATTTCCTGTAAACACGCGCGAGGTTAAAGGTTTGTCGCCACGAAGCCGAACACCGCACTCACCTTCAGCCGGCCGGCTCTGCGCTCTCGCCCGTCAGGACCCCGAAGCCCATTCCACCACAGCCATTACCTTCATTCTGGCTCGTATTAGCTCATCAGTCACACGGTGTCCACGCAGACACGTCCTCTCACACACAGTCCTGCGACCTACAGGCCTGCAGAGCCGCCGCCTCACACACAACACTGTCACAGACGCACCAGTGATTTATTCATTCATCTCATCTGTTTTTGTTTTGTCTCTCCAGCATCCTGTCACACATGCCTGCACACACACACGCACACAAACACACACACAAACACACACTAGCTCACACACACAAACACATACACACACGCTCTCACACACACACACACACACGCACGCACACACACACACACAAACACACACACTAGCTCACACACACAAACACATACACACATGCTCTCACACACACGCACGCACGCACACACACAAGCTTCTAGGCTTTCAAAGTTATTGGCTTTGTTGGCTTTGAGGAGACGGGTGTGGGTGCAGTGGTTGTCATAGAGACATAACCATGTATGAATGTGTGTGTGTGTGTCTGTGTGTGTCTGTGTGTGTGTGTGTGCGTGCCTATAACCTTGAAGAGACAATGAGGATTAATCACAGTCAGAGAGAGAAAGCAGGATGAGGGAGAGATGACGTTAAGAACGGTGGCGGAGGAGGAGGAGGAGGAGGAGGAGGAGGAGGAGGAGTGTAGGAACATGCCTGTGTGTGTGTGCACAGTTGGTTGGTAGGTTGTTAAAGGGCATCCTCGTGTGTGTGTGTGTGTGTTGCTTTCTTTGTTCTAATAACTGAATAATTATTGAAGCTCCTTCTCGTCTTCGGAGCTCAGAGGTCACAAAGAAATCTGCTGTGAACAAGAAGAAGAAGAGTCTGAAACTCTGAACACAACAGTGAACGTGTTTATCAAAACCATGAATCTGTGCTTATTATGTCTTTATCATGTTCATGTCTTTATATGTGGATAAAGAAGATTGTTATAATGAAGCCTCTTCCACCAGCACAGAGTAATTTATGATTAACTACAGAGACGAAGCTCAAAAGGAAAGTTGTTGTTAAATAATCTTTTAAAAACCGAGAACATGAAGCTCATGTGATGAACTGCATTTAATGATATTTATATAAACTGTACACACAACGTTGATCATCGACAAGTTCTAACATATTAATTATAGGAAATTGATTGAATTAAAAGAAAGTATCGGCTCAGTTTATATTTCTCTGCCCGACATGTCGAAGTCAACCAGCTGAACTGAGTCCTGTTTGCAAAAATCTGATTATTAAAATGAGATTGAGAACACATCAATCACAGAGTGTGTGTGTGTGTGTGTGTGTGTGTGTGTGTGTGTGTTCAGGAGCCCTCCCTCCTGCCGTCAGTGCTGCGTGAACAAACTCGTGCAGTAATGACAGAGATGTTTTCTAATGTTCCAGATAATTCACCAGCTGTTGTTTCTGTTAATGAGAACAGTGGAGAGACGAGACTGTGCTCGTGTACTTTCCATCTGAGCCTGGAGGAAGTGCTGCTTCTCCACGGAGCTTTTTAAGTAGCAGCCTCACTTTAAGTGTCGTCTCGCAGCTCGGATATGAGTAACGCCTTTTGGGGTTTATATTTAGCCGCCTCGGCGGCGCCCAGGTAGAGCGAGGTGATCCGTCTGCAGGCGGCAGGACGACCACGGGAAAGTGACGAACTGTTCCGTTCTTACAATCATCTCAACTTCTGGACAACTGGTTTCTGTGTGATGATCCTGTGATGGATCACAACCGCTCTGTGACATTAAAGATTATAATGAGACAGAAAACCAGGTGGCTGTGATTAACCAGTAAACCAGGTTGTTATTGGTTGAATATCTGTGAGGCTGGACTTTGTACAGATTAAACATAAAATATCTTCATTAGTCTTCAGACGTGTTTGTATATTGTCGTATAACTAGTTTCATAATTCAGTGCAGTAGATTAATGGATGTTATAACTTTTTAGTGTTTCTGTTTTGCCGAGACAATAAATCCCTCTCGCAGCTTTCGACTGTTCATCGTCGGTTCTTTATGTTTTTAATTTGTTCCTTTATCTTTCCTTCTTTTTCTGTCTGAGGGGACGCGAGCCGTCGCCTCCAAGACGACCGAACCAGACTAATGAGACAACATATGAGCAGGAGCTCTATAGAAGGGTGAAGTTTTCCTTTATGAGGAGTGAAAATGTTCCGACTTTTAAAGCTATATGAATCGTAACAAACCGTTCAGTGACCTGACAAATGTCAGACTCAGACGTGTTTTTATCAGACAGCTTGTTTCGGTTACCAGCTCCATGCGTCTGCGGCCGCTGTCCTGCTCCCTCTGGATCAGCTCCTCCATCTCCAGCCTCATGTCCTGCACACGCTGCTGGTAGTAGCGGGCGTTGTCTCTCTCCCGAGCTTCGGCCTGGGCGCTCTGCTCCAGCTCCTCGCCCAGACGGACCACGCTGTCCCTGAGACGCAGCACCAGCACCTGCAGCGGACAACAGGCGCGTCAAAGCAGGCGGCGAGTGAACTGCGCCGAACGTGGGAAAAAGCATCTCGTGGTCTCACCTCAAACCTCTTGACTTGGCCTCTCTGGAACTCCAGTTTGTTTTCCAGGTCACACACGCGTGCCTCCTGTTTACTGACGATGCTACGCCCCACGGTGGACGACTCCAGGAACTGCACCCTCGACACAGACTGCTGGAGCTGCAGGATGAGTAGGTGGAAAGACAAGAGAGCAAAAAAGCATTTGGAGAGCCACATTAATGCAGTGAATGTGACAGAGCGCCACCTGGCGTTTGCAGTTATACTGAGATCTGTGACAAAGAGGTGACACTCATTACAGTCTGGACATGGCTGTGTTTATGTTGTGGATGTCGAGCACAGGTTACCTCCTCCTGCAGAGAGTGTCTCTGTTTCTTCACCTCCTCCAGTTCAGCTTGAAGCTCTCTGATCTGAGAAATATCACTGGACGACTAAACCAGAGACAGAGCGAGACAGAGATTTGATTTCGGGATGAATGAAGTGATTAATGAAGCGAGAGAGACAAACAGAGGAGTCAGAACCTGAGCAATGAGCGCTTTGTGCTTCTTCATCAGCTCGTTCAGGTCTTCCTGATCCTCCTCCAGCCTCTTCAGCAGGTCCACCTTCTCGTGCTGCAGCAGAGCCAACTGCTCGTCCGCCTGGAGGCCAAGGATCGACAGGTAACACGGGTTATAAACAGGACACACATCCTCCACTTTTACTCTCAGTTTGATCAGCAGCGTTGTCTGTGCTGCCAGATCCAGACCAGAGACTGACAGTCGCAACAAATTCAGTTTACTGAGTTCAGTTTGCTGGAAGCCTATTGGATCATGACGATGTTATTTGATCCCACAGACACTGAACAATTGAATCAAGTCAGTCTGATGCTGCTGTTTGACTTCACTTCAGATTAGACCAAATGCATTAAACAGGTCTGTCCGAAGGCATTTATGAGTTTCTGACTCTGGGAAAGTGAAAAGATTTGCTCGATTCTATGTGTGTCCTCTAATTTAAAAAGGAATGTAATATTTGTTCACTTCCATTCGCTGCCCCCGACTTTGAAAACCTCTGATCTAGATCACCTTCAATATGAAATATCACCATGTGCTCACAGCTAAATGAACTCTCTCCCTGCTCCTGTCCGAGCCACACTCACCACACTCTTCAGTCTGCAGATATTTTCCAGTTCGATCTGAGTGTTCTCCAGCTCCTGGGAGAGAGTCGTCTGAACGCTCTCGGCCTCCAGACGCCTCGCTTCGCTCTCCTCCAGCTAGTTGGCGACACAGAGAGTGTGAATGTTTCTCAGCCCGAGTGGAAGGCGGCGGCGCTGAGGTGAACGTACAGGTGAGGTTACCTGACAGTGCAGTCGCTCGATCTGCTCCTTGCCGCCGTTGGCCAGGTTCTGTCCCGGGCTGTCGACGGTGGAGAGCAGCAGCTGGGCGTCGGCCAGCAGAGCGTGAGTCCTCTTCAGGTCTCTCCTCAGCTTCTTCTCCACGTCGAAGTCTCTGTGGCCGACCTGCAAGACGAGACACCTCAGACTGAACCCGCCCTGAAAGAGATTCACTGCAGAACAACATCCCACTCTCTGAACTCTCTGAACCTGGAAAAGCCCTGAACCCAGACCAGGTCATCACGAGTCCGGCTACTCACAGTGACAGAGACAGAGCGGAATTAGCCGCCTTCTTGTTGCATATGCTTGTTTTGTGGTGCCTCTAATGTAACAATGACATATTCATCAGCTGGAGAACATTAAGCCGCAGTAATGATGATGTACGACGTGAGAACGTTGGCAGGAGGAATAATAACGACGATGAAAAGAAGATGTGATGCAGTTTGGATGTTTCTGTATTAAGAGCCTGGTTTTATGTCAATGTCTGTGTGTGTGTGTGTGTGTGTGTGTGTGTGTGTTCTGTGTGTGTGTGTGCATGCTTCTGCGTGTGTGTGCGTGCCGTACCTGGTCACACAGAGTTGCTACGAGTCCTTCCAAGTCGTGCTTCTCATGAATCACCATCTGTTTCTCCTCGTACTCCTGCTCCAACTGCATCTCCAACTGCCTCAGCTGCACAACGACACAAGAACATGATGAACGGCTCCAAATGAGCTTTTATCGGCCTTGAAGTGAAACAGCAGCACGATGCAAAATGATAAACATGAAAACATCATCATCTGTGAAGGAGCATAAAAAAATAAACAGGACAAAATTACATCCCAACGATTTTCTCTTGAATAAATCAACCAGAGTTTGTTGGTTTAAAGCTTCTGCCGGAGGGAACGAACTTCAAGATTCTTAGAGTCACATTTTGGAGGAAAGTCTGTTTCCTTCATGATTCTAACTGTTTTTACGTTGGAAAATATTTGCATGTGTGACAGTGAGGAGGTTCTGCTTTGTTGAACCTGAGCAGAGAAAGAATAAAGAAATGAAGCGGGTTCATTAACAAGTTCACTGGATGTTTTTCTGCATTTGCTGCAAAGAGCTTCATTCATTTTTCAAGGACATTTCTGCAGCAGTGAAAACTTGTCTTCATACAGTATTTCACATCCTCCACCTGTGACTCCTCATCACTCCCAAATCTCTTCTCAGTTTCCTTCAGCGAGTGACGAGATCAGACGCCAAATATGAACTGAATATGTTTCACATGTTCACAGACGTTCAATCATTGATCTGATTGTGCGATGATGAGAAAACCTGTAGGACGTCGTGTCTGTGTTGCAGAGACGTGATGTAACTGTCTGGTTGCATAACATTATGAAGCAGGAAAAAAAAAGTCTCATTCAGTGAAAAGAATTTCCTTCTTTCAGCTGAGGAAGGACATTCAAAAAAAGACATCTGTAAACACACAACCCGACGCTGCTCTGACACAACCGAGGCCGTGAAGTTCAGCGTCGGCACAGACTGAAACTTCAACATGATTTTCTAAGGATTTCATCAATACAGAGTTCGACGAGTTCAAACTTCTTTGTGAGTTTGAACTTGGGAGTGGAGACAGAAACAGAAGTGGTGGATGGATTTCGACTGGTCTGGTGTCTCATCTCTGACCCTGATTCAAATCAAACGGAATGTGATCTGAAATCAGAAACTCAACTGAAAACAGCACAAAGACAATAGATTTAATGTTTGATCATCAGCTTCATTGATTCTTGTAAATATCTGCTTCTTCTGAATTTGATGCAGCAACACGTTTGAAACACATTGGACAGGAGCAACAAAAGACTGTGAAAGTTGTGGACTGATCCAAAAACACCTCTTTGAGAATCCTGGCTTCTACTTTGCCAGTGGATGTGAAATTCACTGCGTGACACTTGGCTGGATCGTGGACGCTCGTCCCCTCGGTGGCCTTCAGCTCTGAATGTTGTGTGAATCACCTGTGGAGAGCGGACCTACCCGTCTCTGAGACGACTTGTGCACGTCCTCTAACTCCTCTTCTTTATCCTCCAGCTCCTTCTGGTGAATCTGCTTCATCCTCTCCATCTCCATCTCAAAGCGCATGTGGATCTGCCAGACAGAAGAGGAACGAGGTGAGAGACCCGGCAGAGGGCGAACGCACCTGAACGTGTCTGTGTGTGTCGGACTCACCTGTTGCTGCTGCTGTATTTTGGCGCTGAGCGTTGTGATTTCCTGCGCTCTCTCGCAGGCTTGACTCTCCAGGAGGCGAAGCTGTTTCTTGAGGTCAGGCAGCGATTCGGAGGCGAGATCGACGGGCAGGCTGAGGTCACGGATCTGAGCGCACAGCTCGTCCTTCTGCTTCTGCAGACGGCCCACCTCCGACTGGCTCTCCTGCACACACCCACGCAAATATGAGTAGCTGATATGAAAACACTTCGTTCACCCTCAGACTCAGACGCTGTGCGTTCGTCCTCCGGTGCTGCAGCGAGTCTGGAGCCAACAGGTTAAACGGCTTAATCTCGCTCGAGGATAGTTTGGCAGGTTCGGCCACGTGGGAGACGAAACAAAGCGCAGCAGAGTTTCTGTGAGAGGAAGCTGTGTTTTAACTGAACCTCAACTAAAAAACATTTTATACAAACCAGATCTGGAAGTTAATCAACAGCTAGTTCATCAAATAAGGAATTAGTTTTACTTCAAGGAAAAATCCAGTGGTTGGATGTAACTAAGTACTTTTAGTCAAGTATTGTACTTCAATTTTGAGGTACTTGTACTTTACTTGAGTATTCCCACTTTATGCTACTTTATACTTCTACTCTACATTTTGGAGGAACATTTTACTTTTAGATTCTTGTTTTAATTGTAACAGTGAAACATGGTGGAGGCGAGTTTCTCCAGCGAAGCTCAGTGAACGGATTCATTCTGCGTCAGAAAGCGTTTCACACTTTCATCATCCGTCATGTGTCGGACGTGCTGTCGACTCCACTCGCCTCTGACTCATCCATCCTCGACGCGGTTTGCATCATTTCACTGACATGACGCCGTCTCATGAATCACGTGTGACAAGTGTAATTTTCATGTTAGATTATTGGGCTTTTTTCCAGGTTGACTTGATGAATGATGGTTTTAAAGTCACTGATTCATCGTCAGTGTTTCTCTTTGTGGAAAACAAACTGCGGACGTTCTCCTCCTCCAAATCTCAGAGGTAAATATGGCACTTTTTACTCCACCACTTTTATCTGACAGATTTAGTTACTAGTTTCAGATTTTCCTCAACTACAACACCAGTACTTGTACTTTTACTACACAAACCCACCTGGAGGTTCCGGCGCAGGTTGTAGATTTCAGCGCCCAGAACTGTGTTCTCCTGAACCACTTTGTCCTTTTGTTCTCGCTCATTGTCGGCTTCTTCCAGAGCCTGAGTCAACTCACTGTCGAACCTGAAGAATCACAAACACAGAGAAACAGCAGGTGGATGATTCAGGTCAAATACTGCTGTTAGAGTACTGTTGGGGTACTTGTACTTTACTTGAGTATTTCCGTTCCCTGCTACTTTATATTTCTACTCCACATTTCAGAGGGAAATATTGTACTTTTTACTTCACTATATTTATCTGACAACTTTAGTGATTTTGCAGATTCACATTAATGAAACAATATAATTAACAAATAAATGATGATGTATTATTATAGATTAAGATAAAACTTTGTTCTCCTCATGGAAAAATTCACCCAGCAGGATATAAAACCATTAATCTCTTTTAGCAGCTGCAACATTAAAGTGATGAAAACATTAATGCATCAATAATTATAATGTAATAAAGATTATTCTGAAATGGGTCATTCTGCATAATGTATACTTTCACTTTTTGTGCTCTAAGTAGATTTTGATGCAGAACTTTTACTTGTAACAGAATATTAAATACTTTATATTCTGATGAGCACTTTGTCTATAACATTCACAGCATCTTATATACTGATAATGTGTTTTGTATATAAAACATGAATCTACAATCTTTGCTCCAAATCAAACCAGCGTCTTTAATAAACTCATTAATCCTGTTTCTTTCATTAAAGCCAAACAACAGCATAAATCAAAACTTGTAGAAATCATTGAAAAGCTTCTGACTGACTTCAAAGGATTTTAGTTTCATGAGGAGAAACAAGCTTCACTGTTCCTCTTCAATGAAAAGAAAGCATAAAAATTTCATGAGCAGTTCAATTTCATATCAGTTGATATGTCCACAGTGGCAGAGCCAGACTGTCTGAGGGCAACACATAAAGGGCAGCAGCTGCGCGTCGAGGGGCAGAAAGAGTCACGATGCATTTACAGTTCCAAACTTTGCTCCAGCCTGCAGAACCATCAAGGGCAGTTTGTCCTGTTTCATCTCCCACAGGAGCAGAGTTCACCTGTGGACGTCCACGTTTTCAAAGGTCATAACTCGTCTCACTAATAAAACGGCCGAGGTGATAAACGTCACACCATCAAACACATCACTTAACAGACAGTGAGAGAAGTGAAGTAAAGAACAGGTCGATCCGGCAGAGTGAGACACAAACCTCCTCTGTTTGCGCTCCAGCTCGTGCATGCGGCCCTGCAGGCTGTCAGTGAGGACTCGAGCGTCCTGGAGGTCAGAGGTCACACGACGACAGTGACGTTTCAGTTCTGTCACAGTCCGCCTGGACTGCTCCAGCTGGGCCTGCAGAGTCGCCACCTACACACACACGCACACACACACACACACACACACACACACACACACACACACACACACACACACACAGACACACACACACACACAGTGTTATTACCTTCAGACACTTAATCTCCCATCACAGTTGCTCTGCACGTCACGGCGTCCTGCCTCACCTTGGTATCGAGCTGTTGTCGGCTCTGTCTCTCCGTCTCCAGTTTTTCTTCCGTCTGTTTGAGTCGTCTGCGGACGAACTCAACCTCCGTCTGGCAGCACTCCAGCTGCATGGCCAGCTCGCTGTCTGTGTGGGACACATGGATGTGACTTTGTCAGGGCTGATGGGCAGAGTCTCTTCAAACCTGCTCATATTTCTCTGTTTGCTTGAAACCAGTTGCCACCAATCACACAAGAGCATCCAGTTTTTATTGTACTTGAACTGTCCTCTGTTTCTCCTGAAGATGGAGTTGGATGAAGTTGGAGTGATGAAACTTCTTGTTTAGTTGGTGCCTTATTACCAGTGAGACACCGTGGGATAATTTATATGAACACATATCTGCATATGAATGCAGAATCTGTGTGAAGCCATTTGTAGTCCAATGTCTCCTCCTTCTTTTTTAATGTGCTCCTTCATTTATGTTGTTTACTACAATCTGTGCCCTGATTGGTTTTGTTCTGTTTGCAATATGAGAGAAAGAATGTGTTTTTTGAACATGAAAGCAGGTGAACCTGTTCGAGTCGATCCCCAGAATGAAAGTATGAACCTGAAAATGAACATAATGTGTCACCTTTAATAGCGAACAGAGCCGCCTGGTCTTTACCTGTCCCTGCTCCTCTCTGGCTCTCGACCACCTGGACTTTCTGTTTCTCCTCCTCCAGCTGCTTCTCCAGCGTCTCCATGGTCACTTTGCACTGGTCCAAACGAGTCTGATGAGAGAGAAGAGATGTTTGACAGAGGAAGCAACAAACCACTGCAGGTACAAATACAAGTGTCATCATTTTCTAAGTCATCCCTCTGGTCCACTGAGTAATAGATTACTTTTTCAATAACAAACCTGCAGGTCTTTGTTGTCCCTGCTGAGTCGGAGTCTCTCGGCCCGCTCCACATCCAGAGCCTGACCCACCGCATCTCCACGGAATCGCTCATCACTGAGTTCAGACGTCACGGCTGTAACCTACACACACATAACAGCATGAGCAGAGTGTGTGTGTGTGTGTGTGTGTGTGTGTGTGTGTGTGCAGCACAGACCTTGGTCTCCAGGCTGTCTGCAGTCTGCCTCAGCTCGTTTCTCTCCCTCTCTGATTTCTCCAGGCGTCGTCTCAGAGCTGATATCTCATCCTGCAGGAAGAGACAGTTTCTCACCGACGTTGAAATGTCTTTCACATCGGAAAAGATTTAGCATCATTTGTTTCATCTAATATTTAACTGACCACCTGTTGCTCAGAGGTTGTACCTGACTGAACTCATATTATTGTCACTAATCAATCGTCATTTCCTCGTGTCATTTTGTCTCATCACACTCAGGTTAAAATCCCGCACTTGTTCAAAATCTGTGAGAAAACAACAAGCTGATGACAAACGTGATGATTGCTGGCTCTTCTTCGACAACACGGCATCAGTGGAGGTTATAGTTTTAGATTTACAGTGACACAAGCAGATGGGAAAAGCAATTTATTTTTTAATTAATTTGCATGAATTAATACAACACTGATTCCAAAAAAAGTTGGGACGTAGAATATAAAAAAACAGAATCCAATCATTTGCAAACAAACGTTGTTCCCATGTATCAATCATGTGTTGGACAAAGTGGTGAAACTCGTCCCATCCTCGCTGGTGAACCACTGAGTCTTTCAAGGACGTGTGTGTGTGTGTGTACCTCTTTAGCTCGGAGCCTCTCGTTGTCCATGTTGACGTCGAGCTGAGGACGAACTCTGCAGAAAAGTTTCCACCAGCTCCACTTGGACACGACCCTGAGAGCCCGCAGGTTCCTCTGCAGACAGCTGACCGCCATCTGCTGCACCTGGAGACACACACGTGCACACACACACACACGCACGCACGCGCACACACACATTCACATTCACAGGTGTTAAAGTAAAATCTGTGAGTTAAAACTCTCCACTTTTCTTTCTGATCAGTTTCATTCAGGTTTGTCTTTCTGTCCATCCACACTTTGCAGCACTTTTCTTGTCAAGTCAGTTTTATTTATTCAGCCCAATATCACAAATCACAACTTTGCCTCGAGGGGCTTCACAGTCTGCACAACATGCAACACCGTCTGTCCTCAGACCCTCGATTCAGATCAGGAAAAGCCTTTAACAGCATCAGAGGATGGATCCCACTTCAGGAAGAGATGTCGTGTTTAGACCAGCGGGAAAATGGCAGTGAACAATCAGGAGGACAAAACGATAAACTACCTGCAACAGAGAGTCATCAGCATCGATGAGAGTTACAGTCAGTCCTCGCTACAGAGAGACCCTCACCTTGAGTCTGCGGTATTTCTGACGGGCCAGATGTCCCAAACAGGCGGCCTGAAGATAAACCAACCAGCCGGTGACCTGCTGATCTCTCTGCTGCTCCAGGTAGCGCAACACACCTCGCTTCATGAACACCTGAGACAGAGCAGGAAGACGATCCATCACACATCACATCAGCTTCACGTCCTGCCGCTTCATTAAAGGAGCGTGTTCTCACCCTGCTGGCGCCGACAACGATGCTCTTCTTATCCAGATCCAACTCGACCAGCAGCTCCTCCACGGCCTGAGACACACAGACAGGAAGTCAACTCATTTTGTCTGAGCAGGAAATCTTTGCGTTTGTATGACAGAGAGCTGCTGTGATGAAGCGCCTGACCTTTCGCTCATCGTGGCTGACAAACATTGAAGCGTAACGTTTCATGATTGGAGGAGACAACGCCTGGAAATGACACCTGAAGTCACTCAATGTCATGTGGTCTGGATAACCTGAAGAGAGAGGCCGAGTTTAGAGCCATAGTAATGTTATAAATCGAAGTGGAATGTTTTACGTTTATTTATTTATAAATGATGATCAAATGTTTGGTATGTAAAAATTCTGAACAGTGAGAAATGTGGTCACAATGATCCAGAGCCCAAAGTGACACCTTCACAATGTTGGTTTGCTCCGAGCAACAGAACAAACCTCTTTCTGTTATGTGTTTTTCATGCAGAAATTATACATTTATAAAGTAACTAGTAACTACAATGAGTCCCCTTAAATGTGTACTTCAGTGCAGAAGTACAAACTTCCTTGAGTAAATGTACTTAGTGCCACTGCAGCTCAGTGAGCGAGCCGACCTGTGCGGTGCAGCTGCAGAGCCGACAGGATCTGTGTGGAGTTCAGCTGGACTCTGAGCGCCGGGACGTCAAAGCTTCCACCGTCAGTCTTCGCGCTGACGCACTGCAGGAACACCGGCCTGGCTCGACGAATCAGGTTCACCAGAGCATCCTGCAGGGCGGAGACAGAGACACTGAGTCCATCCAGTGGGACAGATATTCTCAGGGGTGCGTGCGTCCCGGTCCACTCACCGCCTGGAGTTTGACCGCGATGCACTGCGAGTGTCTGCGTATGGCCGCCATCCCGCCGCTGAACGTCTTCCTGATGGTGCCGTTCCTCTGGAGCGAGCGCTGGCTGCCGCCCTCCAGACCCCCCAGGCCTCGACACAGGGGGGGCAGAGAGATCCTGGGGGTGAACATGGCCTTCACCGCCTCTCTGAGGAGGACGGAGAGAGACGCTGGTCATCACATGTGACAATACGACATGTTTGTTTAACATGATGGCACGATGCGGTCGTCAGATTGGTCAAGTAAGTTTTCAATTTTGTAAAAAAAATGTCTGCCAAGGTCTCCAGCCTTGAGACAGACTCACATGGTGGAGTTCTGGAGCAGATAGGTGGCGTTCAGAGACGACAGGTTGTTCTGGATCTGACCGAACCAACCAGTGAGGTCGTAGCGAACCGGGTCACAGCCCATCAGGTGGTTCAGCTCGCACTGCAGAGGCTGCTCGCACTGACGCACTGCGGACACACACAGAGTCAACACACAGAACACAGAGCTCAGTGTGTGTGTGTGTGTGTGTGTGTGTGTGTGTGTGTGTGTGTGTGGGTTACCAGCGTTGCTGTAGTACTGGCACACTCTTTCCAGGGCGCTGTTCTCTGTGGAACCTGGTGTCACCATCTCCTCATCCAGAACCCACAACAGACCTCTGGGGTCTCCGTCGGCTGCCCGGACCTTTGACACACACACACACACACACACACACACACACACACGCACACGCACACACACACAAATAATTACCACAGTAGAGCTTCTGCTGTTTTTCGAGTTAAAGCTTTGTGATCTTCTGGCAGATGGTGGATGGACTGAAGAGTCGCTGTGCTTCTCGTCTCAGGAGGAAACAGCAGAGTAAAGCTGAAGTGTATATTTCTATGTGTGAGGGAAAGATAATCCTCCTCTCCTGGTTCATGCATTTCACTGTCATCATTTTGAGTCGTGTACCTGCGGAGGCGGCTGGTCGATGGCTGACACCACCTCAGCCGGGCTGTTCTCCGGATTCTCCAGCTCCACTGGGATTTTCTCCTGTAACAGACGAGAGGAGTCGTTTACTCCAAATATCATCATTCATTATTATTCATCCGAATATGAAGGATCAGAGAAGCTTTCAGTTCAACTCTAAAGAGACACAGACAAACATGTTCCGACACTGAAACCATCAGTTGTGAAGGTGGGGGTGCGGACTCACCTGTGCGTATCTCTCCAGCGTGTGTGTGAAGGTGTGTGTGTGCTGATGCTCCAGCAGTCTCTCCTGCAGGTAGTTGTGACAGAGCTCGGACCAGTTGCCTCCTCGTTCCTCCGCCGAGTGTCGCGGGTTCCTCAGGCCCGGAGTGTCCGCCACCATCACCGAGGCCAAGGTCAGCTGCTGACTGCTCAGAGCCCTGCGGGCAAACAGTTTGTGTGAAGAGCCGTCATCTGATGACAGAGCAGGAAGGCGACAGTCTGAGACGCATCTGTACCTGTTGATGAGTGAGACGACGGCAGTGAAGAGTTCTTCGTAGAGTCCAGCTGCCATTCCCTCAACACACTGAGCCGCCGTCAGTCTGGGACCTGCTCAGAACCACAGAACCACAGACATGAAGGAGACAGACTCCCACAGGGTTTCCTCAGTCTCTGTCTAAACCACTGTCTGACACTCATTCAGTATTTGTTCATTATAATTCTATTCCTGGAAATACTGAGATGTCTTCAATTTAGCAAATAGACCTTTATGTTGGAAAATAAAATAGTTATGCATCATTGTGTGTGTGTGTGTGTGTGTGTGTCTCACCCTCCTCCGACTCGGCAGCAGGGCTCCTCTCTCTGCTGCCCCCGGTGGCTCTCTGCAGCAGCTGTCGGAGGTGATGTTTGAAGACGGCCGTGTGCAGCTCCTCTCCCTCGCAGCCGAGAACAGAGCTGGCGACCTGAGCGCTGTCGAAGCTCACGAACTGTCTCCTGCCCACTGAGCCGAGGACGAGACGACAACGAGAGGACACGATGAAGTTAACATTTACTGAGGGACGGTGGTGGACGAAGAACCCAGAGATCTACTTCAGTAAATATGACACCACAATGTAGAAACTCTCCTGACAACAGCAGATAAATCTGAGCGCTCGTCACATGATTGATGGGAGAGAAGTTCTGATTCACAAGTTTTTTCTTGACTTTTCTTTCATCTTCTTTGGGGTGAAATATTAGAGATATATTCTGTGTGTGTGGCATGAAGGGTCGACAGCTCCTCCTCACAAGTAGAAACTAGTATGAGTGATGTGATGATGACGATGATGATGATGAGGGGGATGAGGATGAATCAGTGTTACCTCTACAGGCTCCGGCAGCTCCCAGATGGTAGATACCAGCCAGAACGTGCCAGATCGCCTTCTGCTCGCTGGCTGAGAAGCTCAGCGTCTCCATGGCCGTCAGCAGCTTGGTGAAGCCGACGGACGCTCGCTGCTTCTCCTCCACCTGACGGACAGACAGACAGACAAGCATTCAGTATTCACAGCTGTGATGTTGCTCCCGGGTCAAAGGTCGGTCGGTCTCCTGAGGTTACTGTACCTTAGTGGGATGAACGATACCAAACGAGTTGGACTCAGGAAGCTGATGCAGCTGCAGTTCCGTCCTGACGGAGAAAGAAGATTCACAACATCCACAAAGTGTCAAAACTCATAACTAAATGATTATTTCCATTTAAATGTAAAAATGTAGAAATATAAAGGAGTACTGAAGTATATTTTGTGAGTAAATGTACTTAGTTACTTTCCCCCTCTGGGGATTACCTCATCTCTGTGCTGATTCCCGCCAGCATCTGAGAGAAGACCAGGAAGTTACTCTCTCCTGCAGTCGGCTGACACACTTTCCATTTGTCCAACATCATCGTCTGAGGAGGAGGAGGAGAGGAGGAAGAGGAGGAAGAGAAGGAAGAGGAGGAGGAGGAGGGAGGAGAGGAGGAAGAGGAGGAGAGGAGGAGGGAGGAGGAGGAGGAGACATGAGTGACTTTTTTGAGTGAATGTGTGTGTATGTTAGTGTTTATGTGTGTCTGTGTCTGTGTGTGTATGTGTGTCTGTGTGTGTGTGTGTGTCTGTGTGTGTATGTGTGTCTGTGTGTGTGTGTGTGTGTGTGTGTGTGTGTGTGTGTGTGTGTGTGTGTGTGTGTGTGTGTGTTGCGTGCCTGCAGGTGTCCAGCAGCGGCCTGTCCAGCGTGGTTAAAGTCCAGGGAGAAGACCATGGCGAACCTGGACGAGGCGTCGCTGTGCTGAGAGCTGACGCAGCCGAACGACTTGAGGACGGTGAACATGGCCTGAACTCGCTCCACTGGAGACAGAAGACGTGAGTCAACAGTCTGAGGAGGACGGACATGAACCAGTCCGGCCGCTCTACTCACCGCTGAGCTTCTCTCCGGTCGTCCCGGCCTGCCTGAGGAGGGCGTGCGTGAAGGCCTGGCACGCCGTGGTCTTGCCCGTCCCGCTGCGTCCCACCGCGCACACGCTGTGGTCCCTCCTGGTGCCAACCAGGGACACGTACACCCGTCTGACCAGAGCGGCCAGAGCGGGAGGGGCGTCCCACACCGACTCCCCTCGCCGAGACTTCGGAGTCTGACAGAGGAGGAGAAAGGATCGATGAAAACGGTTCTCGGTCTAATTAAAGATTTGACAGCTGATGTGTGGAAAATCCACTTGTTTTCTAAAATATGTCAAATCCACCATCTGAACTCAATGTACGAACAAAGAAGTTAAAGTTGGTCAATGACACAGATTTGCTTTAATTTGATTGCTGACTCAGAAAAAGTGCAGAATCTTAAATGTTTCTTCTTCTTCAAACCTTCAGTCCTGAAACTTTCGGATCATTTCCACCTTTCTATTATTTTCAATGTGTCTCAGACTTTTGGACTTGACTGGACGTCACATGTTCATTTCAGTCATGTTTGTAATTTGTGCAATTTGCACCTGAGCCCATTAATAAACAGATGACAACAGATATTTTTCAAGCAGCTAATAAAGCACAAAATGTTCTTTTCACTTTTTCTTCAGTAGCTAGTAAAGATGGTTGCACAGTTAAAATAAGCCGTCTGTTTTCGGTCGCGGTTCGTCCTCTGGGAGTCTGACTCCACCTTGCTGTGGCTCTGTAACGGAGGCCAGAAGTTGACCAGGTTCGGTCCCGCCTGTGTGAGCGGCATGTTGGCTCTGGCTCGGCTGGTCAGCGTGTGCAGGACTCCGCACTCGTTGACGCTGTGCAGGTCGCTCAGGTCCTCGCACAGGTCCAGGTCTGACGGGTTACACTGAGGAGGACGGAGACGGCGTCAGTTCACTGAACAACAGACGCAGAGACATGGAACAGCAGGAGAACTGAGCTGACCTTCTCGATCTCAAACTCTGTGACGTCGTGCACAGACCCGTCGCTCTGCAGCCGGACCCTCACTCGGCCTTCTGGGAGTTCAGGTGTGCCTTCGTCCGGCTTCAGCTGAGTGGCTGAAACAAGGACAAACTGACCAATCAGAGAGCAAAGATCCAACCTCTCGCTGATAAAACATCTGCAGGTAAACGTCACGACCTGTTGACAACCACAACACCTGTTCCTGACCCTGTTTGAGTCTGTGAGGCAGTGGAGACAGAAGTATTCAGTTAAACTGTTGAGAAGCAGTGGACTGACCTGTACTCAATCTGAAAAGTAACTAAAGCTTTAAAATAAACGTAGTGAAGTAAAAAGGACAATATTTCCCTCTGAAATGTAGAAATATCACAAGATGGAAATACTCAAGTAAAGTACCTTACAAGTACTTTAAAACTATACATGAGTAAATGTACTTTCTAGCTATATGTTCATGTCTCTCTGAGCTTTTCCTGCATGATGGATGATGGATGGATGGATGGATGATGGATGGATGGATGGATGGATGGATGGATGGATGGATGGATGGATGATGGATGGATGGATGGATGGATGGATGGATGGATGATGGATGGATGGATGGATGATGGATGGATGGATGGATGGATGGATGGATGGATGATGGATGGATGATGGATGATGGATGGATGGATGGATGGATGGATGGATGATGGATGGATGAAACGAGCAGATGGATATTCGAGCAGCGGCTCACAGCGACTCTGCTGTAACTAATCTGTAACATGATCTGAAGGTAATAAAACAGGCTGAAAGATTATGAGAGATTGTGTTTGGATTAAGAGACGACTCCACTGATCCACAAACATTATGGCTGAAACCAGAGTGTGTGTGTGTGTGTAGAGTTGTTTTCATGACTCACCGAGGGTGAATCCATCCTTGTGAACGTACCACACAGTTCCAGCTTCGTACCACACGTCTCTCACCTGAAGGACAAACAGGACGGCTGTGAAATATTCTCTGTTTTTATAGACGCGAAGTCTTTGTTGTGGTTCTAATTTGACACCTCGAGCTGCTGTCTCATCTGTCCAACCTGAGGAAACTTCAATCATTTCCACTAGATTCAAAGTTTTCTAAAAACGTGTGCCATCACAATAATCAAACTGATGTTTTAAGGCCAGATGTGATTCATCTGTTGATTCGTTAACATTGAAACCCGCTCAGACTCTTGTGGACGTACGTCTCTCCTGACGTCCTCGGTCACGGTCGTGTCTGCTTGCCTTCCCTCGGGCTCCTGCCTCTCCTCCTTCTCCTCCACCTGCTTCACCTCCTGCGTCCACCCCTTCGTTCGCTCGTCCTGCGGCAGCGTCTTCTTGCTCTTCTCTGACCTCACGTCCTGTTGCTGCTGTGGCGGCTCCGGCATCACTTCCTGTCTGGTCTCCGGTCTGTTTCCGGGCTCGGGAGCGACGATGAGTTTGCTGTTGCCGATGAGCTGCTGAGCCCGGAGCGACATCTCGGCCTCGAGGATCGGAGGCGTCTGATCCGGGAGGAGGAACTGCTGCACGAGGTTGTCGCTCAGTTTGTTTGGCTGCAGGGGCAAAAAAACAAGGAAAGAACGTTAAGGTACAGTTCGACATTTTAGGAAACACACTTGGACGTGAAGTTCGAGACGACTCACAGGTCGGTCGTCTTTGACCTCCGGCTCTTTCTGTTTGGTCTCCTTCTCTGAACTTCTGACCAGCTGTTTGAGGAAGCCGCCGGGCAGAGCGGACAGAGGCGGAGGAGGGACGGCCGTGGCCACCGGCGTCTTCTCCTCCTTTATCTGTGGTTTCATCGAGTGAAGGCAGCAGGTAGAGCGAGACACAGACAGCGAGTCATGATGTGATCTGGACATACGAAAACCACCGAACACCAAACGTGCAGGTTTCCCTTACATGCACACAGTCACATCACAGGTTCATCCAAAATACATTAGTCAGTTTCTCTTTTCACTCTTGTAGGTTTTTAAAGCAGAGACACATCATGAGACCTTTTCTTAGATTCATTCGTTCGTTTGCTCGTCGAGCTGAGAAACCTGGTTCGACCACGATAACAGACTGAGTGTCTGCTCTGGTCTGCAGGAAGCAGCAGGTCACCTCAGATCATATCAGTCATTTCTATCCTCCAGAGAAGCAGGAGTCGAACCTCTCACCTGCACCGAGAGTCAAACCATCTTCAACTATCTTCTCCTGAGCTCCTCACACTTTGATATAATGTTTTTACGAGGGAATATGAGTCAGCGTCTGTGACGAGCGTCACGGGGAACGAGAAAGTGCCAAACTGACGCCCAGAGGTCTGACATTTAACTAATAGGTATCACCTGCCGACACAATAGGGAATATCATAAAGGTCAGTAAAGGAGGTTTCACATTCAGTGACAATGTGAGAAACTTTGTGAGGAACTTGCTCAGTAATGTCTGATACACAGACGAACTGGCTGCAAACTGAACTCTGGATCTGTTTGTCTTTACTGAATATGTCACGTTGGTTCAGCATTAACCAGCATCATTATCATCAATTCATCAGTGTCTCGTCTCTAACGCCACATTTAGACCGAATGTACTTGAAAATGCTTTTTCTGCTCTGGACGATGCAGCAGAGAAAATGTGGCAGCAGTTTTTTAAAACTTGCATCGTGTCCATGAACTTTTACAGATGTGTGTGAGAATTTCATTTCAACCTGCTTTAACTAAAAATGTAAAAACACTCCAGGTTTTTAAGTTAAATGCATCTGAATAATTCTGCCATTCCCCTGTGAAGCTAAGTGTGGTCTGTTGCTTATTGGTTGTAAAAAAAAAAAAAAAAAAAAAAGCTTTGAATATCAACACAAATATCAGCCGACGTCAGACCACAAATATCGGTGACAGCACGCGGCTTTAAAAAGCTCAAACTGCTGCCGTAAACATGCAGGATGACTAAGACAGCGGCGACGACAGCAGGCAAACACGTCGCCATGATTCAGGGTTAGAACAGAGGGTCCATGTAATCAAACTGCTACACACACACACACACAGTCCGGGTTAGACATTAGATGTTGAATGAACGTGCAGAACACGGCACCTTCTGCTCCCACAGTTTTAAGCGTGAAGACAGAGCCATGGTTTCACAGGGTGGAGGATCAGGGGTCAGGGGTCACACAGATGTGATGCCAGGTGTGACGTCAGAGTCGTGGTGTGTGTGTGTGTGTGTGTGTGTGTGTGTGTGTGTGTGACAAACAACCTGACGATGGAGAGAGACAGTTAGAAGTGAAGACAGAGAAAACAGTGAAGCGTCCGTGTCTCTTCAGCAGCGTGAAACTGATGCAAAGTGTCAGCTCTGCCTTTTCAACGTGAAGATTGTGAGATAGTGAAAGAACGTTTCATTCCCCTCAGATCGAATCGCTCAGGGAGAAGTTATGTTACAAACACACAGACGTCACAGTGATGCATTTTTCCATTACGGAGATGTTTCACAGCCACTTTGTGTCCACTGAGGCGTCATTATTCTTTAAGGAAGCGTCTCCTCGTCCTTCTGTTCGGAGGCTCTGTGTCACGTAATCAAGTCTTCAGGAAACAGTCACACTTCACATGTTGCCTGTGTTTCATTTTGGTCATTAATCAGACTGTCAGAGTTTTACCTGAGCTCCTGTTCCAGTCGGGCGTTTGAACAAATCACAGCACTGAAACTGCATTTTGTAAATGTGGTGATTGATGTTTGACTGAATCCAGATTCTGGTTATTGCTGTTTTAATATCATCAGACCTTCCTGCTGCCTCTGACGCAGGACCGATCACTGCAAACTGCTTCAAGTCTTATCTGACTGACAGAATCTCCTCTGTGTCTGTCGGGAACAGACGAGGACAGACCCCTGTGGGGTCCCGCAGGGATCTGTCCTCGGACCTTTATTGTTCATTTATCTCGTCTCTCTGTGTCAATTAATGTCTTTAAGTTCTTTTCACTGTGATTCATACAGATACACAGATCTGTCAGTCCTTCTGGCAGATGTTCTGGATCAATCATTAAAACAGATTAAACAGAAATGATGGTCTTCAGGCCTAAAGCACCGGACCGGCCGTCCTACTGTAAGTATCAGCACATGCAAAGTGCACAAGGGTCTAACTTGAACTTCTCAACTTGTCTCTGTAACAGAACAAAGATCTTTTCTTTCATTTCAGGACACAAAACACCTTCATTCATGCCTTTGTTTCCAGCTTTGTTTCAACTATTGTAACTAACAAGAACTAGAACATCAGACTATTGTTTTGTTCTCTTTGAAATGGTCGACAGCAACTTTAAAATCACTTCCACTGAGAGTTAGACAATCAGACTTTTAAATCACTGTTAAAGACTCATTTTTATTGATTAGCTTTTTCTTAGTTTTACAATGAATTTTAATTTTGTTATTCCAGTTATGAACATGTATTTTATGTTTTCCAGGACGGTTCTTTTTCTGTTTTTCTTCTGTAAATTAGTTTTTGAAACTAACACAGTCGAAGATGACGCCCAGTTTCCAACCGGACCTTTAACACACTTTGATTCCTGTTCGTTTCTCTGCTTCTCATGTTTCAGCTTTCTCATCTGATCACAGGAGGCGAGCTCGGATCAAATATTCGTCTGACTTTGGTGCCACGTGCCTCAGTCTGGGTCTCACAGTGTGAAAGCACCACATTAGGCGACTGGTTGTGTCGGTCGCTGTAAACAACTCGACATATAGTTTCAACAGGACGAGCCGACACTTCTCACACTCCAGTTTTCCATCTGCCTCTGCGGGTCTTTCCACTTCAAACTGAATCCACCAGGTTTATATTTAAGTTTTAGGATTCACGCGACTCTAAACCTAAAACCTGAGCGGCAGTGTTTGTTTTAAACTGCGGCTCCGGCACACGAGGAGACATTTTTATGAGCCGTGAGGAGAAATCTCCTCCTAATGAGCCACTAGAGACAGAAACACTGTTCACAATGAGAAAAATCTACCATAAAAACTACTGATCCAGTGAAGCAGCGTCTGAGCTGGTGTTAACTTCAGTCTGAAGCCAATGTCAAATCACAGCGCGGCCATGGTGGCACAGAGGCCCCGTCGGGCCCCATCAGGCCCCGACGTCTCAGCCAAACCATCTATAAATAAAACCTGCAGAATGTCATTAGGTCTAATTGTCCGTGTACATCGGACAGTAAGAGACAAAGAACACGGCGTCGTACCTTCAGAAACAGCAAAAAAGGTCCAGATGGTTAACGACAAATCCTGCGAGGCCGAACGAGTCCTGCTGCCACACAAACACCACAGACACACTGAGCAGGACATGAAGTCAGAAATAGAGTGAAGCTCAGTGATAAGCAACACGCAGGGCTGACAGACGAGTCCTATAAATATCTGCAGGGGGGACGGGTGGACAGGGGGACGACCCTGTTTGGAGAACTGCTTGAACTGACTGAAGAAAAGAAATGAAGAAGTTAATGCGATGAGAAAAAGAACCAGGATCCATCATGAAGCTGCTGTTTTAAACATGAACATTCATATCTGAGGCTTGTTTTCTGAAGGTGTATGAAGTCGGGGGGAGGGGGGTGTTAATGGACGCCGGCTGTTCTGACAGGGGACACGAGTGCACATGTGCAGACCACATCAGCTGTCCGGCTTGATTGACAGCTCCAGCTGAGGGAGCGAGGTGAGGAGGAGGAGGAGCCTCCTGGTTTCTGTGAGGAAGAATCAGCCAGAAACACAAGAGAACCCGAGAGGAGACACTGACTGGATTTTTGAAGTTTGGTCCAGACTGAAATTCAGACGTTCTTGTTCTCCAGAGGATGAATCTTATTGACTTTGGTGACTCAAGTTTATTTGTGTTGTTAGTGAGATTCCAAAAACAGAATAAGATGGTGAAGGATGTCGATTTTATTTCTGATGAGTATGAAGTTTAACATGTTTAGGACACAGCTTTGGTGAACATGGTCAACATTACATGAAAGAATGTTTATATGATAAAACTGAACGACTGGATGTAACTTCCTGTTTCTGCCTCAGAGAGAAGGAGGACGATCATCAGCTCATCGATCTGTCGAGTCGGCGGTTTCAGTCTTGGCCTCGACTGACCAGCAAACTTCATTTGGTTTGAGCTTATTGATGCTTCGTCTCATTGCAGCATTTAATGAGATCTTTCTGTTCAAATTTCAAGTTTTGGGTTCGACGTCATTCGTGTTCACTTTTTTTAAACCCACTGAACCACAAACCTGAGTCTCACCATCAACATCCCTTTCAGACGATCAGAATAAATCCTGTCCAGATTTAGATTTATTTAGATTTGTTTTAACGTGGTTTCACCTAAATGTTAATAAAGATGTTGTGTCTTATATTTCTAATCCGTTTCCAGTTTCCCTCCACCAGGTGATCTGAACAGAACCACAACATGAAATCATGCTTTAGTTGCTAAAAGCAGAAGCTGGAGAAACAAACACTTTGTGACCTGAATACATTCATTAAAAATGTTCCCTAATTATGTTGCTAACAGGAGCAGAGTCAACGTTCACGGCAGCAGCTCTGAGGCTGAAAACAGGGCAATTATCATCAGTGACATAATTTACCTTGTAAAGTTCACAATTCACCACAGAAAGAAGTAAAGTGCTGCTTGTTGGGTTTGAACTCGAATCCTAAAATTAATCCTACTCACGTCTGTGTCTGAAGTTCAGGGCGGAGGTTCGTCACGTCTGGATGTCGGTTGGTGAAGAGCTGAACAGGACAAAAACATCATCTGCAAACGAATAACCCAAGTATCTGTGGTTTCCCTCTGGTCTGAAGTTTAATGTCCAGGTTTGAAGTAAAACAGAAACATTAAGATTAAATATTAGAGAGATCTACACTTTACATGAATCTTTCTTAACAGAGATGTTTAAATTGTTAAATTATCAAATAAATGTAGCAAAGTAAAAATATAATATTTCCTGCAGTCGAAGTATAAAGTGACAGAAAATGGAAATACTCCGGTAAAGTACCTCGAAATCGCACTCAAGTCCAGTACTTTGATGTACTTTGCCTTTAGGATCATTAATAACTAGGGCTGTCAAAACTAACGCGTTAACGCATGCGATTAATCTGGAAACAATAACGCGTTAACGAAAGATCAACGCGCGAGTAATCGCGTCACGTGACTTAGGTAGAGCCTGTCAGTCTACGTTCTGTGTCGTCACACGCATGCGCAGCCTGGCAGCGACAGAGAAGACCAGAGTTGTCTGTAAATACTGTCGTGACGTTTTATCGTATGACCGAAGCACAACGAGCCTTAAATATCACCTCGAGGCCGAGCACTTCCTGGATGCTAGCGCTAGCAGGAGCAGCAGCACAGAGCTAGCTGGAAGTCACGTCCGTTCAAATAACCGCTTTAACCGTAAAATGGGACCGTTCATTTAGTCTCTGTGATGCCAGGCACAATCATGTGTTAGCTGAAGGACTAACTGTAATAATAAAGTAAGAGAAATACATTTCTCACACTAGTTTGTCATTTCTTTTTTTCCAACACCGCAGTTTTATCTCTGCACCAAAATACAAATACTAGTATTTTAATCAGAGTAATGTTGCAATTAATCGAGTTAATTTTTTTAATCGTTTGACAGCCCTATTAACAAGAAAAACTAAACCAGCAACAAATGTAAAAAAGTAAAAAAAAATTTCAAACCTGTTAGAACCTTGTAACTTTGCACCACCTTCATTCTAACTGTGTGTGTGTGTGTGTGCACATATATAAAAACAGCATTTCATTGTAGAATCCATGAGAATCAAGCTGAACCATGAACCGCGAGTCGAACAATTGTAAAACAAAGCAAATGTGACAGGAGGCAACACGGAAAAAGGATTTTTATTCATGAACTGTTTTTACAAGCAGTCCAACACGCAACTTCCTATCTGTCTCCAAAACAAACAAAAAAAAAAAATCATTGAAATAAAATAAATTTAATAATAATCATTGAATAATATTATCAATTGTATATCAGTATTATCATAACCTTAATGGCAATAATAACCCAAAGCCAGTAGTATTTGTGTTTGTCTGTGGCGTATGAAAAACAAAAGACGAGTTTCTGATGGCGTAAACCGGAGGAGTTTCTACAGCGAGCTCTCGGCTGAGGGCCCATCCACGCGGAGGAGAGACGGAGCCAGAGAGCTCCCCTCGCACGCAATAAATATGAAAGAGCAAAGAGTCCTGTATTCAAACAAAAATAATCATCTGGAACTCGCAGGTACAATATCTAAAGTCTTTATGTGCAAGATTTGAGCTGAAGTATTCACCACAAACAATTATACTCACATCGAAAGCCCCGACCTCCCCGAACAATTTCATTTTGTTTTCTACATTAAATCTTTTAAATAAACCTAGAGCATTTTGTCATTTCATATACACATATATTTATATATACTTTGATTTTTTTTCCTATATGCCATCCTTTTTAAATTGTCTTGTGTCAAGCGTGTGTTTGAGCAGAGAATCTGTGTGTGACCGAAAAAAAAGTCCACTGGATGAACATACAAAGCGATAATGAAGCACATGTATGCTCTCACACACACACACCCGACACACACACACATGCACGCGCACACACACACAGACAGTGTGAAAGAAAAGTGTGGCAGAGAGAAGAGTCGGGTGGTGTCCAGAGTCCTGATGGCAACATGGTGGAAAGCCAGAGCGGCCCACACACACACACACACACACACACACACACACACACACACACACACCTTCTCTGGAAAACGTTTGGTCACAGTTTGTACCCTTCAAAGACTCCACCACAACTTCCACTGTAAAGTCTGTGTGTGTGTGAACTCGAGTGTGTGTGTGTGTGTTATTTTGGCTGCTGTAGACTCGCGGTCAGAAGGGTCAAAAGGTCAGAAAAAGGAGGCTTCCCATTGGTTCCTCTCAATCAGCAACAGTTATTTGGCACATTTAACAACTATTAAGTAACACATTGGGCTAAAAAGGTGCAACGACATAAATTTCAATGAAAACAATAAAAACCATTTTGGTTTACAAAAATAAAAGACACCTTGAGAGGTGACAAAATTTCTCTATAAGACGATAATATCTCCCCCTGACTGGTAAAGGCTACAAAGAAAAAAATAAATCACAATGCACCCTAATCAACCCTTTCCCTACTGCAGAGCGTCTCACATCACAGCTGTGGAAATGCTTGGACATCACAGACGAGGACACTGTACTGCATGAAAAATAAAAACCCTGAAATTAAAGAATGGATCCAACAGTTCAGGTCCTCTGCTCCGCAGCTGCAGGTTTTTAACACTACGATTGTGCGCGTTTCTGCCCTTCGCTCACACGAACTTCAGCCAGATTCGTGCCGACGTAAACCGTAAAAGCCCCGATAAAAAAAAACTCACCTCGTCTGAACTGTGTCACATTTAGGAAAAAAAGACGTAAAATCAGAACAAGACTTGGAGGAAAACTCCACCCTCAAACACTTTAATGGGAGATAAAGAGAAGCTGCTGATGTTGAGTTTGTCAACTCAGCAGCATCATGTTGGAGCTGAACAGCTACAAGATGAACCGACTGTGAATCGTCGTTTACTGGTTTTTACGGAGTTTCTCATGTTCCTGGACACAAACATGTGGATTTGTTTTTTGATGGTAAACTGAATATTTTATGCTTTGGGACATTTGGTGGAATGAAACAAGTTTAATGAAGATGTCACCTCGAGCTGTGAAAATCACGTTTTCATTATTTCATAAATCATGAATCTATAAAATACTGGTCAGATTAATCAATAACAGCTGCAGCTCTGCTCAACGTAATGTTGCATGTAAACACGAGTTTGCTGGGAAACACTGTTTTCTCTCACAATCTGCAAGTGAGTGTTCACTGCAGGCAGCCCAAAGGCATCCTGGGAAATGAAGGCCAAGTCCACCTGTACAGAACTACAAGTAGATGAGGGAGGTTGTGGGACTTTTCCAAATGTTCAATCCTTCATATAAAAACCAGCTGAAACCTGTCAGACATGAGAGGTGAGTGAGCGACAGTGGTGTTTGGTGTATTTGAGGGTGGATTCTTCCTTTAATTAGCTTCAGCTCTTCGTTCTCCTTCCTGCAGTATCACTAACGGCCGACTGACACTGTAAACCTACGGGGATGATTGCGAGCGAGCAGGACGACGAGATTGTTATTTCTGAAAGCTGCGAGACGTCGACGTGCATCTTTCTGCACATCCGTCCGAACACGAACACGAACACAGAGCGCGACATTTGGCCCTTAAAGAGGCTCTCGCCTCCAAACTGACACAGTCCAACTGAGGTAATGCAGCGCTGCGAGTGACTGAAAGCTGTCAGACTCCTGTCTGACCCCCCACCCCCACCCCCCTCCCAGCAGGAAAACAAGCCTCCTCCTCCTCCTCCTCCTCCAGGACAGATTCACGAACAGAGAAGTCCCCATAATGCAACACGTTGGACTAAAACACTGGAGATGCACAGAGAAAGGTTTCTTATATACACTCAGAGTCACTTCCTCCCCCCTCCCCCCTCCCTCCCCCTTCATACACAATAGTTACACCGTTGTCCTTGGTTACCGATCCCCAGGTATACCTGTCTTCATGGTTCCCATAGCAACCGGCTGCTGCATGTCAGCCAATGGAATCTCAGTCTCTATGGTAACTGGCTGTACAAGAGCCAATCTGAGAGAGTCTGTGCTTCCTGTTTTCTGCACTGGAATGATCCACCACCACCTCCACCCACAGACACCCTCCACCTCCGTGTGTCCGGGGGTCACACCTGCCACCTGCAGCTCCTCCCGGTCGCTCAGGTGACTCAAGTAAATGTCGATGTTGGCACTTTATGCACTTCAGTAACAGGGAGGAAGAACCGGCTGTGTGTTTTTCCTCTGGCGGAGAACCTGGTCTCACCCGCAGGACGTCTCTCAGCCGACAGCGGAGCTAAAGCTACGGCCTTCAGCTCTGCAGGGGTCCATCAGGTCGCCGCGGGTCCTGGTTCACAGAGATCCAAAAAGGAAGGGCCCCTTCAGAGTCACCCGACTGGAACTGAGCGGAGTGGTGTGGAGACAGAGAGGGAAGGGGGGCAGAGAAAAAGCGAAAGACAGGGACGAGAGAGGACCGGGCGTCCGTCCCCGTCACATTCATGCAGAGGGTCTTCACATGCTGAGAATGTTTCTCTCCTTGCCTTGTCCTTTCTTCCTCTCGCTGAACTGGCAAGGTCCCATGGCAGACAAAAAAAACAACAAAACTATAACGCGCTTATGATTGGTCGTCATGTCATGTGTGTGTGTGTGGGTGTGTGTGTGTGTGTGTGTGTGTGCTTGTGGTCGATAAGAGGCTGGTGGCTCCATACACACACTGCGAGGCATCGTGGGCGGGCAGTGGGAAGGTGTCAAAGTCCTGCAGCTGATGAGGAGGGGGGAGGTGGGATGCAGTGTGTGTGTGTGTGTGTGTGTGTGTATCAAGGTGTGTACTGTATGTGTGTTTGCGTGTGTGTGTATGTATCTATATGTGTTTGTGTGTATTCACAGGCCGTTGCTGTTGCGGTGTGTGAGGGGAGGTTTGGAGAGCTCCACCACTCCGGCCCGGCCTTTCCCGATGACTTTGGGGGCGCGGCGCAGCAGCTTCTGGGCTTCTGTGAACGCTTCGGTCAGCTCTTTCTTCCACTGCACGAACTCCGGGTCGCTCTGCAGACAGAAACAAAAAATAAAAGGATCAGCTCTTTGTCTTTATCTCGCTGACAAGATTCAGAAATTTAAAAAAAAAGAAAGCTCATGGCGTGGAGGTCCTACCTCACACTGCAGCACAAACTGCTTCCCTCCTTTGATGCGCAGCAGGATACATTTCTTGTCTTTAATCTGCGTCTCTTCCACCGTCACAATCTGCTCCATCGTCAGCAGGTTTTGCTGTGGATAAAAATGACCAATCAAAAAAGGGCAAAGGTGAAGCAGAATATGAACAACGATGCATCAAACCTGAGCTGAGAACAGTTAGAGCTGTGAGACTTTAGACCTGAGAGCAAAATCTAGTCTCAGCTGTGACTTGGTAAAATCCTGGAACATTAAAAAGTAATATGGCAGCATCAGAGCGGCTTCGCAAATCCACAGCTTGAGTGTTTATTTATTTATGAAAGGTCTCACTAAAGGTCCCAGTGTAAAAAAAACACTATTAAACCTCTGAACCACCACAAGGTTTTCAAAAACACAGTCGTCTGGTAGAAGATGTTGAACCAGCTTCAACTTTTGCTGCGACGTGACTTCCGGCAAAATGCTGCGGCGGCCAATAAAACACATGCACACACACGTTCCTGTAGCGTGAGCGATGAATTTCTACAGTTTACCTGCTGATCCTAAATCTCTGCACACTCATGGATCTATTAACCAAACTGGACTTCGCCTTTGCTGATGTTTGCTGTTATTTTCTGGAAATATTGATGCGTCAGACTCGAAGTCACATGTTGTGTGACAAAACGATAAAAACAAGACAACGATGGGACATTTGGAGTTGTTTTTCTTACTTCCATTTTGGATTCGATGATCATTTGAGTTTCCCATCATGCTTTAAAAGAAACATTCAAGACATTTAGGTGCCAAGACTAAAGCAACACTACTGATCTGAAGCAGGGAGGTGGACTACAGCTCTAAACACCTTGTGGACAAAGACAGCAGGGACCTGAGGACACAGCAGGGACCTGAGGACACAGCAGGGACCTGGACGTGGCGTCAACACTCACCCCTTCTTTCTGTTTTTGAAAATGTTTTAGCCACCTCTCCTTCAGTGTGGAGTCGGGACGGACGGACAGACAGACAGACAACGTTCATACACTGACAGACAGAAGTGTCTCTTCAGACAGACACACATGAACATGACACACATGAACACGGGAAGTGATGAAACGTGCGCTGTGAGGTAAACTCACCCGTGACTCGCCCTCCCCCCTCCACTCCACACGGTTGGGGAACAGATAGAAGTATCGACGCTGCCACTGGGTGAGAAACGGGTTCCCCAGCTTCAGCATGTAGCCGTGCATGATGCAGTCCTTCCCCAGGGCGTAGTCTGCGCACGGACACACACACGGTTAGAACATCTTTTCTAAAAGGATTCCAGTATCCTGTCACCATCATTGTCAGAGCGCGTCATTACCCTCCTCGTGGCCCAGCTGCTTGTTCTTAGCCCTCTTGCGAGCCTCGTTCTTGTCCGTGTCCGAGTTGACCGCCTCGTAGACCGTCTCCGCCACTTCCTGCTGCCAGCGCTCCGATATGACCAGAGGAAAGTTCTTGTACAGCTCCTGGTCACTGTCCAGCAGCTACAGGACAGATGGACAGACAGGAAACATGAATAACAACATTTCTGAGAATGAACTAATGTGTTCTGGTCCAGACAGACAGAGCAGCACACCGACACCTTAACAGCAAATGTGTCTTCTGTTTGAAAGTGTTTTTTAAAAAAAAAAAGCTTTTAATTCTTTCAGTCCAAGACAATTTTCTCTCTCAGGAGACACTAAAAGTGACCTTGACAGACAAAATGAAGCAAATGCAGTTGACTCTGAAAACCAAAAAACATGTTTTGCTTTGTTTACACTTTTTTTTTGGTTACCACAATTCCACTTGTGTCATTTCATAGTTTTGATGTCTTCAATATTAATCTACAATGTAGAAAAAAAAATATATAAACTGTTGAATGAGAAGGTTAGACACAGAACACGTCCTGGATGAACAGAAAACCTCTGTGATGTGAGGAAGTGGTCATAAATGTAGCGTATGGATGTGGAAGAGTCGGCTCTACCTTGATGCCCTTGGTGTCCTCCTCATCAAAAGAGCCTATGTCAAAAGCATCAGCAGCGTTCACCTCTCCCCTGGGAGGAATTAAAGGAGGAGAGTACTACAGGCGGAGGACGAGAACAGAGAGATGGTTTTCAGAGAGGTGAAGAGGAAGAAATGACAGAAAGTGACAAAGAATGAGACAGAGACAGAGTGTGAGCGAAACAAGGCCACTGTCCCACGGCAGCGTTTCTCTGAACCGAAGAGGAAGGACGGGAGCTGCGGCCGATCTGGACTAATGACCCGAACAAGAGTTTTATTCCAAGTGCCAATAATCCTGAGCAGTGGATTCGTCCAACAGGACTCACATTAACACCCTCAATACGTACGAACACAGCTCGAGGGCAGGTCGCTCTGAAAAGGCTGTGCTGCTTTACTCTGCAATGCTAATGTGAAGATTAGAAAAATCATATAAAGCTTTGTAAATAGATGTTCATGCAGAAACGAATGGAAACCAACAGCTGCCTGAACAGAAGGAAAAACACATCCAACAATGTAAAAGTTCACAGATTTTGTAAGTTCATATCAGAGTTGTCACTTTTTAACTTCCATCTATTATTTGAAATGGGGGAAAAGGTGAAATATTTGATCAGTTACCGTTTGTTTAAACTTCTCTTTATGTAACAGAAACCGACTGCGTCAGTTCATAAACTGCACCGTCACCTGATCTATGACCACATTGTTCTCTTCATTAACACAAAAAGGTGTCGAACAAACAACAAGCTTTGGAGACGACACAGAACCGCGTGAGGAAGTATTTTGGATCTGACACAACATGAGATGAAACTGCTTTGACAGATGCTGAATTCATACGAACAAATTACATGTTTGTTATCCTTCGATCAAAGAGTGACAGCGAACCACATAACATAACATTTGTAGAAACTGGTCTACCTCTTTAAATTTGAACATTCAAGACAATAAAACACAATTCCCATTTATTGAAACAAGGACTTAACTTTTGTTTAGCTTAGATTATTTTCATGAATAATCACTAGAAACAGAGTCTTGTCATGTCAAACCGACCAGTCGACCAAATGTAAAACAAATAAATACCCAACTTAAACAAACATCAGTAAAATGTCTGTAATGTTAATTATTATTTAGCGATTGTGAAGCACATTTTTCTCCATAGATATCCACCATATCAGATTTGGACCATATTGACAATACAGACACATTAAAAGCATCATCAGAGACTCACTCACCTTCTGGAGGTAAACCTGCTGCCAGTCGATACCTTTGAAGAACTGATGCTCCTTCACCTCTGGGGCTCTGCATGTGTGACACAGACGTGGTGTGTTAGGTTACATTCGTACACTAGGTGGCAGTGTTTGCTACATTACTCCCCTCTGACAAACACTCATAATCCTGCTATTTATCCAAACACCCAGGACAGTGATCCGTGGCTCCGGCTCAGTCCTGAGCTGATGCCAAATGACAGCGCTGATGAAATTAGTTATGAACTCAGCTTCTATCGGATCACTTCATGTCCGTCTCAATCCGTCTTCACCACAAACTGCACCCCCCAGTGTTTGCAGCCCTAATGAGACAGCTAGCTAAACACATCGGCCTGATGGATTCTTTGGCTCGTCTGTGGACATTAACAGCGACATGGGACGGAGGAGAATGTGAACTTCGATGCGTGTGTGTCGAGCGTGCGTCGTACCCTCGGCCCTGGCAGCCGAGCCTCTTGGATACGTCTCTCTGCAGCAGCCCCTCCAGCAGATCTTTGAGCTCTGCAGTGAACGAGTCTGGCAGCTCCACATTCTGCGAGAGAGAAGGGGGGAGGGAGGGAGGAAAGAAGGAGGGGGGAGCAAAGTGAGAATGGCTTGTTTGAAAATAGACTGACATCATTTGCACCTTTTGCTTTAGAACAAGGCTTTTCTAAGAAGTCTGACCGCCCCCCCGCCCTCTGACACAAACACCCCCGTCGATCCTCCCACAGTTGAAAGTGTTGACCTCTTCATCTGGATATGAATGGATGGAGGAGAGCATCAGTGTTCCAGGGATATAAAAAGATTAGAAAGATAGAAGTTCATTTTGTCTTATTTCTATTTGGGGGATAATTGTGCTAAAAAAAAATAGAACTACAATCCCCACAATGTAAACAGGAAGTTTAACATCATCACACTTTTAGCTACAAGTCGAGCAGGTTTTTATCCTTTATTTGTTTAACATTTTTACAAACTGTCTCCTGTTTGCAGTGAACACATGGATGAACAGACAACTGTCACTGGATCATTTTGATACTGAAGAAAACTTCTCAGCGTCTTTGTGAATGATCTCTAAGTGAATGTGCTGGTATTTATTCACAATGACCATCGGAGATAAGGATATTGTCAGGAAGTGTCAGTCACACTGAATCTAAAAATAATGGATGAGTATCATGTCTGTGTGTTCGGATCGTTCTGAGTTATGACCGTGAGAAAGAGGAAGAATTTTGACGCAAATTACAGCAATTGGCTGCTAAAGCATCTTAATTGTCTCCATTAGCTGAGTCACATCCACTGCTGCTGCTGACCGTGACGATAAAGCTCCAGATCTGAAGCTGCACTACAATAACTAACTTCCTGTCGCTTTCGGACACCTGTGCCTTCCACCCCCCGGCTCCCTCAGTGTGGAAACCTCTGCTGAAGCACAGGCCGGCCTCCTTCTCTCTGACGGGCTTTACGTTCTGTCAGCGTGGACATGTTTCAGACGTGCCATCTATCTGGATCTGTTCCATCCCTCCTCCTATCCATCTCTTCCTGTCCTGGCTGCTCGGTTCTCAACCTTTTCGCTGCCGTCTGCTTCCATCGTGTTTATGTAATGAGACCATTCATCATGTTTAATAAACACAAAGACATATAGAGCAGTATTTTTAGCCTGGTCAGGGCCGAATCGCAGCCTTCCCACCCTCTGTCTTTCGCTCTCTCACACACATACACACCCACAGACGAGGATTACGAGGATAAACCAGATTAAGTGGCTGGATTAAAATCCTAATCTGGATTTATTGTGATATGAAAGATCATACTTTCTCTGTTTAGAGGTCCTGCTCAGCCAAACAGCGCCTGTGTCTGTGTGTCTGTGTGTCTGTGTGTGGAGGCAGCAGCCACCCTTCTCATTCGCTTCATGTCCTGACAAAACACATAAACGGACACAGAGATTTGGACGTGTTCCACCGTGATGGACAACTGCTGCTGCTGGCAGGCGGAGTGAAGACGAGCAAAGCTGTGCTGAAAACTCACTCTACAGTTTGTCACTGTAAACTCGTCCGTGCTCAAGCACAACACGTCGCCTTCGCAGAGCTCCGGCTCGGACGCGAGGAGGAAAAAAAGGTGGGCGACGGAGCAGATATGTCACTGGGTGGGTTCAATGGGCACCATTCATCAAGTGTTTGCTGAATCTGACCCATGACATCAAAAGGCTCGGCAGAATATTCCTCCAACAGACACTGACACGCTAAACACACTGACTCCTCACTGTTGTGCCTCAGATTGTTGGACACTCAAGACCAGGAGTGTTGTCAGACTGATCCTCCATACTTTCTTGGTACAGACGGAAATGCTGATTTTCGTAGTATTGGCCGTCATTTCTGTCAGTAATAACACTGAACTCGAGCGAAGCGCTGAGATGTGAGTAAGTGGCGACACTGGAAGACTGGGCAACCAACACGATCAGACAGCTCGTAAACAAACCTCCATGTTGGACAAACTTACTTGGAAGAGAAAACGGTAAAATTATTACCCAGAGCTGAGAGTCGCAAATCTAATTTTAGCTTCGATCACTAACAGTGTCTTAACAAGCCGCAGCAAGTTAAAGGTTAAGGCAACAGGTTTGTTGATCTCAGCAGCTACAATGACAACAAATGTATTCAGCTGTAATTAATGAATGTTGTTAAGAAGGATTCAAGATTTATACTGGACATGTTTTAACTTAAAGATCATCTGTAGACGTAGTTAAAAATAAGAGAGAAATAAAAACACTCTTGGAATTTCATCTCTTCCTCTGGAGGCTTCAAGTTTCCACATCACACTAGAATAAGCTGCACATTGGCTGACTCTGATTGGCTCTAAACTAGTTGTGATGTCATCACACGTTTACATCCAGGTGTAAACTGAACAGAGAAACTTCAGCAGATGAAGGTGAAAACAGGACGTTGTTCCGCACAGTGAAGAAAAACATGTTTCAGAGCACAGGTGGACTTTAAACGTAATTAAAAATACACAGATTGAAAACACATGAAACTGTGATGCATTTTTAAGCTTCTTCAGTTTTTGCCTGGGCCTCAGATCCCAGACTCTCTGACTAAACCTGCGCTGGATGTGGCTATAAATCCGTCTGACGGGGGGCACTTTGACTTTCCAGCTTGGCTGCGGGTTCAGTTTGTCTAAGCCGAGTTTCTGTCATATGCCTCATCTCTCGTGTCTTCCCGTGATGCAGCAGAGTAAACACACGGCCGAGGTTTGGACGGTAGCAGGCGGCGAGAGTGAAAGACGGCCCAAAAACAAAGACATTCATCTCTGTCGGGGAAGTGAAGGAACACACTCGCAACACATGCAGAAAGTAGAACAAGGCTCATACAAGCAGATCTTCTAAGTAGCAGCATCAGGTTTCTTACGCTGTTCACACACAATACAGTTTGCATAGGGATATAAACGCCTGTGTGTATTTGGTAAACACAGGCCAAGCCCATGTGTTCGGGGTTAAGTAAAGATTCATATTGCTCATGTGCTTTACTCGGTGTTTGCACAGAAACTGCTTGTAATATGTGCATCTGCCACTGTGAGCACCTTTGTCTTTGAGAGCGACTGACTTCTAGGAAACATTCAGCGCGTCTTACCATGGTGAGCGTCATGCGGTCAATCTCATGTTTGTCTTTGGTCTTGTGCTGTCTGAAGGGACTGTGCCTGAAGAGGAGGGAGGGAGGGAGAGAGGGAGAGAGAGAGAGAGAGAGAGAGAGAGAGAGAGAGAGTCAGACACTGACTGGAGATTATTGAGGAGTGGGTGAGGTGAGGGAGGGATGAGGGACAAATCAGACACACATCTTTCAAAACTTCACATACTTTCACACTGTTGGTGAAAACTCGAAGCCGTGGGCTCATAAATATCACCAAACTATAAATGAAGAGAAGGTCATTTGAAATGACCCAGATCGTCCTCACTTTAATTTTCCACCTGCATGTGATTAAAGGATCATGTTTTATAACATAAGAGCACAAACAGTGTTGGAAACAAATTCGTCTGAATGCTGAAGAAGAAGCAGAGCAGTGAAACTGGAATCTTCTAAGGAGCTGAAGAATTCATGTTGGAGAGATTTTCACAAACACGTTCTGATCCAGTACAACAGCCGGCGGCCCTCGTTCAACGCTGCCTCTGAGTCCCATACACCACCAGAACATATTAATGAGACAGAATAGCATCTCCATCCAAGATACGAGAGCGCCGGACTCCACTTAGTGCAAGTGATCAAATGACAACTGGCAGCCTTAATGGGAGAGTAGCAGCTTCCAAACTTCATGTTCAGTGAGTCTAATTGTTCAGCCGGAGCCAAATGACATCAGAATCCACTGCTGACGACCGGAAGGATGTTCATCAATAAACTGAACTTTATGGAAGCAAGCAGAGATCTTATATTAGGAAACTGAATAAGTCAAGCAAAAAGGAAAGGGTTCCTTCTGAAGCCTGGATCTGCTGTTCCCCCTGCCTCCAGTCTTCATGCTAAGCTAAGCTAACAGCTCCATATTAACACTCAGACGTTAATATCAATCTCCTTAGTTCTCTCTCAGACAGAAAAGGACTAAGAAATGTTCCAAAAATGTTGGACTGTTCCTTTAATTTATGACAGAGTTCAACACTATAATAGCCAAACTCTGGATGATTCAATCCGGACTGAATCATCTGCAGCATCAAGAGACATATTGTTGATTTATTGGCCAGATGTAGCTGGAAGAATCCTGATTCTCAAATTCTGCTAAATGTTTACAGTCTCTGACACAGTCTGAGCCGAAAACGTGTTTTGATAGATGAAAAAAAAAAGTGTATAACAGAATTTCTGTGAGTAAAATTTGTTTTACTTTGGAAGAGAAACAGTTTCACAGAAGGATTCTTTGGACTCGAGTGTTAAAACATGTCCATCCGTCTCTGAAGCAGCCAACCTTTCACCAAAGACCAACACACTCGTCCTCTTTAAAGTGTTCAAACACACAGATCCAAACATCAATGGAACAACACACACACACACACACACTCTTCTTCCCCCTTTTACCTGATTTCTGACCTACTGGGCTCAGACCTCTGGCATTTACACACTCCAGATCAAACAAACACACACACACAGCTTCACACAAACAAGATCAAACACACACCAAACAGACGGCGAGCGGGCGAGAGATGAGATTCAAAGAGGTTTACTCTGAGTGCTAGAAGAGGTTTGAAAGCAGACAGGAAGTCGGGACACGGTGGGAGAGAAGAAGAAGAAAGAGAGAGGCTGGAGTAGTTACCCTCGGAGGAGTTTGAAGAGCATGCAGCCTAAGGAGAACCAGTCGGCGCTGCTGTCGTACGCCGTCCCCTTCTGAAGAACCTCCGGAGCCATGTAGCCATGAGTGCCCCTGTGATACACACACACACACACACACACCACAGCTTCATGTCAAACACACACTCATTAATGTTTACAACTTGAGTGTAACAGCACACTGAAGTCCCATTCAGACCGGATTAACACCAGAGGAGAGGTGGGCATTAAAATATCTCCCCTCACGCCTCCCAGTAAAAGTCGTGCTTCCATTTACCAAAATTACAAGAGCTGCTTCTGAGGCTTAGTGTTATTCTCAATATTATTATTATTATTCAGCTGTAATTTAATTAGCAAAATATTTTTCTTTCTTATCACTAAAAGACAAGAAAAAAACACAGAAAACAAACTGTAGCAGAAAATCAAACTTCATATCAACAAACACTTTCTCATTCTTATTCATCTTACCTTCATCTACATGTCTGAAAATACACAGGGCATTAAAAAGAATATCAATGAGACTATTGTGTGTCTCTCATGGATATTAGAAGTAAATGTATTGATCATTAAGTGCAGACTTCTTACCAACTCTCAGCTCTCAGTAGTTTTTAGTATCATCATATCTGCAGCAGTGTTAAATACACAGAGGTCACTACACATCCGAAGAGTTCAGGTTATATAAACCAGAAAGGACAGAATCACATCGATACTACATGACAACAGCTCTGTGGACGAGGTTGAGCCCTCTAATTCTTTACTTTCAATGAGTCATCGACCAAAATCCTTTTCAACGGCTTCAAACTCAGCAACAGTAAACCAGTAATCTCTCCAGTCTGAAGTTAGAAGAGGACAAAAAGTCCAATGAAAAGCAAAGTTAATGCTTCAATAATTACTGTGGTGAAAGTAAAAGTACACATACTGTAGAGAGACACAGACACAGTGCCAGACATTTGCTCTGCAGACTGGATTAAAATCGCTGACCGGGGTAGGAAGGATTCGAATGATCCCACCTCCTGCTGACGGAGTAAATCCTGCGAGAAGAAGGGGTTTAACACAGACACTTACACGCTGGCGTGAGGTTTCTTCTTGGAGAAGTCGCAGGCCAGGCCGAGGTCGGAGATACGAACATGACCGTGTTCATCCAACAGGATATTAGCTGGCTGAGGGAGGACACACACACGGGCAGAGAGAGAGACAGAGAGGGCGATACTGGTGACGGACAATACGAGAGATAAGATCGGAAGCATAGGAAACAATGTTGGAGACCTCACTAATTCACAACTTAAGTCACAATTTCCGCTCACCAGGAGAAAATTCTGCGTGGACGCAGACAATAAAAGAAAACCTCCTGTCCTGGTTATCCTCCGCTGTTTGGCAAAACCGTGACTCACTCACTCTCTTTCTCCTCCAACACTCGGCCTTAAAGTATTATCTGCATTGTTCTGCACTGTTTATTGAAGCCCTAAAACTGTTCCCCGACTTCCAGCAAAATATAGCTGTTATTATGGCAACCAGTCCAAACACGGGGATTGGAGGAAAAACAGAGGACAGCTGAAAACATGGCTGATATGAATCTATGGCTTTGAAACAGCCTCTGTGGAGGTGTGCCGGTGCTGCAGTGGACTGAGCCGCTGAGAGCCCGGAGCTGTAACGTTCAGGGTTTGAATCTGTGGCACATGACACTCTGTCTGTCCCAGTTTCAACAATACAGGCAACATGCTGTGGAAGAGATAGAACCTGAGAGAGCAACAGTTTAAAGGATACATTCAAAATCTTTGTCAACAAATCCCAGTTAAAGACTCAAACCAACAACATGTTCGTCTGTGGTTCAGCTCCAACTCTGTTAATTCTTACTGAAGATGTAAATCCTCAAAGACCCCCCACAAACATATAGTTTCATGTTTATAAAACGGTTCGGTAATTTACTAAAACAGCCGCTAACTAGTCTCGATCAAACAAGCAGGAGGATTCAATGCATTTGTTGGGGACTATTTTCAGTGGCGGATTAATCCACATTTGGTCTCTGGTGAGTATTTAAAGCTGCACTAATTCATTAATATAACAATATTTTAGAAGAATCAAGTGACTGTATGTAATGTGATGGGTGTCAGTCACGGTGAAGAACACACACGACTCTGCAGCTTCTCTCCGCTGGTTCAGTCTCATCAACCTTGTTTTCAGCTGCAGCTGTTTTCAAAGAAACAACCCAACTGTTCACGACCTGCTCAGCAGCAAACAGCAGACAGACACAGACAGAGAGCAGCTGGTGGACGTGGTGGAGACTGTAACAACTGTAGAGGCAGAAACTTCTCTCAGGAGTTGGTAGAGACCAGAAACAGAGCTAAAAGAGAACGAGGCCACACAAACACGACTCCACACTAATGATCATGTTGCTGGATGGAAAAGTTCTACATGTCTACATGTCAATCATGTGTTCACAGCTTGTTGCGCTGCCTCCAAGAAGCCAATCACTTCATGCAGTTTAAAGCTGAGGGTGTTTGTGGGATTGAGTCCAAACAAACTACAGCGTGTGTGTTCATGGTGATGAAGGAACAACAGTGAGGCTCAGTGAGTTTTTAATAGTTACAAGACAGAGATATATCAGGTTTTGATACACACACAGTGGGTTTGGATCTTTTCATGGGCTTTGTTGACATTAAGAAAACCACACAATATCAACAGACTTGTTCTTAAAATGTTTCAGGACTATGTGAGACACTGTGGAATCAGAGAGTCTACCTTGAGGTCTCTGTAGACGACGAAGCGGTTGTGCATGTGCTCCAGACCCAGGATGATTTCAGCAGCATAGAAACGCATTTCTTTCTCGCTGAACACACCGTGCTGAGACAGGTGGTAGTGCAGGTCGCCCCCTGAACACACACACACATGCACACACACACACACACAGTGAGTTAGTATGACCTCATAATACCTCATCCTTTCATCAATATCCATCAATAAGCTGTGGTAATGTTCTCAGGGGGAAATGAGAATCGATGGGAAGCCTTCTATGACTCTGTCCTCCACCCCTACAGTCTCTGTCTTCACATGTATTGACTAGCTGTATTAATAGCACAGCTGCACGCTGTACGATGATGACTGTGTCGAGTGTTAGCTTTAAAAGGTGACTCAGGCTTTGATTGTGAGACTGGCTGGAAACGCTGAGTGCAGCCTCTGATGAAGCCCTGAAACTGGCTGCTGGCCGCCGATCCTTAAGAGGAAATACTGGCGATGAGTGTTAAAACAAGGCTGATATTCGATGTTAGGAAGGCTAATACAAGCAGGTCGCTGCGCTGTGAAGCCTCATCTGTGAGGTCAAAATCCCATCAACTCTTGATCCTCTGGGGGAGGAATGACCTGAGCGGCTGGAGACAGGCTGAGTAATCCAATCTGTGTGTCTCACAGCGGACTGACTGGGGCTGGAGTTTCATCTGGGCAGGTGGGGTGGAGGTCAGCTTACCGTTCATGAGGTCCAGGATGAAGCAGAGCTTGTCGGGGGTGTGGAAGGCGTACGTCATACACACGATGAAAGGGCAGTCCTACACAGAGGGAGAGAGTCCAAGAGTTAGAGCCAGATCACAAAGTGTGTGTGTGTCTGCAGCAGGTGGACAACATGTGAATGCTAAACAGTGAATGTAGTCAGGTGCAGCAAAAGGTAAACATCCTGGGTCACGAGCCAATGAGGTTAAAATTCTCTGGTTCACTTTTAACAATGTGTTGTCTTTGATAATACTGATATTTTTACGTGAAATCTTTAGTTTTTGAGTAAATCTTTTTAGGTAATTTTACACTACTGGACTTTAATAATGAGTAAATTGGTTGCTGGGCAACAACAGTAGCACTGTCCAATCAAAAGCAATGAAATCTGTAAACAGGAAGTCACTGCAGCCTCACAGACGGTAGCAGAACGACCAAAAATAACCATTTTAGTGGTTAGTCTGATGTTTTGTCATTTAAGATCTCTTTGACTTCAAACAGGTTTAAATGATACCTGACAACTAATCTCTTCAGAACTACTACAGTTTGTGTGATGCAGCCTTTTTCTATTTAGTGACACTTGTGGTCTGCGCTTAGTAAACAGTGTTATAATGATGCTAAGTTTAAACCCACGAGCAGCTGGTGTGTATAACTCACCCCTGTGCTGACTAATGACAGCATGATTCTCTCGTTGAGCGCTAGAGTCTCCCCCTGCTTCATCTTGATCCTCTTCTTGTCCAAACACTTCATGGCATACCTGACATTCATCAACAAACAGCACAGATTACACATCAGCAGTCACAACACGACCGGGTCCTTATAAAGACGTTTATTCTCTCTTCAGTGTGGCTCTCCTCACATCTTCCCTGTGTCGGCCTTCCTGCAGCCGTACACCTCTCCGAAGCCGCCCCTGCCGATGATCCGATGCACGCTGAAGTCGTTCATGGTCAGCTGAGGATGGAAAAGGAGCAGAAGGACGTTAACAGAGGAGCGAGACGTATCTTCACACCCGACCTGTTTGATACAAACAAAGTCTGATGTGTTTGCCTGTGTGGTTCAGTTCATTTCAGGATGTGAGTGTGGGTCCTTTAATCAGACAAAGTGAAAAGGATTAAAACAAGTTTTAGATCCACATTTCCACCATCGGATCCTTCCACCTGAGCTATAGGTGCAGTGAAGTGCTGCTGTATCCAGAACAAACATTGTTTTGATTTTGTCCCTGATGATGCAGGATGAGTCATCACTAAAACTGTCCAATGAATGAGCTTCCTGTCAGACCACAGGATGTGTTTAGACCTCTTGGTTGATTTGTAGTAAGTCAGTGTGAACATGAATTGAACTGGAACTAAAAGGCAACAGCTAGCGTTTTTCTCCTTTTGGTCTGGATCAGAGGTTTTCAAACTGAGGTCGGGGAGCTGGGGGTGGGGGAGGCAGAGGGGCGATGCCGTGTGAGGTTAAAGACACAGGTGCAAGCAGCTGTTCTGAAAACAGCGACGTGCTGGTGCTTTTCAACACGGTGACACACGGCTCATAGAGGCAATTAAGATACTTTGACACGATTGCTGCAATGAGCATCGATATCACGTTCTAAAAGTCAAATCTGAACACAGACATGATGCATGTATTTCAGGTCCAGAGGGACTTCAGACACTCGTGTCCATCGCGAGTAAACGTCCAAACTCTGCAGAACTCAAACTGCAGAAGTTGAGAATCATCGTCCTTTAAAGTTTCCTTCAGTATCAAAGTAATCCAGTTACAGTCGCAAACAGGAACTACTAATAGCTGATTCAGTAGACTTTACATTTCCTGTTTACGTCCTCAAAGTATCATGGGTACTGTAGTTCCAAATCTTAGAGCCTGATTATCCCTCAAACGGAAGTAGGACAAAGAATAATAAGAGAAAATCCATCCACATCACTAAGAACGTACTTTTATATTAGTTCAAAAACAGACACTACACACACACACACACACACACAGATATTTGCCCTGTGTTAAACACCTGTGGACACACAGACAACAAAGACCTGGCAGTGGCGGTGGGACTGTGGTGTTTGTGACAAAAACCTCTGATCTCAACCAAACCAGCCAAACTGCAGGTGTGAAGTGACTCTAAAAGCTTGTACTCACATGGATGTTGAGCTCCACGTTCTTCCACTGGCAGAAACGAGTAAACTTGTCGCTGAGGAAAAAAATTAAAAAACAGAGTGTAAAACATGAATTTACTGTATGTGGTGAAAGCATCCAGTCCCCCCACCTCCACCTCCACCTCCACCTCCACCATCTCACCTCTCAATGAACTTCTGGAAGATCTTCCCTCTCAAGCTGTCACAGATCTCCACTATGTATGGCTGCAGGGGACAGACACATAAACAGCAGCTTTCTCAGGTGACTGTGTGATAAAAACTTCCTGCATGTATGTGAGTATATTCCTGTTCCTGACATTAAGCTTCTCTTAACGAGGTTCGGCCTCGTTAAAGCTTCTGCCTCCTTCCTTTTGTCTGCTGCTAATTCGCTTCACAGAAACTCCCACTGAACATTCACGTCTTTGCATTTTGACAAGTGAGCTCCAAAGACGCCTCTCTGCTGCAGCTGCATATAAAATCTGAGCAACACCGAGGGCTCACAAAACATACAGGAAATGCTGACAGGTTGATGTAATATCTCTGAGGGTATAATTTTATATCCAGAATGAGTGTATTATGTGTTATAAGTGTTGTAGTCTAAAAGAGGAAACTGTTGATTAGATTTACTGAGCTGAAAGAAAAACACAGTTGTTCCTCTTTTTCGGAATTTTATTTTCCTGAACGGCCTTTTGCCTTATGCCTGATTCCCAGAAGCACGAATCTGAGACTCTGGAGATTAAAAATAATACTGGTAGAGTTGGACAACATGAAAACATATCAGAAATTAGGGCTGGGTGAAAATGATTTCAACACTTTGAGAAACAGAGACATTTACATACTGACAGTCAGTAGTATCACAGACACAATGCGATTTTGAGGCAATCACATGGCAGCCTTTTAGGAATGGATAGGCGATTTCTCAAAATAGGCTCAGCAGGGTTGGCTGAGTTCACTGAACACACCACATGTTGTTGTTTTGGTATCAAAGGTTGCAGAGTTAGACAGAGAGACGAGCGCTTCTTCTGAGGAGGCGTCGGCACAGAGGGCGACGCTCGACAGTCACCACAACCTGAAGCAACTTACGGCGACTTACAGCCACAAAGTAGATGAGACGTTTAAAAACGAGGCAAGTCTGCTTCCAGACATGAAACAGATTGGTGACAAACCTCTGTCGACAGAGACAGGAAGTACCACAAACTAAATGTATATCACCATCACCATCTCTCTCTCACACACACACACACACACACACACACACACACACACACAGAAATGTGTTGAAGATGTGAACCACAAAAATAATTGAAATCTCCAATATTAATTCGTTATGATCAGCCATGACTGATGAGGGCAGAATCACTTGCTGTGCTGAGTTTATAAAATTCTTCCCTATTTCTTGTTTTTATGGAAAACATTTTGAGATGTCACAGCAGGAAAATTCATTATTTTGAACAATCATTTATTGAACAAACAATTTTGTGTGTTTCTTAGATAATAGAAAAAAGAAAAGAAGAAGAAAGAAAACATTGGGAACTGAGCTGAAAGGTCTTTTACCTGGAAGAGAGTTGGGGGAACCTGCTTCTTTGCTAAGTGACTCTGCACATGGTCCACTGCTTTCTTAGAAAATGGCTGAGACAAAGAGGAGGAAATAAAAAGAAGAGCCATTAAAAAAATGCAGCATCAACAGTAGTTTCAGTTCTGTTTTGTGTGTGTGAGGATGAGCATCCCCTAGTGGAACATGACCGGGAACATTACACCGCTATGAGACTGCTACCAACAAGAAGACTAATATCTGTCTGTGTGTGTGTGTGTGTGTGTGTGTGTGTGTAATAATAACTTCCTCCCTTTAGATGCAGCACAGATGAATGCAGCACTAACTTTCTTTACATCCTTAATTGTTGCCTTGCAGGACGACAACAGAAGCACAGTGGTCTGTTGCTTGTTGTGAATATTGATGGACTCGTTCCAGACGGTTCTGGGAGAGCCACTGGAAGGATTTCCCATCATCCCTCTGTGTTCCAATATATATAAAAACAGAACTCAAGAGTTTGTGCTGATGAGAGCTGTGTGTAATTGCTCCTGACAACAGAAATCCAGGTATTACACACACGCTCCTTTTCAGACCTGGATCTGTAACTCTGCCGACTTCAAATATTCTGTTAAGACGGCTTTTTGTCATTCGGACGTACAGAAGATGTGAAGTGAAGGATTCGTCCCTCGTTGCTCGCATTGTTTAAGTGAAGCTTTTAGCTGGATGTTCATTATTTCATACACACATTTAAAATGAGTGAAGCAATATTGGAGCAATATTTCACAATAATATAGGTCTGGTTTTTTGTCCTTTCAGTGAACTCACAGCCCTGAGTTTTATCTCGTGGCCCATGTGGGGGAACCACTACGTTACTGTAACCTGCGGACAGAAGCACTGAGTCCTCGTCCAACCAGGTGCGAGCTCTGTGAGCTTGACCTCGAGCGCATTAGTGACGCGGTGTGGACGTGGCGGTGCCCTCACATGTGAACAGGACAGGAGCTCCTTCATGATGTAGCCGTCGTAAATCTGCCGGCTGCGGCTCAACCTCTCCTCCTCGGAGTCCAGCTTCTCGTAGTCCTTAATCTGAAACACACAGGAGGTCAGCTCGGCACGACAGAACAACACGGAGCGCTTCCTGGGAGGGCTAAATCTGAATGAGCGGGATTACAGGCCTAATCTCTCACCCATCCCATGATGCCGTCTAATCCCGCACACACGGGACACTTTAGACTTACTTCTTCGTAGAACTTGAGCTGTGGCACGGCCTCGTCAATCTCATTCATACAGAAGTCCTTGAAGAGTAGAAAGCCTGGAGGACAACGACAAGACAAACGATGAGGAGAAAAACTACTGATTATTTTACTGTTTTACAAACTATCACTGTTGGTTACAATTAACTTGATGCCAGTGACAAAACATCTGAACATCTCAACAATGATCGGATGGATTGCCATGAAATCTGGCAGATATTCAAGCAGCAGCTGTGAGAGTCACGTGTTCAACCAGGACAAACAGCCACTAAGCATAAAAAATCAAAATATAAGCACTTTATTTTGAGTTTGCTGCTGATGTGCACTATTCTCCCAGAATGCAATTCACAAAGGAAATGGAGGAACTGCTCACAGCTGGAAAACAAACTGCAGACTGCGAAACAGATCCAGAAACTTCTTGGCAAAAAACAAAGTATTAAATCTTTGGACAACATTTTTCTTCTGTGAAGTTTATTTGGCAGCGAGATTCTGATGGTGCTCGTATTGTATCGTTTCCTGTTAGTAAAAAATGCTATGTATATTGTTTTCAAGTACACAAACTGCAAAAACACAAGATTAGTATGAAGTAGATAGTGAAAGACTTTTTATCTGGGGCCATCATCAGGTCAATATTTCAATTTGTCCAATATGTTTATGAACTAAAAGCTAATGACATTCCCATCAGCCTCAGCTGCACTCGGCTTTTTGTGCTAATAAATAACAGTTTCCTCTGCTAATGTGAGCGAGTCAACGTAGTAACCACGACTAGTTTTTATATTTCCTTCACCACCGAGAATTACACAACAGTTTGGATCTCAACTTTAATCCATCTAACAGCAGCAACAGCAAGGACACCAACCTCTGAATTTATCTGTCCACTGGAGACACAGCTAGTGTCCACAGCATGTACACACACACACACACACACACACACACACACACACACACACACACACACACACACACACACACACACACACACACACACACACACACACACACACACACACACCCTTGGTGTTGTTGTTGGCTGAACGCGGTGACAGGTGGTCTGCTTTTCTACGATATCAAAGGTGAAGGAAACATTAGAAAACATGAACACAAGTAAATCTGTCAGTTCTGTAGAATGATCAAGATAAAAGTCAAACGCGTCCAACGGACACACACCCTGAAGTAAACAACTGTAACATGAAAGGACATGAAGGGCAGCTCCATTTACTGTATGAGCCTTAATGATGGATTGGGGTTGTCTTGTTCTTATTAGGGCCGATACAGCAGCTGATCCCGAGCCTCCCCTGCAGCCCACACACACACACACACACACACACACACACACACACACACACACACACACACACACACACACACACACACACACACCTCATAATTACAGAAGATGGCACTGGGCATCATTGGCTGAAAATGACACACTCTGTGTCACTCTCCAACACACCAACAAAGGATAATAATCTCACGACGTGCAGTCAAATCCACACTCAATGAAACATTATCTGAGGAAGAGGAGGAGTGGGGGAAATAAAAACGCATCCACGTTTGCTGGCAGGGATGAGACGCACTGTTGCCATGGCAATTGCCTCCGTGGCTACCGGCTATGTGTGTGTGATGGTGTAGAGAGGATGAGACGAGATGTACAGTAGATCGCTGCTCCCCAGGTGGCCGGCCGGCCGGCGAGCTGTGGTGATCCCCTGATGGCTGCAGCAACATCACACTGACGGTTTCACAATTACTTGTGGTCAAAACAAAGACGAACTTGAGGAGGACAGAGACGATGAGAGAGGACAGACAGAGCATGTTGCTGAGACACCTGTCTGTGTCTTTACCTGATTAACAGCAGGTATTAGTGAAAATAGACGGCTAACAGGATCTCATTCAGGACAAAGATCACGAGTCGGGTCGCTCGCTCCAACCTTCCCAACTGTCCTGTAAGACCTCGCTGTGCCAGAGCAACAAGGCGGTGGAAGACATGAGAGGAACATGTGGCTCATGCTCTCAAATAAAACATGTTAGTGACATGATGTTTGAGTCTCATATAAAAGCTAGAACAACACAAGTGAAGTCGAGAGGGTGAAATGAAATGACTGTACAGTCATTTAAAAGTTCAATTATAATCAAAACATTAAAAACAGCAAAGTGAAGCAGGAGCAGAATTTAAAGTCTGCTTCTTGTTGAAATAAAACTAAACACAGTCTCTCTACTTGAAACTCTTGTATCAAAGGCCTCTGCAGCTGCTGACAATCAGGAAATGATGTAGTTACAGAAATCAGGCAGAGAACAAACAGAAAATGAGCTTCTTCACTTCTAAAAAGCGGCTTTTGTTTCAATTTAGTGGCCTCAGTGATTCAGTTTAAGGCGAGTTCGCAGCAGAAGCCATTTGTTTTGGGCCTCGCGCCTACTATCATCCATTCTCACTTCTTCCCCTCTGCTTTATCTCTCCTCCAGACGTGATGCATCATTTCCCCTCCGCTCCGACGCTGACACCGAGGCTCATACAAATAAATGTGCTCACATGCATCCACACATGATGTATGTTCACAGCCGACTGCACAGGGCAGCCTTGTTTGCAGAATGGGTGCTACTGACAACCACACACACACACACACACACACACACACACACACACACACAGCAGCAAGGACTGAACGAGCGAGAGAGGTATTAAGAGAGAGGGACAGAGGGGAAAACGACAGTTCTTACATCACCAAGATTCAAGGATTAACCTTAATCGCTGAACACTTCAACACTGCCCAGCTAATTCAACAAATGGCCTCTTCCATAGAAGACACACACACACACACACACACACACACACACACACCTAGCTCAAATCAGACACGAGTTCCTCTGAGCTTCGTCTCATTAGCGAGATGACCTGAACTGTCTAAAAATACTGAGCTGGCTTGTTCTGACAACTGCCTCCATCGTCCGTCAGCAGCAAACACACAGGAGCAACAGTTGGAGCAGGTAAGACCGAGGATCCAGAGTCGCTTCTGAACTGGAACCAGAACCAGGACTTCATTAAGAAGTTCAGACCTGCTGCACATTCGTCTGCATCTACGTTGGTCAATGTGGTGGAAAGCAGCAGCAGAGGATATTAACCATGACCAAGTTTCACTTAAGACGAATCGATTCTTCAAGACGACGTTCAGCAGATTGTTGGACCATTAAAACAATCGTTAACCACAATTTCCCAGAGTCCAAAGTTCTGTCTTTAAACTTCTTCTGTTCAAACAGTACAAAACACTAAAAATATTCAAATCAGACTGAAAAGGCCTCAGTGAGAATCTGAGAGCAGCAAACGTTTGACTTGAAAAGTGCGATAACTGAGTTTCACACAACGAAGTCTGTCGGCTGCAGCTGTTGAAATGAATGAGGGGGCAAATTAAATATGTTCAAGGATTCTGTTGATTATTCAGTAACATAAACGGCATATTTCCCTGACAATCATCACAACGCAGGATAAAATGATCCTCACCATGATAATAAAATCCTGCCTGTGTCCAACTCATAACTTGTATTTCATTGTGAACACGTGGCAACAACCTAAAAACATTCTAAAATCAAGATTCTGTAAATTCAACATAGAGAAGATTTAGATGTTTCTTTTCCCTTTAAAGCCTCAAGAATCACAAAATCTCCTGTATTTCTTTTCAGTCTTAAACAATACAGCGAGCATCTAAAGACTATGTGAGACTTTTTCTTTAAACACAATTTATGAAAAAGAAAGAAAAAAAAAGTTTCTTATTGAAGCGTCATGTGAGACTGAGGATGACTGTGTTGCATTATACATACACTGACCTTTACTGGTGGAAGAGAGCCAGCACCGAGCAGACCGGAGTGTGTGTGTGTGTGTGTGTGTGTGTGTGTGTGTGTGTGTGTGTGTGTGTGTGTGTGTACACCACACAGTGTGGCAGATATTCATTCAAGTACAACATCAGGATTAGCAAACAATGTTAAGTATTCTCCTGGTCTAGCTGCTCTCCTGCTCTGCTGCCTGACGGTGATTACCAAGTGTGAGCGGAGGCCAAAGATGCTGCCACCGGCTGCAAACATGTTAATCACTGAGGTCGGAATTTGTTTTGAATTGTATTTTCATAAAGTAGGTCTCAAATACAGCAATGACACAGTCTCATAAAGGACACTCCTATAAAATGGTGAAGGCCAGGTCGCGCTTGTTCATCCCTCCCTTTAATTACAAGCTTATATCACAGTCACTACATGTCTTAGCGAGTCATGTCATTTATTGTCTGCGGAGTTACACAACGCACATATGCAGTTGTCCGGCATGTAGGCAGTACTATACACTTTCTATGACAGTTTATATGGCCGAGGTGAAGGCAGATGCTTGAATTCCAAGCATCCAAACACAATCTCACTTGCATGAATACAGCCAGATACTTTATGTAACATAAACATGCAGGACTTTTTTTGTCTGGATGTCCACATGTTGAACAAGCAGCAGAAATATGTGTGCAGTCTATGAATGTATGGACGGAGGATTTGCTGATTGTGTCAAAACAGGAAAGCTAATTTTCTATTGTCTTTTTCTTATTAGAGGAAGCTGTGGTGCAGTGGAACAGTCGTCTGTATCATTGTGAAAGTTTGTTTTACTTTTGACCTTCACGTCTCTGGACAGCTTCAGGTGGAGACGTGCTAAACTGTACATGCTGTATACCTGTGTTTACACATTAAGACACCTCGGCTGAATCTGGCCCCTGATCATTCTCTGGCCCCTGATCCCTCTCTGGCCCCTGATCCCTCTCTGTCCCACAGTATTTCTTCAGAATCATTCAGTCACTTTTGGTGAATCTGCACGATAACGTTTCACGTCTGCACTGAAACCATGGATGTACAGACGTCAGGAACACGCTACATTTTTTCAGACAGACCAATGAATGAATGAATGATTGCATTGAGTTACAGAAGCTTGAAGAACAGAGGCGAGACAGGAAGTGACATCATGATTTCAACTCCATTAGCTGCTTTCATACACCAAAAAAAGGAGCATGGTTCACAGACGGCTGTGGAACAAGAGTCAAACGAATCACTGCAGCTCTACTTCACATGCTTTTACTTATTATAATCTGAATTCCAGTCTGTTCTATTAATACTTGAAAACCGGAGCCATACATTAGCAAAGCTCACACGCAGGCTTATGCTCATTGGACTGAATATGAACCCATTCTACGCTGCATATTCAATTCCTCTGACGTTCAGAAGTTCAGAGCTGCACCATAAAACAAATTCTGATCAAATACTTATTAGAACTAATTAAGCCTCGATCAGAGTCGCAAATCCAATTTTGAATGTTTGAATTTTTTTTTTTTTACATAATATTATACAAGTGTAATAGGAAAGAGGTCTCAAACAAATACATCTTAACATTTAACTTTCAGAAACCAATATTCAGGGTTATGCACTGCACACAAATCCTGATTAAACGCTACATGATGTCAGCAACACCTTAAAAAGAAATGAATCAGCTTTCGAATGCTAATCTTAAAGACACTTCCTTTATGATTAATGGACCATATAACCAGCTGAGGTTAGAAGTCAGACACGAAACGCACCGAAGGCCCTTTCATTTGGGGAAATATGAGACTCTTGTGCTTTCAGCTTTTAACTTCATCGCCACAGGACTGTTTGCAAAACTTAAAAAACTAATTATAGAGCAAATGTCTCATCCTGGAACAACCTTGACCGCTGACAAAGCCTGATGCATTGAATATAACAACCAACACTACAGCTCCTGACATTTGAACTCGCTGTACTAAGACGAGCAAGTGACATCAAACTATGAACTTCTGGAGACTTTAGTTTATAAAAAAACATCAACCTAAGAGCTGACAGTTCAGAGGAGTCACTAGGATTTATACCTACAGGTTAAGACCTAACTGGACACACAGGACACAACAATAAAGAACATGAGCATATGGAGAGTGTCTGCAGGCGGCTGGCTGGGCCGGACTCAGCATGTTAAACAGCTTCATCACATCCAATCACATCCAAGCTGATTACAGCTAAAGTCATATTTGGGACCATCACTATGATTCAGGACACATGGGATGAAATGTGTTGTCACCAACAGATGGCGTAACCTCAAACATGCCGGCAAAGTTCACATTTATAAAATATGAAGACAAAAAGCCATATGAACCAGTTCAAGCATACAATTAAGGACAAAGACGTACAGACTCCCTGCCTGAGAGACACATGGCGAATTAAAAGATCACACACACACACACACAAACAGAAACACACACACACACAGCCAGATTCTGTAAGGGGGAAGGGGGAACTGTGGGTCAGAGGAAAAATGGAAAGTGGGCAACAAAGCGAAAAGCTGACATCTGTCTCTGTAGCATGAGCAGAGAAGAAACAGCAAGTCTGTGCTGCACTCCATGTTAACCAGCCTGAGAACCAGCAGCACTGGAAGGCAATATGAGGTACGGTGCCAGGGGCATGATGGGTAAAAACATGGTTTACACCAGCATTGAAAACAGCGAAAGTTTGGAGTGAAAAACATCATTTTTAATGGAATCACTGTAAATATGAGTGTGTTTAACGGCACTGATCGATACCACGATGTCTCGGCAGAACCAATATCTGAGGGAACAAAAAGCTGGAGAGTCCAAAGCAAAGGAAGCTGTCATAGACTACAAAGAGCCAAAGTGGAAGCAGAACCTCCTCTCCCCTCCCCTTTTGTATGTGTAGGAACGCAACACTTAACATTTACCATCAAGCCAAACCCCCATATGGCACCTTCTATCCTTGAGGCTACAGAGGTGAGAATGTGAGCGTTTCAGTGCATGTGAAAGATGAACCAACGCTTTCTTTGGTGTGAATGAGTCAATACAACCACAGTTTCATGACGCAAACCTGAACACGGCAACTACAGAGCAGCCAGTTAAAATGGGTTTTAAAGGCAGCCTGTCAATCTGCTACAGTCTGCTTCAGCACAGAATCCATGATGGAACATATGTACAGATCTGGACGGACTCTGAGTCAACGCAGAACCACAGTGTAAACCACACACTCGAATCGCAAGTAGACGAGGAGGGAAAATTCAACATAAAACATGCTGATCCACAATTTCCCGTGTTCAGTTGGGTTGAGATCTGGAGACTGAAGGTATCGAACCATTCAGTCTCCTGTATGGAAGCATCTGTTTCTTCTTCGATGTATTCAGGACTTTCCACTCACTTGTCACCTGTCGCAGATTCTCTGCATCTAAATAACAAAAGAGATTCAAATTTCATTCACAACTTTGGAGACAGCCAACAAAACAATCCCACCACAAGGTCTGTTTAGCAGCAGATCTGGAGCTTTTAATTGTATCATCACCAAGATCCCAAGGTCAAAAGTAAACTCCATTTAAGCCAACATGGACAAAAAGTCCTTGAAGCACTCAGGATGAAAGATAATGTTAACATCTCCAGTTCCATGACAACTGAGCCATCCATCTGCTGAGGAAGATCATGTGGTCCGATCAAAAGCTCCAGAGCAGCTACACCGTGGGCTTCGTGGCGACACGGTTTTGTAAAACAGTGTGATTTCCTCCGTGTTTGTGGGCGAACTCTCCGCTGCTGGTTGTGCAAACACAGGGTGGACAAAAAACATGAACACCTGTAGATGCACAATGCAGTAGCTCTGGAAACATATGGGTTTTTATTGGTTGGTTTTCAAGCTGCAGTTTGTGGTTTTGTTCAGCAGAACACATTAAACTACAAGGTGCTGTTTTTTTCCCACCAGTGAGCAAAATAACACGTCTCCTTTTAGATTCTGAAAAGCTTTTTGAGCTGTGTTAATGTCCTAAATGTGCTGCATAAATAATGTTTGTGATGATCGTGATTATGATTAAAGGTCATTAGGAGTATGTTTGGTTATCATTTAAGCCTTTGCTGTATAGTAGAATAATCTGACTGCAAAATTTGTTGACAGTATTTTCTGGATTACTGGATTATTTTAACAGTCCAGTTACTGTAATATACAATTTGTTACTGCAGTAACTCCAACCAGCTGAAATCAGATTCCTTTGATTTGAAGATAGTGTGAATCATGAGGGATGAATAAAGGACAGACGTGAGAAGGACTGGAGGCGTGGACAGTCTGTTGACGGCATCCTGGCCTCTAGGAGAAATGTTGCATTCTGGGAAAAAGAGACCATCCAGGCTCTTTGCATTTATTGCTCTCCTTTTAAAATCGTCCTCTCCATTTCCTCTCTCCAATTCTCATCACCTATTTTATTCCTCCTTTAATCAATTTCATTTCTCCCCGTCGACAAGCAGATGCAGCAGTTCTGGTCAGGTTCCTATGGCAACAACAGTTGCTAGGCAACACACGACTCTCCATCATCCATTCCAGAAGTCTGACAGATGGAGAGGGAGGACGCCAAGGCAAGAGTGAGAGGAAGAGGAGAGAGAAGGGGGAGAGGGGGACATTAGGAAAGAATGAAGAAGAAGAAATGGCTAAAGCATGAAAACAGAGGAGGAGCAGAGAGGTGGAGATGATGCAATCCAAATAAAACACAGTGGTTCCAATAACTGCATCAATGATCCACTCTTCATTTGGATTCCTTCTCTGACTCAAACCCTCCATTAGTCCACAGTTTCATGTTTCATTACGGTCGTAAAGGGGGGCTTCGTTTATTAACAAATTTAGTTCGGGTCAGTTTTTATGAACGATATTTCAACACTACGACTCGCTATAAAGCTTTCACCTGCCGTAATAGATTATATTAGATTATAGCCTTTGCACAGCACAAGTACTGAGACAGGGAAATGCAGTTCTAACAGAAGTGCAGAAAGCAGTGAAGTACAGAGTAATGTCCATATGTATATACAGATAAACAGTGTGTATATCTTCATCTTCGTGCAAACCTGATTCCAAAAAGTTTTACTAAGATTTTTAATTTGTTCTTATTTCGACAGAAAACATTAAAGATTACTGATTTGTTCACGCTCCTGAGACGTGAAAGGTAATATATCATATTAACATGAGCCAACTTACGGCAAAAGAAGATATATAGACACTTTATTTATCCCTGTGGGAAAGTCCATGTCACAGCAGCAGTACACGAACCACACGGTACAGAGAACAGCACAAGTACTAACATGAAACATCTGACCTTTCGAGCACAGGTGTTCAAAAAAAGATGTACATTATAAGTTAAAACAATATATTGCACTGTGGCAGAAGTTGCAGAGAAAATGCAGGTAGGAGTTCAGTCAGACCTCAGCAGCCTCCCAGTCCACTGACGCCCAAACTGTGACACAGCTGGACTGAGGTCGAATTGCTAGCTTAGTTTTTTAACAAACACAGTAACCTATAACCTACTGCTGCCATTGACAAGGTGTCACCCTATAACATTATAGTGCACATACTGACACACACAGAGAAACATTAGCATTCATCTGGAGTCGTGTTCCTGTCCACTATGTTCACCAGGTAGTTGTTCATCTGTCCAGAACAAAAACCACAACAGAGAGCTGAAAGATGACAAATCGATCGACTGCAGAGGTGAGATTTATCTGTAGGTTTGTCACTACGAGCGACACCTTTCACTTTACATGCAGTTACTTGATCCGATGTTAGTTAACGCAGCTTTAAATTAGCAGCTACATGACAACGGTGTGATGATGATGATGATATGACGCTCACCTTCCAACCAATGAGGGCAGAGCATCCTTCATGGCCACACACATAAAGAACCTGACGCCTCTCTCAGGAAGATCTCTTTTCTTAATGTGACACGTCACATACACAGTTAGTCTTTTCATCACAGAACATCCAGCCTGCACTGGACGGCATCAGGAAACATGAAGTATTAATACACGTCAGTAAACTGGCCACAGCTCTGAATGCAGTAGGTCCTGTAGAAAACCATATACATATTTTTAAAAAGTACTCAAGGTGAAGTCGTGGCCAGTATGTCTGCTATATTTAGAGCGTACAGAATGTCTATTACATAATGGTCATCCTGCCTGACCCTGATTCTGTCTGGCCCATGGACTTCACAAGCAGGACTCTACTCACGACCAGACTCTCACAGACGACTCGGCCGATGTAAAGACAGGTGGATCTGCTCAACGCTGCTTCCAGCTTCGTCACACACTCTAAAAACAGGCCACTGACTCGCAACCCTTAAAGACTGTGGACAGCAGAGTTCATGACCTGCCAAGGATTAAAGGACGATCTCCAGATGGATTTTAAAAAACAAAATAATTATTGGTTGTAAAAATCTCTTTCAGATATTCAAGATTCATATGCACAAACTCGTCCTGTTCAATCTAATCAAATTCACCTCCTTGTCAATATTTCAAAGTTACATTGCAAACATCTAAACTAAAAACCGACCAGTTAACAGCGGATCTCTCGCGGTGAGGACAAACATTCCTGCAGCACTGCAGCGTCTCCGTCCTGACCTTCGTTGTCATGACAGTCAACGAGGCTTGTTGAGCTCAAGGACGAAGCATGTTAAGAGGACTAAAATCAAAAGCAAACTCACAGCCCAGCTTCTGCAACTGTTGATTCAAATCTAAAAGCCTGCGAGACGACCGAAAAGGATGACGATTATGCTACGACACCAGGACTGGATAGAAACCTGGATCAATCCACGTATCCCTGTAAAGATCCAGCAACTCAGAATTAACAGATATTTGTGTGATACAGGTCAAACTCGCTCTTAATCCAGCAGCGTGCTTTCCCTCATGTCCTGCCAGAATAACTCTAACATGGCCATAGATTTCACATTTTGGATTCTGGAAGACACAATAATGTTTCTGAGGACGAAATTAGAGACACTAGAGTTTAAAATGATATGGTTTTCAAATGAAAGAGCAATTCAATGGCAGCCAGTGTCAGTCGAATAAGACAGGTGGTGAGGTCTGTTTTGTCTGTATCAAAACCACGGATGCAGCATTTCAAATGAGCTGAAGGCCAAAGAATAATAGAGGCAGACTGATTATTAAAGCATGAATGAGCCTTGTGTCCTGCTGTGACAGGACGGATCTTCGTGTGGAAACGCAGATAAAACAGCTCAAATTATTGAAATAGCTTTAAACTAAAACATAGATTTCTTTCATTAACTCTGTTTAAAAACATAATCTTGTCTTTTCTAACAGAGTAAGAATAAAACCAGTATCAACGTATGTCTAATTGGAAACTTGTTGAATTTAGATATGAAAGACGGAGGTAGGACGATGGATGGAATCCAGTCAATGACGATGATTAACAATGATTATTGTGTTTCTTATTTCATATGCACTCATTTACCAGCAAAAAAAAACGTAATTAAAAAAAAAATACGGCGATGACGGTAATGAGCTCAACCCTGCAGCAGGTATCACATGACTGCAGTCACGCGGTCATCGTCACAGCCCTGTGTTTGAGAGCACTGGACAGCTATTTCTTGTTACATGCAAAGCCGCACATTTGCCATTCAAATGTGTTCAGTACATTGACTGACTGTGATGCTCTCAGCCTCACAACTATTTCCCTAAGCTGTGCTGCCTAATGCTGCAGCGTCTGAGCTCGTCACTGCTCTGAGATCTCTCTGGTGTTCTGTTAATGGATGGAGAAGAGGAGCAGTAATGCAGGGTGGAGGCTGGAGAGCAACCTCTTCCCGCACTGACTCAAAGAATAACACACATTAAAACTCAACTGATAAAGAACCAGCAAACCAAACTAAATTCTGAAGCTGTTTCATGTTGAGCGAATCGAGGCACCAACAGGTGGAAAACTGATTTGGCTTCAGTCCCAGCAACAAGTGCAGATATGATGGACGCAGCTGTGCAGGTTGTTGACTCTGGGTCTTTGAACAGGAAACTCCCTTTGTCATCTTTTTGATCAGGCTTTTATAAATGTATCTTTTTAATTTATCCTAAAACTTAATCTTTGGTATGTATATTTTTTCTTGTTGGTTTTCTTGGTGTGGCTTTTAATTCTTTATTATATTGTTATCAAATATCTTATTCCTGCAGCTTCTGCATTAACTGTCTGCAAATTCAAAACTTGGCTTTTCAAGGACACAAGGAAAACAGAAAGCAACAATAGTGGAGACCAAACAATTACATGACAGAGAGGAAGCTGGGCTGTTGATTACCTGGAATGTAAATGTCCCAGAGGCAGAGACACTGAACTGGCCTGGTAACAAGTGTTTTCTGGAAGACGAGCTAATGAGACCTGAGAGCTGGACTAATGACCGGCAGCAACCAGGGGACAGGCTTTGGCTCAAAGGAAGACGGTGAGACAGACAGACAGTGTTGAACAGGGAGATGAGAGAAGAGCAGGGCAGCGACATGGTCACAATAAGCTTCACACATTAGGAACAATACAGCTACAATGTGCAGGATTTGCTGAGTTTCTGTTTTATATAAATGTAAATGTGATATTTGGGGTTTTTTACTATTTTCTAACCTTCTAGCCTAAAGCATTACTCAATATATTTACAGGTTCAATCAATCGTTGGGAGTAAGTTTACACCAGTTCTGGCCATCAGTGATGATATGTGATGGGAACGTCCAAACTGTAAATGTGACACGATCCAGATCTGGAACAGACTCACTGCAGAGAGCTTCTCTGGATTAGTGAGGTGAAATCTACATTCTGACAAATTACAGTGTTTAACAGCTCCGTGTTGTCCCAGCATTTTAAAATGTCTCTGAACTACGACTCCACCCAGAAAACAAAGTCTGCAGCTTCATTGATCATGATGTATTTGGTAGTTATAGTGTCATCCCCACGTGGTCCAATCATTAGCAAGTAAACACTGTTGTCCCACTTTAGTCCAAAAATGTCATTTTAATCTTTTTTTTCTCAATTAATGGATTAATTGTTTGGTCTATTAAATGTCAGAGAATAGTGAAAAATGACATTCACATTTCCCCAGAGCCCAAGGTGACATTATCAAATTGCTTGCTTTGTCCAGGCGACGGTCCAAGAGCCGAAGAGACTCAGTTTTCAATGACATAAAAACAACAATCCTCACAAGTGAGAAACTGGGACGAGGAAATGTTTGGTGCTTTTGCTTAAAAAATGGCTTCTTATCAAAAGAGTCAATCTGTGCAATTTCAAAAATTCCAGCACATGGTACTTCCCATTGTTTAGTCAGAATGTGATGGAGCAAAATATCACCTGGCAGGTGTTGGAATATTATTGGATGGGTGAAGGTCATGGGTTTCAAACTGATGTCTAATAAGCACGTGCACCCCCCCACACACACACACACACACACACACACACACACACACACACACACACACACAGTAGAAGACAGGAAGTATGAGGTGATGACACTGAACATACGAGACAGAGAACGAAAGAGAGCAACAGGTCTGACAGTGGGAGAGCTGAAGACAAAGAGGAGGAGGGAGAATTAACGCAGTCTGTTCTCACAGGGGGGCTGAGACCTAGAACAGTAAGTAAACCTAGTAGAAGCCTGCAGGGCGGCTGTGGTCCCCCGGTACGCCACAACTCCTGGCACACAGCCCGTTCGCTCAGAATGGAAACACTCAGAGGAGCCAGCGCAGAGGCATTGCTACCGACTGGAGGGCAGGAGGAAGCAGGAAACATGACGCTCCGCATCGACAACAGTAACGCTGAACACAAACAAAGCCGCCTCGCGATCACAAACAATAAGTAAGTATCTGGACATGTACTGGAACAAAAGTCTAAAAGCTACCAACACCATTCTGACGTTAAAGAGTCCTGAGTTGGAACATTCAGGACAATATGAGAAATGCCTTTTCATTCAACATGTTCTCTGTGGTTATGCAAAAATGAAAGGGAAGTATTTTTTAGCAGTATGGTGTAAAAATGTGGAGAAAGGGATGAATTTGTGATCAATTGCTTTTGTCCAGTCAGCTCTGTGGGCGTGGATGTCAGGAGGAGCAGCAGTAATGGAAGAACCCGAGCGAGACCAATAACAACAGCTCACCTCTGACCACCAGCCATCAATATGGTGGATGTAATATCTGAGAGATGCAGGAGCACATTACCTGCACAGCAAGTGCCACAGAGCAGCTCCACTGACATCAATGAGAGCACGCTGCACTGGATTCCATCACATCTTAGCAAATCTGGATTCAGCTTTTAACATTTGTAACAAGTTAAAAATAAGATATAATATATAATAATAAGATTCAACTGAGGTGTGTACTTTTTCAGAACCATGAAGTTTAAGTACAAAAACACACCGTCTACTTACGATTGTAGAGTCATTTTACTAAGCGGTGCTTCTTTTATTGAGCGCTTCAGGCTGCATGCTGACATCAGCGTGCTAAAATACTTACAACATTGTTAACAGGCACTGAGTGATGTTTCACACGTTCACCATCTCAGTTTTGCATGTTACCATACTAACATTTGCAAATTCGCAAGTAGAACAAATGCTGGGCTGAAAGGTCATTAATTGATCATGAACCAAAGCAAATGAAGTGTTGACCCAATGATGGTGTCACATGGAAAGTTAATAACCAAAGCTACTAGAATTCATCCTGACGGGGACATGACAGTAGGTGCAAAATTTCAAAGTCCATCCAACAGTTAGCAAACAACTAATAACAAATTTCGATCTCATGGCGGCGTTAAAGGAAAAGTCAGAGGTTTACAGTCAGCAGATTTCATCCATTATTCATTATACTCTCAGATATAGAAATGAGTATCAGCCTTTAAGGGCCAGGAGTGGTCGGGCTAAACTTCCACATCTCACAGTCATCAGGCTGATTCCCTGAACAAACTCCATCAGCCCATTAAGACAAAATGTGGTTAGAAGATGTGGAAGGAAGCTTGACAGTGGGCCTTGAGTTAAGATAGGTTTCATTACATTTCTGTATCAATTGAGAGGACGTCTTCAGCTGCTGAGAGGAGTCATGAACAATGGCTGCGTGAATGTGATCACACTCAAATAAAAGCAATTTCGACAATTGTTTTATTTAATTGTCTGTGAACGAGCAGCCTCTTCCCTCCTAAAGAAGAATGCTACTGAACACTGCTAATTCTATTACAATGTCTCGAGCATTTCATCTGCTTCCTCTGAGTGGATATCGTCCGCTGATGTAATAAAAACGTTGACTTACCAATTTTCTGGTTGAAAATTTTGTCAAATGTCAGTTCATCTCTCTCCTCGAGGTACTTCTGCATCACGCTGCGAATACTGTGAACACAAGGGGGGGGGGGAGAGGAGACGTGGATTAATACATACGATCATTACAGTTCAACAGTAACAACAATAACCTAAACTCAGACGTGTCCATCCTGTCCTCCTCCACCTCCCATCTGTGATCCCGGCCTCGGTTTAGGACTCTCCCGGCCACCTGTCCCCTGACAGTCGCTGCAGGGAGGGAAGAGGGACACATGGGAGGCTGCAGGGGAACCTGGAGAGATACATGCTACCCTGGGAACCGACGGTAATGAGAGTGAGAGCGGGGAGAATGAATCAATTAGCACCCCCTCCACGGGCCCATTAACACTCCACCAGCACCCTACATACAACCAGGGGAGAGTGGCCTCCAAACACCTCTGCAGGCATCCACTGAGCATGTGCGAGGAGAAGCCCTGGCTCCTTCTGACTAGGTCATAATTTCTGCAGTATTTACACTTTGATAGCGTTTGCTCACACGGCTTGGTGCTGTTGTTTTCTGCTCCAACAGCAAACAACAAAATCATAAATTACCTTTAGTTTCCGGGATCAAATCCAAAGTCCAAACGTTAGAAACTGTAGAAGAAAAAGTGCGCGACTGCAGCTCGCACTGATGCTGACTGGTGAGATTTTTGAATGACTTTATCATCATATGAATACTAATTGTATGATGAGTGTGTAATTGTTTTAATTACAACAACTGAACGCATTACATGGGTTTCCGGGAACAAGTGAGCAAAAAAGGTTCAGAATAAAAAGAGCGTGACTGTTGCTCCACAGCAGAGACACTAATAAAAGCAAAGCAAACCTTCTGTGCCTTTGCAAGACAATGACATGTTACTGTAGGTTACACATTTTCTGGAGCCAATAGAAAATTGAAGGCACTGACAGACCTGCTCTAAAACTATAATTTGGTCCAATTCACGATGAAAACTGGGACTACTGGCCGTCACTGAGGACCAGCAGACCAACAGTCCGGCCGGTTGTGTGACTGTCCCCGGGGCCGGTGCAGGCAGAGCTTATGGGAGAGTGGGAATGAGCTGTGGATGCAACATTTCAACTGCGGCCGCAGCTACAGGAACAAGAACCTAGGAAGTAAACACTTCCTCTTTTCCAAGAGGCCTGTTTGTGTGCTCTGCTGAATCATTAGCAGCTGACTCTGGATTATATGTATGAAACCTCACCACTTTAGATTCCGCATTAAGACAGTTGGTGATATTTACTGTAAAAGTCATGCCTTCTTAAGCACAAGAAACACACACAGGCGAGAAAAGTTTCAATACAGCATGTATGGTTGGTGAGGTTGGGTAAGAGAGGACATCAGAAGACCCTGAACCTTTATAGTGTTTCAGACAGTGGACAGACAGTGGACAGGCAGCGGACAGGCAGCGGACAGGCAGCGGACAGACAGTGGACAGACAGCTGTGGGTGAGGACGCTGCTCATGAAAACACAGGTGCATTAAAGAACTGCAATCATGTCCCACATGGTTTTTTATATAATATCACACAGAAAACTTTGGCAGCTCAACACTCATCACATGGAGCCATGAAGTTTGTATTTTAACTGCTTAAGATTTCTATCACCAACGCAATGGAGGTAAACGGTGAATTATTAGTGCTGTTCAAGTACAGCGACGTGTTTTTCTAAAATGTCCCAGTTACTCTGAGTGATACACAGACCTTGTTGTGTCATTGCTTTCTACCAAAGAAACCCTCAGTTAGCAACAACAGCAGCTTTACACATCAGCATTAGCTCACGGGAGCAGATGACCGGAGCGGAGCAGAAAACAAAGAGGCTCCTGCTGTGGCCAAGCAGTGGGAGTGACAGAATGACTGCTGGCACATCGTGACAAATAAGGCAATATTATCTACAGGGGACTGCCATGACGCTGACCGTGTACGAGCAGTGGGCTGTCACATGTGAATGAACGGAGCACAAGTGCCGGTATTCATTTACTGTATCATGAAGGGGCCTCAGTTTCACAGAATTTCAAAGGGAACTGAGATGAAACAATAAACGACAGAGGGCACAGAGTGTTAGCGAATCAGACATTCTCACATGTGGCATCTGATATAAACTGCTCACGCACCGACACCGCCACCCCTCCACCCGCTGACAGCTGAGGTGTTTGCTGGCAGGTTGAGGCTCCATGTGCCACCATGATATGTCTGACGTGACTGAAAAAGAGAAAATGACTGAGCCCGTCTTCATGTGCCATCACCACAGTTACCTCAGTCCTTTCAGAGGAGGTGCACATCAGCTCCAGTCGTGCTCCGTCACAGAACTGGAGGCTACAACAACAGGCTCTGTAGACACCATAAATGCACAAAGCACCAGCTATAAACTTCAGCCTATTCCTGATATACACACCCTGTTGCCCAACCCTGGTCTATTGATAATGTATCACCGGAGAACATGTCTTACCCCCTCTACACATTCTCAGCGAATTCTAAACGAATCCGTCGCCAACACAGATTAAGTTTTTACACTGAACCCAGTAAATCATATTTATAACTGATCGTACTCAATGACTCTAGTTCCAGTCTATAGTGTTTCATGCACCAGCAGTTGTTTGCCTTCATCAAGACATCAGTTACTCGCTTCATTCATTTTTCAAGCAAAAATGTGACAAAATTCATAATTCCAGGTTCTCAGATGTTGGAAGATGCTGTTTTCCTTAGTTTTATATTACAATTATTTTTTCTAATGTTTTATAGACCAAACGATTCATCGACAGAATAATCGGCTAAATCAACCTAAAGAACTGTTGTTCACAGCCGTGGTGATGTCACAGCAGAGGAAGGTCAGGAATAAGAAGGATGTTCTGAAGTGTCCTTGAGCAAAGCAGTTGATTCTTGTCAGAGAGAAGCGAGGAGTCGTGGCACCGTTCTGTGCTCGCGTCCTGAGCTCGTAGCCGCTATGTGCTCCCTGCACGGTCGGATACAGACAAGGTCTATAAGAGAACGTGCTGCACCTTCCTTTTGGCTGCAGTTACATAATTCTGCCTCCATCACATCTGCTTCAGCAGCCGTTAGCGCAGATGAGAACGAGCTCACCTCGCCGACAAAATGAGCTCTACAACAATAAGCTAAAACCGACACTAGCTTGGTCTTCTGCTGCTTCCTAGGTGACCTTTTTTAAACCGCCAACGGCCGCTGCTGTGATGACAGAGCAGCGCCCTGATGGTGGGAGACCCTGACCTAATTACATGTCTTCCTAAAAACCCTGAGCTGCACGCCGCTGCACACCTAAAGCTTGATTTATGGTATATAGCACACTTGCTTTATTTACGACAGGACGGCTGCTCAGGCTACGTTCCTACAGTTAACTGAATTTCAAAAACTGTACTGAAGTCAAGCGATACTAATACTGGTAATGAAAATGTCAAATCATGTATATAAAAAGAACTGAGCACGTACAAAGTGTGTGTTAACCACAGAGCTGAGGTCTCACTGAGTGAGCGTCAGCACAGCAGGTTTCTGAAAGAGGTTAACGGATCATTTCTCTCTTATCTTCTTTGTTTTTGGGTCAAACAAGAGTTAATAAATGTTCCCAAAGTAACAGCAGCAGTGAAGGCACAAACGCTCAGCTTTCATTAGCTGCTGATCTCCACACTGACACTGGAACAGCACTGAGCTGCCGACTCGAACGCTACAGGAAGTACGCTGATGTGTAAATATTTAACATATTAACAGGATGCCACTGACATTTCAATAGCTGGGTCTGTGGGCATGTAATTGAACTGTGTTGATAACATACCACCTGTTCTCATTTATTTCAGACTCAACCGGATCTTTAATCTTTGCATTATAGATGAACTGTATTTCTCACAATGTGACGGGACAATAAGCAGCTTATGTCTGTCAGTATCTCTTGAGGAAGCTCAGTTCCAAGATACAAACATGACCTGAGCAACACGTTGAACACTCATTTCAGCTTATTTAAGCCTCTAGACATGCAATTACTCTCCTTACCGGGGAAACTAGTTCGACTTTGAAACCTGTTTTTCTGGCTACTGCTTGGCATCTGACTGCTACAAGTGCAGGATTCAGGGGGTGTGAAAGGAGCCGCCTAAGAGAAATTATGCAATTGAAGTTTAAGTTTCACTTTAAATATCTTTATAATTGTCAAATGTTTTGTCTTCAAACACTAAAAACAAAAGCAATGCTATCTCAGTGTTGGCTGGAAACAGCAGCAGGAGCAGCAATGTGACTTTTGGGATCTAGCACCTTGTGTGATTATAACACAATGGCACCGTCCACATTTATTCTCTGGCTGAAATGCCAGATTATTCAATTACAAAAATAATCACTGGCCGTCCTAATTCACTGCCTCGACAGCAACTTCTAAATGAATTGCTTATCAGTGAATGCCTCGATGTCGGCTCTGCACACATAACCTCTGTTGAAATTATGCTTTGGCTCTTGAGGTGAAGAGGCAAATGTAATTAAAAGGGAACTCAAAAGCTGCCGCCACCGTGCTGATCTGATGTTCCATTTCCAACAAAGCGTTAGCTGATAACCTCGATACCAACACTGCTATCTATTTTCTAATCAGCAGTCATAATTGCTGCATAGGTTCTGCTAAAATGGGACAATCGACAGAAGCAAGTCACTAAAATACTGACAAATCAGCTGAAACCGTGCGCAACAGGTGTTGCAACAGGAAGCCTCAATCACTCAGTGTGACAGTGACCTGCTCCTTGGAAAAGTGTGTATATGTGAAGATCATGTGTTGGACTGCTTCAAGTCTTTGAGGCAGAGCTGTGTTGGAGAGGTCAAACGGGCTCGGCCCTCGGGTCCTTTTCTACTGAGTCGCTGCTCCATCGAGGGGGACGTGAGCAGGACGGTGAAAACCCCCCGAGAGCTGCACGATCACGTTAAAATGTTCCGAGAAACAATTTTAGACTATTTTTGTTTTCAATTATACCAAAGAAATTACAATTCTGAATGATACTGATGAATGCTGTTTTTACCAGGGCTCAACCGTACCTCCGACAAACACTTTATCATTATTAGCTCTGTCTGTGGTTCTGAAGAGCAAAAAACACACAATCCATCTGCTAACTTCAAATATTTGAACAGTACAGAGGAGTGTCTGTCTAATAAACCATCCGTTTGCGTTGTGTGTTGCAGCCAACAGTCTCATTCTGGAGTTTGACCAACTATCAAAATTAACTTTGACTACAGCTGATGAGATTTAAGAATTGCATTGATCCAGCCCTTAATTCCCTGGTAACAGGTGGGCTCAGCTGTGATGTACTGACGGGACAGTTCATGTTTTGAAGTGGTCAGTACGAGTGCGCTCTGGCTCAAACCCCGTCCATCTGACACTCAAATTACTCTGTTTTCACTTGTTTCTCCACCTCCTGGATAACTTCAGTCTCTTCTATGGATTTCTCTCTAACAGCGGGCGGTCCGGTCGCCCTCCCCCACGCCTCTCATCTCAACTGCCTCCAGTGTTGCTGTCAAAATCTCACCTCGCTGCCAGAGGACATAGCCTTGGCCCGTGGAGAATGTGGCAGCACCACGCTATCTCCAAAGTGCCACATTTAACTGCCCCCCCCCACAAGCATGCGGCTGAAAGCTTCACACACGCACAACTGCTACTGCTAAAACCATGCATGCATAAAAGTTTGTCGGTTTGCACACAATCGCTACAGTTCTGCTATTTTCAGAGACCATTTTCACAGATACCATCCATACACTCCTTTTCCCCTCTCACTCCTCTCTGGTGTCCATCACATTGTTCTCAGATCTTTTACAGTCCGATCCAAATTAAAATCATTTCTCTGCACCACTCAAGCGCCACGACGATGTGTGTGATAATGTTGTACAGCAAAAACAGAGTGTGACATTTCATCCACTCACACTGGATGCATTATTGTAAGAGTAATGACCTAACTGACATGGTTTAAGTAAATTTTCATATTACTGTGAGTCTTGCTTTGCTGACTGATTTACTCAGCAGCAGTGTAATAGAGCTTTTACAAGTCCATTAGCTGAGGCTTTTATCGCTGCAGCTCCTGTATTATAGTAGGCAATAAATAATAAAGTTCAAATCCAACATAAAATCACTTAATAAAGTACGTTCACAAAAACAATACGTCGTGCTTGTTCAGGTTTGTCATATACACACATAAACACCTACTGCGTATGGATTCCATATGAACAGGTGATCTCACTGATGAGCTCTTTACTCTCTGGTTGATAATGTGCTAATCAGTCAAACGGCCTGGTGTTGTCTTTAGTTCACTGTCAGGAAGTGAGCGGCACATGCTGCCAATCCTTGGATGAACTTCCAGCATCCGTGTTTCACAACCTGGATTCTTGTCTGATCATCTAATGAGGAGCAGCGAACTCAATTATCATGACACACAGTTACAATGTCAAACAAGCAGATCCTGATTAGATGCTCAAAGGCTACAAACACACGGACTAAACTTAGCACTAACAGCTTTACACCACATGTGAAGGAGAGTGCATACACCGACACACCGCTCAATACAAGGGTTGGACCGACCGACAATGGCTGACAGTCACTGACCGCTCAGCCCTCGACCGTCGTAACATCTAGATTTAAAAGCTGCCGCTGCCACACACACACACACACACACACACACACACACACACACACACACACACACAGGCAGGTTTCAAAATTAAAACAGGCCAAGTGACAAATGCGAGTAGATTTCTCGTTTGGCAAGTAAAAATATTAGTTACTGGATGTAACTCCAGTTCCAGTTTGTTGAACACGGACCAGCATGATGGGAGCATTTGGTGTTTATTATCAAATGTGATTAAAATACCAAATGTCTTTAAAACAGCTCATTTCTACTGCAATAAGATGTCCATAGAATCTTTTCAAAACCCATTTTAGCAGCACATTATATATTAGCACCAATATGCAAGAATATAACTCAATATATAGCTTCAGTTTATCATTAGCACAGCTGTTAGCCTCTGTTAATGCAAGCAAGTGCAGTTGCAAAGGAGCAAGCTGCAAACTTTGTAGAGTAAACTTTCAAACCTGCCAAGAGCTGGGAAAAGAAAGGTTTTCAGTAAAGTATTCCTAGAAGAATCTAAAGAGCCATCAGCAGCCACGCTCGTCTTCCATTGACAAATTTGATTAAACCAACCAGCCCCAGCTGTCACGCTCTCGCAGTCCGACGGCAGTGGGTCAAAAAATATCCTGCGAGAATTTGGTGAAAGTTCTCAGCTGGCTTCTTTTTATTGGGAATTTCTTGTCTTTATACTGAATGAAGAGCGATGATAATATTTACATCACAGCTTGTGAACATGAGGACAATACCAACACCATCATTGTGTTATAATGCAACATTAACACATGTCACAGCATTCACTGTAAAGAATTGGCAATCGGAAGCGAGCTTCAAGTCTCTGCAAGTTCATTTTAATACCAAACTGACACGAACCGAAACCAGTGACTGGCTGAAGGAAGGAAAGAAACCCACATTCATCAACGGTTCGCAGTAACATTAAGCTAATGTCATTTTTAGCAAAAGGATTAAAACACGCAAAACTTGTAGTGCGGTAGTTAAATTATCCCAGAGGAGAAAACGACACCGAAATATGTTGAGATACAGAAGTCAAATACGTATTTGTTATAAAATGGTTGTATTATATAGCGAAGAGTTTGATGTTAACTCATGTCAGTTCATACTGACAGTTACTGGAAGTAACATACTCGCCAAATTGTTTTCTTGCATCTGTTAATGACATTCCAGACTTTTATGATAGAGATAAGATAAGATAAACCTTTATTCGTCCCACAGTGGAGAAATTCACATATCACAGCAGCAAAGGGGAGAGAAGCAGTTAAATAGTAAAAAGAACAAATAAACAGGCTAAAAAAGAAGATATTAACAAATTTACATGACTTATTTACAGTTGCAACAGATGAATAGATAAATGAGGTATAAGAGATAATGAAAGATTTCATATCATTCTAAACTCTAGTATATGAATGCCAATTGATCTAGGCTAGCACATTAAATTAGCTATTATAGAATATCCTTTAATTAAATCATTTGAGTTGGGAAAAAAATCAATAGGCTTCATATTCATTACTGTGTGTAACACACTGTCTGGGTCATTGGTTTCTGCTGAGTTGCCAGGAAAAGTCAGTTAGTGAATGAATAGCTGACCTCCTCCAAAATTACTCAAACTCTAAATATAATGGTTGTAAAACCCACATCAACACTTTGAAGTCACCATGTAGAGCCACTGAGTTAACACGTGTGTGGGAAGGTCAACAACAGTTTTCGGTTTGTGATTAATAAACGTGAAGCACAAGGTGTATAAACTGTGGAACACCAATTCAATCTGACAGCTAAGATCTGTTTCACACAAAAGCTGTTGTTCACACAATGGTCGTCATTTGACTAAACCCATAATGCTCTGTCAAATTTACAAACCTCATATAGCAAACAACTATCTCAATAACCAAATTTTAACCACATCCTCTTTGATCAAGTCACACACGCCGAGCTGAAAACCTGGTCTGCAGAGACACATTAAAGCCCCTGACGAGCTGCGTAGCAGGGACAGAAGGATGTGCAATTATGTGTCCATGTTGGGGGGATGTATTATTCAAATGGGTTTTATCTGTGTTCTCGTCTGAGGGCCTGCTCACGCTGGGATCTCACAAACAGCGTGGACGAGCCGAGCTTTCGCATCAAGAGCTGCATATAGTGATAGTGCAACTGCATCAAAGGGCTCACACAGCGTCGACAACAGCACAGACAAGCCTCAGCAGCCTCAGTCAATGTGTGAAAACAGAAAACATTATGATCAGACTGTCAGTCATGCATGAGGGGGGGGGGGTGTTCAACACATTAACACTTGGTATGTTTGCAACAATGACATCATGACAAACATCCTGCGTGTTATTGTGGAGCTGCATGAGATCTGCTGAGAGGCCAACACCAGGCCTTCTGTGTGCAAAAGAACATGCAAGTGAGCATGTTGCATGTTGGTTCCGGTGATCGTGAAGCCACGGAGCTGCTGCATGTTTCCACTGTCATATTTCACTTAAGTAAGTCACAGGTTTGAGAGGAAGCACGCCTCCATCTCCCTATATGGCTGCATAGCATGCACACAACACATGCATCCATTTGACAGGCAAACACACACACACGCCTGGATCCCTGCACAGCATGCAGGCTGTGTGTGTGTGTGTGTGTGTGTGTGTGTGTGTGTGTGTGTGTGTGTGTGTGTTACCTGGGCTCAGGCAGGATGATCTTCTTGCTCGCCCGGGCCGCTGGAGTAGACTTGCTCTTCTCCATCGCCATCAAATAGCTGACATCGGCGAGCACTGCTTCGAGGTCCGCCATCTTTCGACCCTGGGACGACCAAATCGATCAGAATCAGCGGGCTGGGGACGGGTTTGGTTTCAGGGGGTTTAAAAAACAGAGTCCTCCAGCAGATAGGACCAACATCCAGGGTGACAGGGGGCAGCTGAGGGGCTCAACACCGGCTGGATCCGCGTCGTCGTCTCTGGCTCAAACTGCCATGATTGTGAGAGAAAAAAGGAAACTGAGGAGGGAAGACATTTGGTGGCAGGTTGCTCAGAAACAGACAGTCACCAGGCCGCCGGATAATCCCATTTAGTGGTAGAACAAGCCGGTTTCTTTGGGTGTTGGAGCAGAAGTGAAGCTGCTCGGAGGCTTCCTGTCTCTGTAGGAGCAGGTAGATGCAGCAGATGTTGCACACAGCTGTCAGATCCAGATGCAGGTCTCTGGGGACTGTCCTCTTGATGGAGATGTGTCCAAACGGCTGGTTTGTCTCCAGAGCAGCATGTGTCTCTTTTCCCCTTCAAATGTAAACAGTCGAGACAATTTTTAGTGAAGAGCAGGAAAGCAGCTCTACGGGAATAAAACACGGACACGTGTTCGTCTCAAACAACCTGCGAGACAGAAAAAAGGGGAAATTCATGACAGGTTGAAATTTCTACCTTCTTCTTCCTTCTTCTTCTTTAATATCTCAGCTGGTGCACCAACAAAAAAAGAATATCTCAGACTCGTTTTGGCACAAATAAAATAACACAGGAGAGAACTGAAGATGATTTGAGCTCCATTAAAAATCGACCGTTGTTTATGTTGCTGCTTCCTGTGTTGCGTTCAGGCTCAAGTGTTCGGCTCATCAATCACAAAAAAAAATGTCGTTCGAAAAAAATTGTGGTTAAACACCTCAAGAGCCAAATCCAGGTCGAACAAACGACTGCAGTCGACTAATCGCAAATCCACACGGTCGAAAGCTAACTTGTTTTAGCCTGCTGGCAATATTTGGGTTCGGCTGCTTTTAGCCACCACGCTAGCTAGCAAAATGAAACCTGCTAGCAAGCAAGCTAACTATCGGATAAGGTCCAGGGTGATTAATCAATCCATACATCTAATTTAGGTCCGTTCGCTTCAGCATATGGATTAAAATGGCTTCAAAAACGAGGATAAACCCGCTGAAGATAATCCATCCCTGCTTGTGGAGCTACCCGGGGAGAGCGCTGGGTCCTCGCCCGGAGAGCCAGCGGAGAGCGGCTGGCTGCGGGCTGATGGCGGAGGAGAGGGGGGAGGAGACGGAGCTCTGCTGGCCGCGGTAGTTCGCTCGTTGCAGGCTAACTTTTCCCCTGATGTTAGCCGGAGAGGCAGCCGCACATCACACCGGCCTGGATGGTGTTAAACACCGGACACAGAGCTGGTGGCCGTAAATCGAACCACTCGGACGGAGGTCGATGAAAACGAGCCCCGAGCGGCTGCTGCCTGCCAGGCGATCCGAGCTGGAGGGAGCCGCGGTCGGCCGCTGAGGAGCGAGCTTGGGTCGGTGTGCCAGCCGCTTCTGTCGATCAGGCTGTCCGCGTCTCAGCTCCAATATGGCCCCATGTTGAGTCAAAGTCCTGCTCCGTGGATTTTTCTCTATTTTGTGGCTCCACTTGCTTCGTGGTTCAACTTCCTCCCACTGCGGCGGCGAGACGGCCGGAAAACCCGGAGCGGATCCCGGCTGGCTGGATCCGGACTGAGTGGAGGAGGAGTGTTTTTACAGGTTTGTATTTAAAAAACAGCCTTTCTGATCTGAATCAGAAGTGAAAACATGTTGAGCAGGCGCATTATTTCACAATGGGGATTTCCATTTTGCAGCCGTGCAGCAATTTGTCTTGGTTTACTGGGAATCACATGGACCAGTTTGAATACAGGAAATGTCCCCGTGGGGCTGCAGGAGGAAGAAAGACAGAGACACATTCAGGCCTGTTTGCACTGAGTGAGTGAAAGTGTCTCTTCAGCATGTTCATCATATTCAGTTGTCTCCCGTGTCAAACATGTTGTTTTTCTCACTGAGTGTGATCAGTCACGAAGCAGCGGCCTCAGTCTCAGGCAGTGGTTTTCTATAGGAAGCTGCTCGGAGCCGATGAGCTGTGCGGTGGACACGCAGTGCCGTTTCCTGGCCACCAGTGGAAATGCTCCTCACACACCGGATGGATGGAGCAACATATGGAGACTGAAGGAGCAGGAGAATCAAGAGCAGGTTTTCTACCTGAACAAGCAGGAGAAGCTCCACAGATGGAACAAGTGTTCAGATCTTTGAGTGATGAATGATGCTGAAATCATAATGTGCAACTTTTTTTCCACTCATTTCATTTTAATTTGAATTACATACTTTTACATATCATATACTATATATATTCTTAGTTTATTGCTTATAGCTGCCAGATGCAGCTCAGAGCTGCTTTCACGGTTTCTTTGAATGTAGGACTCCAACAAACGATTAGATTTATTGTCGACCAGTCTTCATTCCTTCAACTGTTCTGTCAATAAAATGTCAGAAAACATTGAAAATGCTTATTAGACTTTCCCAGAGTTCAGTGTGATGTAATCTGATTACTTGTTTTATCTGAGCAACAGTCCAAAAGCAAAAATATTCACAGGAACCAAAGAATGAGGAAATTTTGTTTTGTATTAGATATTTTTACACATCATATACTATATATATTCTTAGTTTATTGTTTATTGTAATTGTAGTAATTTCCTGTAAAGGATCAATAAAGTATCTATCTTTTTTTAAGAAATCAATAAGCACTGTAGTCATGTTTTCTCTGTCTCTGATTATCAAATATGAGGATTAATGGAATTGATTAGCAAAATGGTTGAATTTTGAACAGATGAATTTTTAGTTAAGTTTAACAAAATGTGTTACTTGCAAATATTTGTCAAAATGTGCTTCACATATATGAAACAGATTGACATCTAGGCTGTTATATATTAAACTATAAACTCAGTTCTCTTTTTTTTTAACTCAACCTTTATTCCCCAAAAACACTGACACCAGGTGAACCATGATCATGTGAACTGTGTTGAAGTGATTGTGAATCAGTGTGAAATGTGTAACTCTTAAAATCTTTCTCTCTGTCTATAATATAAGCAGATACATTGGTGGAAGTCAGTAAGGTTTAAGAAAGACATTTTATTCAGCACTGGGAAGTAGAAGGGGTCAGAGGTGAAGGGTCACATGGGAGCGAGGGGTTGGAGTAGGTGGTTACTGCTGAATACGGCGGATGGACTGGATCTGAGGGGTCTGGCAGTGGGAGCCAAACTCCCTGAAGTGTTTGAACTCCCCACAGTGACGATCACACTCCATGATATACTGGTATCCACGATAACCAGGATACTGGTAGCACACAAATCTGTTGAGAAATCACAGAGAGAGAGAGAGCGAGAGAGAGAAGGAAGTACTGATGAAATGTTGCAAAAGATTGTTGTTGTGAAAGTCTAACCAGGATTATTTTTGAACTGCTGGGGGAGGCTGAAAAAAGTAGGTGAGCAGGAAATAAAAAAATGTGGAAGGAAAAGCTGGTGCAGCAGCTGAGGACACTCACGCTCCAGACTGGATCCTGAGAGAGCCAACTTCATTGTTGCACCAGCCCATGGCCTGGAGGGAGGGATAATCGTCACTAAGCTCACCCTTACGGCCCAGGAAGTTCTCACGCTCATAGATAGTCATACGACACTCTCTGTGGTTCTGGAGGGAGGAAAAACAAAGAGCAAACAAGGCACGTAAGTTGTTTTTCCAGTCACAACTATCTGACGTTCCTGAAGCGAAAAGACTAAAAGCAGAAGCAAACTCACAGCACAGGCGATAGGTCTGAAGGAGGTCAGCCTCTCGATGCGGTAGGCATTGCTGCCTCCGAAGGCGTCACACTGGGGGTACTCTCCCCTCTCCAGGACGAACTGCTGCCCCTGGTAGGAGGCGTGCTCGTAACCCACCCAGCTGTGGACGAGCAAGGGAGAAGATCCTGAGTCTATGAATGTCATGTTAAGCTCAGTTTGGTGTTTTCTGTCTGTTAAAACTCTTCTTTTCCTGTGTGTGCATATGCATCTACTCACGCTCCGCTCTCCACCCTCAGGGAGCGCACAGTCTCGAAGCCAAACTCCATCACATTGCAGCACTCGGAGGTGAACTCGTGGCGACGGCCCTGGAAGCACTCCTCGTCGAAGACAATGATCTGACGGGGAAATGCAGACATGAAATCAGCACCACGAATAGACACTGAAAAAACTTTTTGATCTAAGAAGTCATTTCAGTTCAGTTAGTTTAAAGACATAAAGTGAGTTAGTTGTGATTATTAAATGAACCAAATTGGGAGAAAGGGTTGTTTTTACCCCGACAAACCTTCTCAGCATTGGAGTTATGATAAAGAAGACACACTTATATGATATTGAAATTTAGTTTTTCATGCTGGGAAATAGCAGCTCTGCCGATGAGCCGGTGATACATTGTTCCTTCCCAGCTGAGACATTTTAATAGAGACAGCTGGTAACGTCTCAGGCGAAACTTGTAGCTTGAAAGGTCCTCTGGTGAGGTGATGTATGAATCTGTGTTTCTGTCAGCAGACTCACCTTCCAGTGGCCGGAGAACTTGGTGCAATGGTGAGTCATCTTGTCTGAAAGGGAAAAAACACAAGACGGTTGAAAAGGGACCTTCAGCATATAGAACGACAACGACGAGAGGACGGTGAAGACTTCGTGCACAGAGTCTGAGTCATTAACTGAACATGCATTCAGATCTGATGCAGGAAAAAGTTAAGCATCAAAGTTTGGCTGAAATAAAAGAGATGATTGGCAGTTAAAACATGCAACAGCAGAAGATATTAAAAACCATCACAACCAACTTCAGTGTTGTTCTGTGCAAAGCGCCATCCCAGGCTGCTGCAGATCACATCAACTGGACGATCCACCAGCAACAGCGTGTTTCAGAAGGTTGAAAAGCAACAGCAACATAATGGCCTGGATGCCAGAATCAGCCTGAATGAATAATTCCCCACTGAAAGCATCAGCATCTATTTATAGCAGCTACACAAAACTGCAGAGGGTCAAAGAAGCCGGAGGCCTCATCGAGACTTCGCTCTCCCACCCTTTCTATCTCTTTATCTTATTTTCTGCCCATTTCCTCCCTGCTGAAATTTCCACCGTCTCCACTGTTTATCTCAGCCGCTTGGTGCAGTGACGGCCTTTGGGCCCTGGGGCCCGGGCGGCTCCTGTGTTTGGGGGTTTTTGTGAGTGTGGATGTGGGGGCCGCTGTGCCCTGGCTGTGCTGCCCACCCTGGCTGCGCTGGCTGGGCGAGGGACAGGGACTCACCTTGCTTTGATGCCCTTGGGTTGTCCTGCCGTGAGAGTGAGAGGAGCCACGCGCCCCCACCCTTTTAAAGCCTCCCCTGGCAAGGGGCCATGCTGAAAGCCCCGGCTCAGCAGCGGGGAGGGGCTTTTCTTTGTCCCCCCCGACAAAAGCGTGGTTAATCTGTGGAGGGGCAGAAGTGCAGACACCACATTATCAACGAGGGCAGTGAACATGGAGACAGAAATATAAGAGAGAAGAAACAGTGAGAGTCCCTGAGAAATGACGGAGGAATATCGTCAGGTCACTTCTCCTTTAATCGACTAATTTCCCAGTAAACTAATCACTTCACTCTGTTCTCTGTCCCTTCTCATGTCCTACCTTATGTTCTGAGAGCAGAATGGCTCCATGAAATCAAACCACAGATCCACTCATGTGTCAGTAATATTTAGTTAAGGAGACATGATTTTCTGTGAAGACAGAGAGTTTTTATGGAATATCTGTGCACACAGAAAAAACACAGAGGACGTTATTGACGCAGACGTTCAGCGAAGCAGCTCTGTAGCTTCACGCTCCCTTCAATGACTCCACGATATGCTGGAATATCACATAAAGTCAAACATAAAGTACAGATTTTTGGAAGATTACAAGATTATATTCGTGCTTGAAATGTTTTATTATGTCGCTGCCCTCAGTTTTCAATATTAAAGTCACACGTAATCGTCCTTTTTGACATTGATAAAAGTCCTCAATGAGGTTGTGTTGTATAAGACAGTTTTATCTTCAGCACTCGTGTGTGTGTGTGTGTGTGTGTGTGTGTGTGTGTGTGTGGACATTACAGTATTACTCATTTAATTGGGACATAAATCTGTTTACACAGTCACATTGTGGGGACACTTGTCTTCCTTGTGTCTCCATGATGTAAATCAGTAAAGGATGAAGACTTGGGTCGAGGTTCAGGAAGTTGTGGTTCCAGGTTATGGTTAACGTAAGTCTCCAGGAAATGAACGTAAGTCAATGTAATGTCCTCTGAAGTGATGGAAGCATGGCTGTGTGTGTGTGTGTGTGTGTGTGTGTGTGTGTGTGTGTGTGTGTGTGTGTCTTTGAGTGACTGCTTACATAATCAACCACTTGTAAACCGGAGAGCGGAGCCGCTCGATGGGCAGCACCACTTTCTAAACAACAGCTTTATTTCCTGTGAGCCCAAAGGAATTTCAACACTGACTCTGTGTTTCAGCCACTTGTTCATGTCATTTATTACTTAAAGGTCTTGTGTCCAATATTAGACACATCTAATACCCTATAAAGGTATATTTCCTTCAAAATAAGGAATTCAATCTGCTTTCATGAGACCAAAACAGTCTCCTCCCTGAAAGAAATGATTGACGTGCTCATTATTATTTTGAGGTTTTGTGATTTTGTGTCGTATCTAAGAAGCAAGCAAACGAGAGTGAGCGAGCGAGCGAGAGAGAGATCAGTTCCACGCTTTAATAACTGGCCTCGTTAGCTGCTACAGTCCCAACAGTCCTAGTTAAACAGGAGGAGCCAATCGATAGCAGATGAAAGGTCACGGGGTCAACGAAATCAATAGCTTTCTTCTTGTTAGCGTCAATTTGTACAGAAAACACTGCATGTTAAAGACAGGCAACAGTCTGAGTCACAAACTGGTCCAAAAAGGACAGATTCATGACTCACAGACAAGATTTTGGAGGAGGGAGCGTCGAGGAACTGGAGGAATTAACAGTAATGTTGAAGAGATGGAAACACTGGAGAGGCTTTAAGAGCTGAGAGAGTCGTCTGGAAATTCTGGAGCTGATGAAAAAAAATTGATCTAAATCTGGAACTGTTTGAAATGATCGGCCTGAAAGAATAAATGAAAATTACAAATCTATCCAGAGTAGTTCTGGATGCTCGGGCCTGAGGTTTGATGCCCGGCCTGTGAATGTGAGAGGAATGACACAGATTACACGGCAGGATTAGTTCACACCTAATCTGCACGTATCAAGCACAATTTAATCCTGCTTTCATGGTGGAAATAATCACATCTGAGGTGATATAATCCAGATTTAATCCAGCTGTAATCCAGGAATCATCATCAGCATCATCAACCTTTGAACGACCTCTGAACCAAAGCGGAGGAATCCTCACTCACTCACTCAGACAGAGCATCAATATATGGATGTAGATTTAAATGGAGACCGTGCAACAGTTAGAAACCTTGTTCAGGTCGACGCAGTCTCACTGGTCTGAACAGCAGCTCAAGGTGACTAATTTTAGCACCTTTTTAAACATGATCTCATGACTGTCATCTGTCGCCACAGTCGCTGCTTTTCAAAGGAAGCAGGAGTTTTAAATGAATAGTTCAACATTTACAAATACACGTATTCACCTTCTCTCCGAGAGTCACAGGAAAAGATCGATTCCACTCTTCTGTCTGTTTGCTCAGTGCACAGTGCACATGGTTTGTTTTGTTTCTTGAGGATCAGATGCAGTGAATTCAGTTTTCATAGTGAAGTTAGCAGCTGTTTGACACATAAACTGTTGCTCATCAAGAAAGTTCCAGCCTGTAATTCCATGTTAAACCACTCTGTGTGAGTACGAATTAAACAAACAAGCCATGAGTTCATTTGTCAGTGTTACACCACACTTCATTCCAGCGGACTCGTAGTAACCGGTGGATTTACTTGTGGGGCAAAAGTAAATCTGTGCAAACTTTTCTCAACTCATTAAACTTTGTTCAACTTTGACATGCTAATTTGCACAGTTGACTCTCAACAAGCCATCTTAACCACTTATTTCTCCAGGATGCACAGATGAGTTTCGTTGCCACTTTCAGGTGTGATCAGACTTTTAAAGGTGTTGCTGTATGTTTTGCCTTTGAACAGAGTCTGAACAGCTGTTTGCTCCTGCTTCAGTCACCACCTCCAGGTCTGTGTCTGACAGACGTGACCCTAAAAAAATAAACATATTTTCCAAAATACATAACTATTTCTTAATGCAAAGCAGATTTCTGTCCAACCTAAAACTCTCAAACAAATCACAACATTGCTCTATGTTCTTTTAAAAGTTCCTCGTGAAGTTTAAACTGTGACATAAAGAGTACAAATGAGACACACACACTAAGCAGGTGTGTTAATTGGTTCATTGTTGATTGGGTGATTTTCTTGTTGTGGAAGTGACACGATCCAGGTGAAAGTAGGATTTCAGACTGTTTTCGGAGAATATGTTGTATTCCTGTGGAGGTGACAGAGGGGAGGGATTACCTCTTTGTGCCCTCTGGACCTTTGCATTCCTCCTCTCTGCATGCAACTACAGCTAACAGCCCCACCGGCCCAACACATGAGAAAAATGCCCTGGTCAGTGGTTTCCTTTGATAGTAAAATGCTTACGGGCAGGCCAGAGGGGCCGGCGGCGTTTCTAGGCTAAGCGATGACCCGGTGGCTTTGGCACGGGCCAACAGTGATGACGAGAGGCTTTCTATTGTGCTGTGAGCTTCTACGTTTGGCCTTTGCCAGAGTATAAAAGCTTGGGTCGAGCGTTGAAGGGACCAGCACGAGCCAGCCTCCCTCACACGGCACTGCAAGCTATACTAACGCAGGTAAGGACACGCAGACGCAGACATGCACAGCAGAGCATCCGCCGTAGTCCAGGGGGACAACACATCCAGAGCCAGGGCCCACTCCCTGCCCACCACACCCAGGAAGCCCACCCCGAGCCTGGGGAAAGGCCCAAACAGAAGTCCAGGGCCCAAATGAGCCTCAAACATAAACAGCAGACTCGTGCTTTAGTCCAAACCCCCAAACCAAAGCTACCTTCACCCCCTGTGACAGTGCTAACACCTCGACCGGGCCACACTTCTCCTCTCACTTTCTCCTCTGTGATCCTGTCACTTCCATTTACACCTCTATTTCTGTTCATCCCCTTGTCTTCCTCCATCTCTCACCCAGACTCTCCTGAAGCCCCTCACCATGTCTCAGACTGCCAAGTCCGCCTCCAGCCAGGGCACCGATGCCAAGGACAAGGGAGCCCCAGCCCCAGCTGCCTCCAGCAAGGCCACCAAGACCGGAGAGCCTGGCATGGGATCCTACAGAGTGAGTCGCTGCCGTCAACACAACTGTGCAAACTGCTTTTCTACAGGATCTGTGCGTTTCGTTTTATTTAAAGGGTCAGTTTAAACAAACTACAATGAAAGCACGTCCTCCCATCGAGCCATGCAGAGAGTTTGGATTTTGAAGTGATGAAAACTGTCCAGCTGCTCAATGCTGCTCAGTTTTTCTAATTTTGCTGCTTTGAGGACAGTAACATTCACCCCCAGTGTACTGGGCTCCAGGCAAAGTGAATCTTTGTGGATTGAGCGAACTGACCCTTTAAATGGTTTTACTTGATGTTGGTTGGATTAGTTTCTTTCATTTAAATAAAATGAGTTTAAAGGAGGTTTTGACAGCGATGAATAAATATTCAGATCCTTTAATTAAGTAAAAGTACAGTGGCAATATCACTTGTGTAAAACTACTCTGTTAGTTTTACAAGTTTATTGAAGTATTAAAAGTAAAAGTACCTGTTGTGCAGAAAGGCCAATTTAAGTGTGTTATTGCAATTTTTTATTGTTGCAGCTTTATTTTTATACAAGCAGCATTTTAATGCTGTATCAGGCAAAGGTGGAGCTACTCTATATATTTTAGATACTACAACATTACAAGAATATTTTATCTTGTGTTTTTTGTGATTAATAGGTTAATCTGCAAAGTGACCAGTCAAATAAATGCTGTGGAGTAAAAATAGAATATTTTCCTTTGAAAGTATAAAGAAGCATAGAAAGAGCAATACTTGAGTAAAGACACTTTAAACCAGGCATGTTTTAGTGGAGAATCAGTCTCCGTCGGCGTGTTGCTGAAATAAAGAGGACACTGCCTGGACATGTGAGGGATTGTTGCCCACTGATGTAACCTGTGACCTCTCTGTGCAGATCATGCTGTTCGACCAGGAGAACTTCCAGGGCAGGATGATCGAGGTCCAGAATGAGTGTATGAACGTGTGTGACCGTGGCATGGATAGAGTGCGTAGTATCATTGTGGAGTGCGGCCCGTAAGTGGACACACAGACCTGATTTAGGAAGCTACAGTCAGACAAACTCTTCCCATCCTCTCTCTTCACATATAATATCTTCCCTCTAATCTTCCCCTCCTGTCCTCTCCCCCCTTGTGCCCCCCCTGTGCCCGGCGGACCCCCTCCTCCAGCTTTGTTGCCTTTGAGCAGACTAACTTCCGTGGGGAGATGTTCATCCTGGAGAAGGGAGAGTATCCTCGCTGGGATACCTGGAGCAACTCCTACCGCAGCGACTGCCTCATGTCCCTCAGGCCCATCCGCATGGTGCGTCCAACAGAGACCGCGAGACTGTACAGATGATGCTGCTTCCTTTAGTTAGTGAGAGATACTCTGTGGCGGAAGGCGACAATAATAACACAAGGAAACTAACAACATTCATTTATTATCATTTATGACAAAGAAAAGCAGCAAATCATCATATTTGAGAAGCTGGAACCAGCAAATCTTTTTGCAATCTACTATTAATTGATTATCAAAATATTTCCTGATTAATTTTCTGTCCTCAGGCTAATCAACAAATCTAGAGACAACTTTGGACAATTTCTGCATCTGTGAGCAACAATCATAGATCCAGAAATGTTCAGTTTGACCTGAAGCCTGAGGCAAAGGTTCTGTTTTTGGGACTTAATGACCGACAGCGTCTTCATTAGATCAGAAGGGAACAGAACTCGTTTACATGCGTCTGATGTAAGATAGAGACAAACTGTGTCGTCTTCTCCCTACAGGACAGCATGGAGCACAAGATCTGCCTGTATGAGCTCTCTGACTTCAAGGGCAACAAGATGGAGATCCAGGAGGATGATGTGCCCACCCTCTGGGCGCATGGCTTCTGCGACAGAGTGGGCAGCGTGAGGGTCCCAGGAGGAGCGTGAGTACACACACACACACACACACACACACACAGTGAACAGCTTCAGATGAGGAGGTTTTAAAATGAATGAATTCAGTCGTGGCTTCATGAGAAACAAATTTGCGATGCAGCCTGGGAGCAAATCTGCTCATTTCCCATATATAACTAAAGTGGAGGCTCTGTACTACAAATATTGTTTTGGACGTAGCTTCAGAGGAAGCCACAGGCCTCCACAGTCACACTACAACACAGTTGTTCATAAAAAGTAGGATGGCATGTCATCACAAGGCTTAAAGCTGACTGGTGGTGTTTTGTTTCTCAAAAAAAACGTGTATTTTTAGCTGGAAATCTTTCTTCATGTTTGTGTTTTCCAAGTCTCACAGTGAAATACACATCTGCTCATGTGGACTTTTACACCACAGAACGGCTCTTTAGGAAACGTCCTGAACTTCTAGACCCTCCAGAAGAAACACTAGACTTTTTAGGGACGCCTGAACCTCCTCTAGGACCTCGAGTCTCCAGTTTATTCAGAAATCCTGTTGTGAAAGGAACCGAGCATAAAGTCAATCTAAACCTGTGAAGTGATTCCCTCTGCTCACTCTGTCCATGTGTCCCTCAGGTGGGTGGGTTACCAGTACCCTGGCTACAGAGGCTACCAGTACCTGTTTGAGTGCGGTGACTACAGACACTACAACGACTTCTGCGCCTTCCAGCCCCAGATCCAGTCCATGCGTCGTATCAGGGACATGCAGTTCCACCAGAGAGGATGCTTCACCTTCACCTCCGCCAGCAAGTGAACGGCGCCTGCTGACCGCCTGGTGCTGTCGTAGCCATGCAGCCCTCTCAGCTTTTTATTTCTCCAAACGACCCCTTTCTCCAATCCTTTCCTAAATCTCCACCATCATCGCTCCATCCCAGAGGAAAGACAGAACAAGAGCAAACACACGGGACGACCTTAACTGACTTTTTATGGTGCTAAAAAATAAACATGTTGTGAAAAACCTGAAACCTTCCTGGCTGGATTACCTTTATTCTTTGTACAGAAAAAAATCACTCTCATGTTGGGAAAATGTTCCTGTTATGATGATGTTTATTAGTTTTATTATGATCTTTAAGTGTTTTTATTTATTTTCACACCCACAGACGAACCTATAACTGAGAGACCTAAAGTTTGAGTGTGGTAGATTGAGTCCAAGTTATTTTTGATTTTCTTTGATATGACACAAGTATTATTGCGCCATATTTCTGAAACTTTCACACTAACCTTGTTTTAAAATCAGATATGAAAAGTTTTGGGACGTCGTATATGACCCAAGTGTTGAATTAAAGATACAACAGAGAGTTTATACATGTATAAGAACAAAAAGAGGAAACATAGTGCCACGTCATTACATTATGACATTACTCAAATAAACATTAGCCATAGGAATAATGCAGGGAGCTCTTTACATTCAGTAAAAATGCATTCATATAATGAAGGAATAAAAAGATATAGATGTACATTGAAGTTATTTCAGTCAATAATCTCATAGGTTTTATAAAATCTGGGTCTTTGCTGCTTTCTTATTTTGAAACTAAAGAGCTGGACGGTGGTGGATTCAGATCCTTTAATTAAGTATTAATACAACACTGTAAAAATACTTGATTACAAGTCCTGAATTCAAAATACTACCAAATTAGAAATACACAAGTATTATCAGCTTATGTAGTAAAAGTACTTGTTGTGCAGTAAAATGTCTCCTGTTCCTATTTGACATTATTAGATTATTAAACCTAAACTAAAGAACCTTCTAAAAAAATACTCTTTAACAGCAGAACATGAGCAAAAGCATCTGATGTGAACATTTCAAATCTATCAACAACTGACTTAAAAGCAGTAAGGTAGTTGTCATAATTCCGACAGCACGTAAAGGCAGCAGCACGCTTCACAGCCCCTCGGTAAAAATTAATCAGTGAGAGAGTGAACATCGAGCCGAGAGGAAGGAAACATGGCGGCACTTTTAAAAGCAAGAAAAGGTGAGTAGATCAGGAGGAAAACAGATTTTAATAAGATACTTTATCAGGCAATAGAAGACGATGCTAACCTGAGCTTTATTAGCTGTGAGTCCATAGAAACACACAGAGGAAACACCGGAGAGTTTTAGCTAACATGTTAGCTTAGCTTGATACGTTACCAGTGAAAACTAACCCACTTATATTGTTTAACATAATTTATATTATTTATACTGTCAGTTTAAATCTAAATGTTTGCCAGCTGACTAACAACTCAGTTAAGTGACATAATAAAGCGAACTAACATGGTGGTTAGCTCAAATGTTCACCTGTTTCTGACTGTTAGCTTCGAGGCTAAATGAGGTTACAAACACATCAACAACTTCAACAAACACCAAATCAAATAAGTCAGAAGAATCAGCTCAACTTGACTTTGACAGCTCTTCTAGTTTCTGTGGGTTTGGTTAAACTGTCACACTGAGATGAAGGTGAAAGATGGTGAAGTTAACCTTTCACCTAAATAACATACAAGCTAACTAGAGCTGGTGCTGCCTTCAAAGACCCTGTGAAGATGAAGCACAGCAGCAGAATAAAGAGCAACATGACGGTGATGGAGAGAAATGTGGCCTCTAACATGATGACTGTGATTAACAGAGGTGGAAGAAGTATTTACTGAAGTAAAAGTACTAATGCACACTGTGGAAGTACTCCAATATAAGTAAAAGTATTTGAGTATTATCATCAAAATGTACTTAAAGTATTCAAAGTCACGTGGATTTACTTTTTGAATTGTAAACTTCAGTAAAATTTAAAACATAAAAAGAGCTACTGATATTTGAAGATTGGATCAATTTACCCAGTTGTAGTTTTCATTATCCAGTCATTTATTGACTTTCTTCTTCATTATGACCTGTTGTAAAAAAAAAAAAAAAAAAAAAAAAATGTAATTCAGTGTCACATTACTGCTCATACCTCAGCAGTGTGACCTTAGCACTTTCTCTGCACTCCTTATTTTCACTGTCCTGACAGCTTCATTAAATCTGGCCCCGTCATAACAAACCACATCTAACTGTGAACTTTGTGAATCATACCACACCCATAATAACCACACGGGTCACTTCTGGCTCGCCGTGGGCGTCTGTGGAGCAGCAGCTGGGTCTCAGCAGTCAAAGAATCACATCACCTGAGAAACAAACTGGATCTGATCAGAGCAGACGTGGATACTGTCGTCTGTTGTTTCATGCTGCAGAGAAACGACTGGATGAATGATCATATTTCTGTCTCATAAGTGAAAATGTTCATGGCTGGATTCAGATAAGATTGATGGAAACCCTCTTTGTTTTAACTGGATCAAAATGCATGAAGCAGCAGCTGCTTTGTTCTTTTCTTTACTCAAATGGACTCAAAAACAGTTTTGTGGGTGATTTCTGAAAAATGTGACACTTACACATTTTTTGTTTTACATTTTTGAATAATGATGACTCTTGTTAGCAAAAACCAACTGAATGACAACAATGAAGAGAAACTTGTAGGTGTCTGGTTTCCCTCTTTACTCCACAAGGAATTAACTCTTGGGTTATTAATGTCCTTTATGTCTTTCTGTGTCCACTGAAGAGATGCTGTCTGGCCGAGATGAAAATGACAACAAAGTTATTACAGTTCATCCTGAGGGGAGCATGAATGTCTGAACAAAATTTCATGACAATCCATCCGATAGTTGTTGAGGTATTTGAGTCTGGTCCAAAGTGGTGGACCGACCGTTGTCCTCCATAGGCTCATGCTGCAAACATGACGAAACCTCTCTGTGACTCTGGAGAACTAAAGTGTTCATGTTTTTCTGTCCCTCAGCTCTTGGCCTGTGTCTCACCGGGTGTCGGAGTCTGTCTCAGCTGGCAGAGCTACCAGAGACTCATCAGATTCTGAGACAGACCTGCAGAGACTACGCTGACAGGGAACTGATCCCCATCGCTGCCAAACTAGACAAAGAGCATACTTACCCTGCCAAACAGGTACACACACACACACACACACAGAGCTGGACAATGCGACGCTTTGATCGGGATTTGTGAGTTGAAATTTGAGTGCAATTTTATTGTTTAGCAGATCAAGATATGAACCAACAAGATGGTAGGAAAACAAGTCGTCTTACAATATTTTAAAAACAGGTTAAAATAGCAATGTGACCGTGTGTTGGTGTCTCTGATATTCATGAACCTCCAGAGAATTATCAGAGCTGAGACTACTTATTATTTTTTATCTGTCCGGCCACAACTTTACCGTGATGGTTCACTCTCTCTGTTCTCATAGTGTCATTTTGGCTACAACAGTCACCTGTTTTCAGGGAAGAAGCTGTAAAAAGCCACTGTTCACCAGCAGCAAACAGCAGACAGACACAGTTAGAGACAAGCTATTGAGCAAAGAGGAGGATTTACCAGCTAACAGCCAGATATTTCCCTCAGGAGTTGGTAGGGAGAGTGACTATTGGACTTAGATTCATCAGGTGGACACAAACAAGACCTCAAATCAATGATCGTGCTGCTCTGTAACTGCAGGATGTGGAAATAAACAACCCATTACTAACATGTTTGCTTCATCCACTTAAAAGGTGATGAACTGCTGCCCCCCAGTGGTCAACAAAAGCAGTTATTGCATGTTCTGTCCATTGTCCAGATTCAGGAGTTGGGGGCGATGGGGGTGATGGCCATGGAGGTCCCAGAGGAGCTGGGTGGAGCAGGGATGGATTATCTGGCCTACAGTTTGGCGATGGAGGAAATCAGCCGAGGCTGCGCCAGCACCGGAGTCGTGGTCTCTGTTAACAATGTGAGTGCAGCCGGTCAGAGCAGATACACGCGTGAATATAACTGGCGTGTCGATGTGTTGGTGTGTTTACTGGTCTGTTCTGGTCTCTGTGATCTTAGTCTCTCTACATCGGACCCATATTGAAGTTTGGTACAGAAGAGCAGAAGCAGCAGTGGATCACACCGTTCACCACCGGAGAGAAGGTGGGCTGCTTCGCCCTCAGTGAGCCAGGTAAACGTGACTCCTCACACATACATGTACATGACCCTGAAGGAGAGAGACATTATTATCAAGGGCTGATGTGTTGAAGGTGTTATTAGTATGATGGTGAACTCAGCTGCAGAAGAGCAGCATTAAATCTGCAGTAAGATGATGAATTTATCCCAAAAGGCTCCAGTGAAAAGTGAACATTATAAAAAAATCTTTTCATGCTTTGTATTGTGAATCGATATATTTTCTAGTTGTATATGAAACTACTGACTGAGGCTGACGATGTCCTGCTTTGTATCTGATTGGCAGTAACAGCAGGTCTTTGACCTAAAGTGTTCAGTTTGTGGTTTCATGCAGTTTCCTTCCTCAGTGGTTTGACTCATTCTGTTTTTTCAGTTGTTTTGAAATTGAATCTGCTACACACTCACACAGGGGCTCACACTAATGGGAATATCATCATTAGATTTGAGTCCCTCGTGATGAAAGTGTGATGGCAACTGGTAAAAGTACCAACATCAGTCTTACCAGGTGAATGAGGGTTATATACACAGATATTCAATGAAAGAACTTGAAATACCCTGAAATATTCCGGTGTTCTGATGAGCAAAAATTTAACTGACCCTTTACTTTTGATGTGTTTCAAGTTTGTTACCTTCTTCTCAAAGGCACAGAGCAGATTAGTATTTATCATTAGTATTTTGTATTTCAGTACGACACAGTAAATATTTCTGTCAGTGATGAATGAATATTTTAGTCAATGATGATCTGAAAACTGGACAGTGAAACAGGCTTTAGCTGTTTCTGTTTCTGTTTGTAGATGTTAACTCTGGTCCTGGATCATATGAATTTATAGTGTCTGGAAGGCTCATGTGGGCACAAAGCTGTAAAGATGACCCATTAATAAAATTTAATTCAGTCATCACAAATACGAAATTTGCCTGAAGGAGCTTTACAATCTGCGCAACATAAGACAACCTCTGTTCTTAGAACCGCTAAAGATGAGATTCTGGTTATTTAATGTTTTTTTTTCTTACCTCAAGAATCTCAAGGCAATTCAGGAAGCTGGATATAGGTTAGATTAAGATAAGATATTCCTTTGTTAGTCCCACAGCATGAAAATGTGCAATGTTACAGTAGCAAATATAGACAGATAAATAGTGGGTAAATTTACAAGAAATATAAAAAAGTGTTAACAATGCAACTCGGGTAAAAAATTATCAACAATAAACTAGAGTAGAAGTATTAACACTTAACTATAATAAAAGTAATGACAATTTAACCACAGAAATATACAAGTAATAACAGTGCAAAAAGGGTCGACAGTATTAATAAACTAACAGAGAATATGAAATATGAGAATATGAAAACACTATAGACGGGATGAAAAGGATGAAATGAAGTGAAACTGTTGCACAGAATCAGATTTTGCTTAGAAACGAAATATTCTACAGTATTGATCTAAATTCAAGTGTTTTGATTCATGAATGCTGGCACTTATAAAAATATCTTAGAGGCTTTTAGCTCATGTTGGTTTTCCAGATCCCACCAATTAAAGCTACTCTAAACCTGCACCTGTTCCTCTAAAGTGATGTGATTTAAACTGCAGGTAACGGCAGCGATGCCGGTGCAGCGTCCACCACAGCTCGTCAGGAGGGGGATGAGTGGGTCCTGAATGGAACCAAAGCCTGGATCACCAACAGCTGGGACGCCTCTGCCACCATCGTGTTCGCCACCACGGACAAGAAGCTCAAACACAAGGTGTGACGCAGCACATTTTACTGCTTTTATACTCAGACTGTCAAGAAAGAGACAACAGTAACAATAGTGAACCCTCCTTCACCTTTGGGGTTTTTATTTCCTGCTCTTTGTCTTCTGTCTGCAGGGTATCAGTGCCTTCCTCATCCCGATGCCACACCCGGGCCTGTCTCTGGGCAAGAAGGAGGAGAAGTTGGGCATCAGGGCCTCGTCCACTGCGAACATCATCCTGGAGGACTGCAGGCTCCCACTGAGCAACATGCTGGGTCCTCGTGGAGCCGGATTCAAGATCGCCATGGTATTTAAAGCAGTTCATTCATTGTGACACAGAGGCTGCGTTCACGCGGAGCCTGTTAGTCCACTAAGAGCTGAATCCAACTGAAAGTGTCTGACGCAAACACCTCAACCTTGAAAATGAATCATGGGAACAGACCTACTGACAGTTTCCTGGATATCAACATTATTGTCAATGTGACATTCAATAGTTTGTGTGAGGCTCTTCTTCCTGTTCAACCACTGCAGGAGTAAAAAAATCTCCAACAGAAATGACGTCAGTAAAGGAATAATGGTGTGAAAAGTTTTTTGAAGGTGCTCTGCTTGCTTCCTTAATGACCGACTTCATTCAGCAATTATCATCCAGAATAATTTAATGTGGAGAAACGCACGTTTGTATTCAGGTAATAGTGTCCGATAACTTCAGTCTCTTCCTGTCGCAGGAACTAAAGTTTTCCTCCGATATTGTAGCAGCTTCATAAATCCCTCTCTGTCATCAGTGGATTATATAAACGAGCCAGATCCTGCAGGAAACTGTTTTCTTATATCATCATGTGTGTCACGAAGACTTGAGACAGAACCAAACTGACACTAAGTTGATTTCTACAGCAGCGTCGGTTCAGTGTAAAGGAGGAATCTGATTGGTGACCTGCTGCATCTAACTTCCTGTTTGTCTGTGTCACTCAGCAAACTCTGGACAGCGGGCGGATCGGTATCGCAGCTCAGGCTCTTGGTATCGCTCAGGCTTCTCTGGACTGTGCAGCAGACTACGCACAGAAACGCATGGCGTTCGGCGCCCCCATCAGCAAGCTGCAGGCCATACAGGTAACATGACGTCCAGTCAGTCAGACAGAACTCTGAACTACAGGATGAGAGACTGTGACAAAAAGCACCGTACCACTAATTTCTTACTCTTCTGTTGGTTATGATCACGTTGCTCTGAGATCTGGGAAGATCAGGACGTCTCGAGAAACAAACCCTGTCAGACAGGTTGTAAACAAACCAACAGTTAATCCAGATGATCTGAACCTCTTTATGTGGAGGTAAAAAAGATGAAGCAGGAAGTCGGTCTGTGAACTGTCGTGGATGTTTAGGTGATAAATTTACTCTTCACTTTTGTTTTCTCTTCCAAATAAGTTACATCCAACTTGAGGGTTTCTTTAAAAGCCATTTACAATATTATGAAACAAATTCATAAAGAAGCTGGAAACAGAGAATCTTTGTTGGTTTTGCTTCACGAATAACTTGAATCATGTAGTGGAGTATTTTTCACCTTGTTTAGTTCAAACTGGCTGACATGGCTGTGGCCATAGAGAGCGCTCGCCTGCTCACCTGGAAGGCTTCGCTTCTTCGAGATTCAAAGAAACCCTTCACCAAGGTACAGCGTCGCCTCTGATTCAGTGAGTTTGACATTTGTTCCGTGTAACATTCATGAACCCAGCTGAGTTTTTCCTGCAGGAAGCAGCCATGGCCAAACTAGCAGCGTCTGAAGCCGCCACGTTCTGCTCCCATCAGGTGAGAAACCAGCCACAGACAGACTGTAGAGACACAGAAGAAACAATCGAGACGATGATTTAATTTAATTTGTTTGTACTAAACCAGGCGATCCAGGTTCTGGGAGGGATGGGTTACGTGGCGGACATGCCAGCAGAGAGGCACTACCGCGACGCTCGCATCACCGAGATCTACGAGGGCACCAGTGAGATCCAGAGACTGGTTATTGCCGGCCAGCTACTGAAGGAATACCAGTCATAGACACGCGGTGCCTTTGGTACAATATGGATATATGATCCAGATCTGGACTCAGATAAGTCAACCTGGACACATCAGATCATCTATAAAGATAAAGAAGTCACTATGATCAACTTTAATATGAGCTGCTGAAGCTTTTATATCAGAGACAAGGCAGAAGTCCAGAGGACATTCACATGATTTTATGTGTCCATCAACTCAACCGTGTCTTGCGACTCAAGGGAATTCAGGAATCACTTTATCACACTCTAAGCTGAATAACCTCAAACTTGTTTCAGCTGCCTTAAGAGGATTTCAGTGTGTTCCTTGTTTAAAGGGTCAGTTCAATTTAAGAAAGGGTATATTTTCAGACATGTAACTTTGGTTTTGTGTGCTGTGGTTTGATGTGGTTTTGAGATAAGAAACTCTTACACTTTCCATGGATATAACACCACCTCGAATAAGCATCTGCGTAGGAATAAAAATCACAGCAGTATACTTCCTGGCTTGATTTTGAACTTGATTGGGTTTGTATTGTTCAAGAATCAAGAATGAATTTTCCACCTCAGATACTGTGAATTATGTGAACTGACCCTTTAAAATCAGGTTCATTTTGTCCGGACTGTCTCTGACCTACATGAGGAAACACATTTTCGTCTTCCATCAGTTTTGAACCAGCAGAGGGCGACGCTGTGCCTTCATGGTTCTTGACCCACTTCTGTTTCATCCTGGTTCAACATTTATGAATCACTTGTTTTAAAGCAAACACTACAGTTTAACTGATTGAATGTTCTGGAGTTTGAAGAATGAAACGTGTTTTGTCGGAACATTGACGATGGTGGAAGCAGTTTGGGGTTAAATCCATCAGAGGCTGTGTCCTGAAACACTTCATGTCTGCTGTATCGTGGTTGATCTCAGACATCGTGCCTCAGTAACTTGTACATATTTTAATGTAATTTATCGTGTGCAGCTGATCTTGCCAACACAACTTGCCACAGAAATTATGGATTTTATTTAAACTAAAAACGAATAAAATCTGTTTCATGAAGCTTGTTTCAGTAAATGAGACTTTTTTTCAGGATGTTCTGTTTCATAAAGGAGGTTTGATCCCTGGAGACGAAGCCGTGGTGTCCATGAAGACGGTTTAGTAGGTTAGTCAGTCACAGTATATGGCCAAAAGTCAGTGGACGCCCTACTAATTGTGTTTAATGTGTGATGTTCACTTTATTCTGTTTCTTCAACTACTTTTGGTCCAGTTAGCAAATGATTGTGTTCATGAAGAACAAATTTGTGGCGTGAGTTAATTATCCTTTTGCTCATTTTGACATATTTCACTGATTAAAACACTTAACTTGCTTCCTGAGCGTGTGAAGCCCTGTTTTAACCAAAAACCTTTCATTTGCACGTAAGAAGCGCTCATGAGTTGTTTTTGTGATTCAGGGCGTCTTTGGATCTGTTTTTCATGATGGACGTCAGAAATCTGGTTTGATCTGTTCATCTCATTCAAACCACACTTGTCGGTCTGTTGTTCCTCTCACAGACCGTCTCGTGCTCTTTGCGTGCACTTCGCCGTGTTCCTCGCCGCGTTCGTGTGCACGCTCCTCTTCTTGTTTGTTCACGTGAGGGCACTGATTGCTCCGCTGGTCCAGATCTGGGCCAAGCTTCCTGACGCTGGAGTTGCACCCTGCTGATTGTGCTAATCACGGTGACGGTCTGCTGGGTGCATTGTTCAGACCGGCCGTTTACTGCTCCATCAGGGTGTGTGAACCGGCCTCCTGATTATTTTCTGGCTCCTGTTTGTTTCCTTTATTTCACACACAAACAACCGCACGTGTAACAATATAATATATTGTGTTTCTGCTAATGATGACCTTTGACCTCATTATGATGTCGACAGCTTCTGATGTGATCAGGCACCAACGGGCTGATTTATAGTGATGAATAATGAAGACAACATGTGTCTGTATTTAATTATCTTCCCTACGAATCAGATATAAACAACAAGAGACGACAGTTTCAATTGTTTTTTCTTTATTAGAAAAAGTTTGTTCTGTTAAAAGACAGGAAGTACAAAACTCTACATGTATTCAAATGCAAATTCATGTCTTTGATCAAACATGAGTGAACATCGGTCTGAAAGGCTTCGCTGTTCACACGAGTCCACGGAGAGAAAAACAAAGTATTTACAATGAAGCTCTGCAGCTTTTCAGAGGCCACAGAGCAAATTCAGCCTCTGATCAGACACTTAACTGCTTTTATCTATAAAACACTGAGTCTGTTAATGACCAGACTCAAACTTCACATGATCTTATGACGCAAAACAAGCAGACTGAAACTCATGTGGAGCCAAAAAAACAAAAAGCAAACTTCAGACAGTTAAATGACGTTCAGTTCATATTTTACAGTTTGATGCTCTGAGGTGTCTCATCATGTCTCATCATGTCTCGTGTCTTCACCTCAGTTCAGCATCTTCTGCCTCAAACATCTTGTCGAGTTTCATCAGTTCAGTGTCACTCTACACATAGAGCTTCTTGTCGAACTCGCCCCCCGCCGTGAGGCTCTTGGTGGGGCTGTACTTGATGGGGTACCCCCCCACCCCCCCTCGGACCCCCGGGGAGAAGGAGCAGCACAGCAGGGTTCCCCCCAGCAGCAGCAGCGCGGTGGCGGCCCAGCCGATGTAGATGGCGGCTCCGATCTCCCTCTTCTTGGACGGAGGCACCTGCGGGTCGTGGAAGTCCACGATGATGTTGTTGGCCATCCAGCAGAGCGGGACGAGCACGAAGAGCCCGCTGAGGATGTACAGGACCCCGCCGGCGTTCACCACCCGGCCCTTCAGCGCCTCCTGCCGGATGCAGTTGGTGCACTGGGCCCCGGCCACCGTGACGGACAGCGCCACCACGCCCAGCACGGCCGACACCACGGTGAGGGCCCGGGCCGTCTGCAGGTCCTGGGCCAGGGCCAGGACCGAGTCGTGCACCTTGCACTGCATCTGGCCGGTGCTCTGCACCACGCACGACATCCACAGCCCGTCCCAGATGGTCTGAGCCACCACGATGTTGGAGTCGATGAAGGCCGTCACCTTCCACATGGGCAGCCCGCAGGCCACCATCACCAGCAGGGAGCCCGACACGCACAGGGCCAGGCCCAGGAACTCCAGGCAGGCGGCCAGCATCGCACCGGGAGCGGGGGGGGTCTGGTCCTGGTCCTGGTCCTCTGCTCTCTGCTTCAGGTCCTCTGCTCTCTGCCTGCTCCTGGTCCTCTGTCAGGTCCTGGTCCTCTGTGCTCTGGTTCTGGTCCTCCTGGTTCAGGTCTCGGTCCCGGTCTCCTCTGTGTCTCTGAGTCTCTGCTCAGCTTCATTTATGGGACCTGCAGACTGACTGAAGACCCAGAAACTTTGGACCAATCAGCAGCAGATGCGTCTTCGTCTCAGCCAATGAGGGAGCGGCATCTCACGCACATGCGCGTGCACGCGTGCGCGCTGGAGCGAGTGTTGATGTTGAGCAGCTGTGGGGACTTCCGGTCATTCAGAGGCTCGGAGGAGGAGCTGGACTCTGTCAGGACTCACATTTTATAACGTGACCCAGAAATGATGTGAAATGTTGTCACATAAAGAAACATGGAAACATCGTGTTGGTTCAGATGCTGCTGTCCATCATCCAGCAGAGACATGGACTCAGTCTGTAAACAGCCAAACACCATCTCAGTCATAAACACAGTCTTATTGTTATTGTTATTATTGTTATTGATGTTTGAGTCTTTAGGAAAGAACCAGGATCAGATGATCTGGTCATTATGTCGATGTGATGTTTAGAAACTGGAGTTAATTTCCTTATAAAAATGTTGGAGACTCATTTAATCCAAAATTCCTTCATTCATTTGCTGGAAACTTCATTCACCAAACTGTGACACAGTCTCTGGGCGACATTTTGACCCATTTTATGGCTTCAACAACACACACAGGATGGATGGCGAGGCCGCGGCGGCCATGTTGACGCGCTCCATTGTGCTCAGACTGCGTCGATGAAAAATCCCTTCAGCTCTTTTTTTGTTTTCGTGCTTTAAGTGGACTCGGTCCCGACACACACATCCTATACACGCTGCTGCGTCAGGCCTGCGATGAGAGACGACCAGAAGCAAAGCATTCTGGGCCGCAGACTTTATTTCAAATATCTGACGACTTCCTGTTCAAACCAGATCAAACTTCATTGTTCTTTATGAGCTTCTTCACTGTGAAAATAGAAAGTTGAAAACTCAAAAATTCAAGGCAACAAACTTCTAGATAATTTTTACTTTTAAAGATGAATTGACAAATTTCTTGAAGGCGTCTTTAATGATTTACTATTTGAGCCAAATGCTAAGCTCTGGTAAATCTGCAGGAAATGAATGTAAGTCAGTCTGAAGTCTGACTGTGTGTGTGTGTGTGTGTGTGTGTGTTGTTTGTTTACTGCGCAGACGTTGATGCGTGTTGATAACAGCTGGACCACACCTCCTCTAATTACTCTCAATCTTTCAGTTTTAGTCATGAAGTTGTTCATGTCCCTTAAATAGACTGAGAGGGCTGATTCAGACCTCTGGTATCGGGGGGGTCGGGGGGTGGGGGTCAGTCCGGGGGGGTCGGCGCTGCCCGTTGACTCATTCCGATGCTGCAGCAGATAAACACCAACAGGGTGGAGGAAGAGCTGAGCTGCCAAGATAACGTCTTTAAAAACCACAACAGGAGCAAATTTGACCTGAACTATAAACATTTGTCTGTTGGGAACTTTTAATGTCTGAAAGCGACAATTCTCGTTTGTGAATAATTAATGTGAACATGTTTGTACGACTGCGTGTGTTTCGCTGCCGTATTGATAAAATGCTGATGGTATTTTCAGATGAAGGACAGACGCACGGCAGCAGGTGTTGTTGGACATCACCAACGTCAACATGCTGACAAACAACATTCCTTCAGACGAACACAATCAGGTCTCCTTCTGGAAAGACCATTATTTCACACACACACACACACACGAAGGAGAATAAAGTCGTGATGTCACGTAGGTGAGTGGGTCATGAAAACAGCAATTTTAATCACAGTCAGGAGTGAAGTCCCTGCCAGTGTGTGTGTGTGTGTGTGTGTGTGTCCTCACAGGTCCAGATGCTTCCTCTCCTCTTTGTGTTTACAGTCAGATGAAAATCCTCTCATCACCGCTGAGACACATTCACTGCTGCAAAGTGAAGTAACGGTTAGTGACGATCAGTTTAACATAAAAAATAATCTATGAACTTTGAAAAGTAAGACGTGATGTTTTTGCAGAGTAACAGAGTAGAAATGAGGATCCTTTAAAGGCTGAACAATGTGGAAGATTAAGGTCAAGTCAGTTTTATTTCTTTAGTCCAACATCACAAATCATGATTTGCCTGAAGCAGCTTTCTGATGTGCTGATCATACGACTCCTTCTGTCCAGAGTCAGATTCAAAAAACTCCCCAAGAAACCTTCAACAGAGAAAAACAGGAAGAAACGTCAGGAGGAGCCACAGAGGATGGACCCTGCTCCAGATCCTGATCTCTGATTGGCTGTTCTCTCTCCAAATACACATGATCAGTCATGTGATCACTAAAGTCTTACTTCTACACGTCGCTGTGAGCAGGTGAGGGGAAATGAAAATGAGTACTTTTACTTTTGATACTTTAAGTACATTTTGCTGATTCTGCACTTTCTTATGTAGAATGCAGGTTTTTACTTGTAGTGAAGTACTACAGTGTGGTATTACAATACTGCAGTAGTGTAGTGTTTCAGTCTGCATATCATGAATATTCAGGATTTACTTTATACTGTTTGTTTTAAAGTCTGCAGCGAGTTTACTGGAAATCCAAATTCTGAAAATTTCTTGTAAACTAACTACTAAACAGGATACTATGACAACAAATACCATCAAGTAAATACTGAATACTTTATAAGTCAGTCTGGGTTTGTGACACAACACTTGTCTGTAGTATTCAGATCCTTCACTCAAGTACTTCAGGAGGAGAAGAGACGTGAACAACATCCAGTTTTTATGGCTTTATTTTGCTGGTCTCGCTCTGTGTGTGTGTGTGTGTGTGTGTGTGTGTGTGTGTGTGTGTGTGTGTGTGTGTGTGTGTGTGTGTGCGTGTGTGTGTGTGTGTGTGTGTGTGTGTGTGTGTGTGTGTGTGTGTGTGTGAGTGTGTGTGTGTGTGCGTGTGTGTGTGTGTGTGGCTGACTGACAGCTGCAGGGCTGCAGGTGACGTGTTGGTGGAGGTTGGAGATGTGGCTCTGTTAGGATGTCCTGTCTCTTATCACTTCCCTTCCACTCCATTGTTCTCCGGACCGCCGGGAAAAGTCTCCTCCTCCTTTTCCACATCAACTCTTTTTATTATCCACACTGAAGTGTCACCTGCCGCGGCTGCTTGGCACTCGAGGAGGCGCGAGGCCTTGGCATGTTGTTGAGTTGTGCGTTTGTCCGGGACCAGGATTTGGCACGTGGACCAGCGGCGTGGTTCAGAGATGTCTTTAATGTTTTTATGTGTTGGTAATCTGTGTGTGTGTGTGTGTGTGTGTGTGTGTGACCTTTGTGATCTGTATTGTCCTGATTATGAGCAGCAGCAACACTGGACTTGTATAAAGGAAACTGAGCGACACATATTCTGCTTCGCTGTTTTCGACCCAGCAGCTTGTTCAGTAACGAGCTGAAAGTGAGTCACTCTGTCTGTATTTCTATTGGCTCAGGTGACCTTGTGTCACAGGTGCTGACGTTACCTCCACACTCAGAAGTGAAAGTGTGCACTTACATTGCTGAAAGGATTTAAAATTGTTAAAGTGAAAGACAACAATAATTCAGAAAGATGAGTCTCTCTCGTCTCTTGTCTCGGTGAAAAGCTGAAACCGTCGCGTGTGTGAAGGATGAGGAGGCTGTGACCTTCCTCACATGTTTCCATCATGTGACCTTTGACCCGAGCTCTTTGAACGAGCCTCTTCTTCTGCGATGGTTTAATGCACATTGTCTTTTTCTGGATCTTTGGTTAAAACCTGTGTTGTGTTTGAATGGAAACCTGCTGTTTTTGCTCACATGAAGCTGGACGACGGCATCATAACAGAACGTTACTGCTTTAACAAGTTGTTGACTCAGACTGGAGGAAATCCCAACACTAGAAAGTCATCAACCTGCCCGAGTTAGTGTTAGCGAAGCTCTAACAGGGGACGAGCCTCCTCTTCCTCTGGTGAGTAATTCCACCTGCTGGAACAAACAGCGGACGTGACACATTGATGAAGCTCAGAGCGCCGTCATCCTGTGGATTCATCGCTTTCATTAACAGGACAGATACAGAATATTTTCCCTCGTGATTCATCTCTCAGCTATTTCTCAGATGAACCTTTAATCTGTGCTGGAATGAAAAGTACGACAGTCACATTTTCTGCTTTGAATATTTTGTGTACGTTTTCATGATTCTACTTTTACTTTTACTTCAGTAAATGATCTGAATATTTCCTCCGTCAGTTTCACATGTGCTTCCTTTGTAACAACGTGTTTGAACACGTCACTGAACACGGAGGTCGATGGGCTTTTCATTATCTGGAGGCCGTGACCTGCTTCATGTCGTCCCGAGGCCTCTTCAATCATCTGCTGACCTGAAAACACTGAGCGAGTAATCAGGCTAATGGTCGAGCTTCCTGGGAGGAACAGCGTTTTAAAGCAAAGTCATGAAGCTGCTGGAGATTTGATGAATAAAAACACGACCATTTATTTGATTTTATCTGACAGTAACATGAAAACGTCACTGAATCTGCTGGAAAAAGGGAGAAAGGTTTGATCGAACATCACAGATCTGGAATCAGCTGAAGTGTCTGAACCTGAATGCAGATTTTCAGTCGTGTCTTCCTTCAGTTCTCGTTGCGTCTCCTCTCCGTCGTCCCTCAGCTGCATCAGCACGGACTTGTTTTGATTTCCGGAGCCATTTTCCCGCCTTATCTTTGCCATCGGCTCATTTCCTGTGTGTAACGGCGCCATTTCCCGTCTCTGTGGAGACAATCAGAGATAAAACAACGGCCACACGAGAGCTCCTCTTTCTCCTCGGCCCTTTCTCTGGTTCCGAGTCTGCTTCATCTCTTTAAACTTTAAACATTGGAAGTCATGCAGGAAACAAAATCATGTATTCTGACAGAAATGAATAGAACAGGCCGCTGGAAGAAGTATCCTGTACTGAAGTAAAAGTACTAATACAACCTGTAATCCTACATTCATATTTCTACACAAGTAAAAGATTTTTCCCAATTTTTGCATTTTTATTGTGCTTTTTTGTGTTTTTGTGTTTTACCATAATCAAGGTTTCGAGGAAAATGACGTCTGAAACACAAAAAGAGGAACAAACTGGAACCTGATTATTGTAAGAGCTCACGAGTAAAACAGGAATCTCAGGTTTAGTTTTCATCAACGTTTTGTATTTTATAAGCTTCTCATGTGAAAAGTAACTACAGCTTTCAGATAAAAGCAGTGAAGGAAAAAGTGCAGTATTTCTCTCTGTGGAGTAAAATCAGAAAGTATCATGAAATGGAAACTCAAGTAAAGTAAAGTGTCTGAAAGCTGCAGTAGTACTGGAGTAGACGTGCTGTTCGCTGAGGTTGAACCAGCACCAACAGTTTGTGTGGTATTTTTTCTTTGTGTTCCTGCAACTTTCAGAAAGAGTAAATAAAAATGTTTCCCTCCTGCTTCTCTCTCTCTCTCCCTCCTTCCATTGTCTCTCTCCCAGGGAAAAGAGAAAAGGCTCGTTCACTTCCTGCCGCGTCGCGGCTCGACGGCCGTGTGATGAGCTATTGTACGGAGCTGAGCTGCTTCCTGCGTTTCCCAGCTGAAGTCATTGTCTGTGGGGAGGAAACACTCACACACACTCTCACATGGTGTGATGCATGTTTCTCACACACACACACACACACACACACACTGAGCTCAGGGTTTACACTTTACTATCTAAAGTTACTATATAACTTCATTTGCATCACTATAACTTGCATTTTCGCTGACATTGCACGTTTCGTGTGTGAATAGATATAATCGATGCATTTATAATTTATTTCTTCCTTTAGTGCAACATTTATATGTTTTGTTCTATTGTGTTGCCTGTTTCAGTCTTTTATTCTATTCTATAATCCTGATTAATACTAAACTGCTGAAGAGGCTCAGAGATGGTTGGCAGTTGACCAGGTGTGTGTGTCAGGTGTGTCAGGTCGACATTCAAAGATCCTTTCCAATCATCAGCTCCTGTTTGCCGTCCTGCGGAGGAGCCTGGACTCGAGCGATGATCCGTCAGCTGCTGCGGATCAAACCACGAAACTCTGGTTTATCATGTTGCACCTTTGACCTCGAGGCCGAGCGGCTCGTGTTAATCTGACCTAACTAAATGAGCAGTGTTTACGGGGACATTCAGTGTGTGTGCGGAGGTCACCGTGGTCCCCCCCCCCCCCCACAAGGACTCTGTGTTGGTGCTGTTGGGAGGGAAGGTCGCTCATTGTCCGGACCCTGCCACCCCACCGCACAGGAAGCACAGGCCGTTATGGCACCAGCTCCCGCCTCCAGTCCCACGCTCTCATCATTGTTCGCCGCCTGTCTCCTCCCTCAGGTAGCTGTCAGCCCCGCACGACTGATATCTGCACATGTCCTCGTGTCCTTTTCGGCTTGTTTTGTCCTGCTGTTGTGTTTAAATCACTCACTGTCTTCGGCCACCGAGGCGAAGCCGGACTCTGATTGATTTGTGCGTCTCTGACAAACAGGAAGCAGAGGAATGATTGACAGGTCTGACCGTGCAGCGGCTGTCGGCTCGAGGCAAAGACGTGTTTCATCAAAAGTCCACTTTGACTTTCCATTAAGAAAAATCTGTTAAAGACGAGATGCAGAGACTTTCAGATCTTTTTCCCACCGATGTGCCACCAGCTCTGTTCGTGGGAGCATCTCACACAGTCACACAATACGGCATTGTTTGGGATATTTTCCTTAAAACACTGAGTTCCTACCAGGATGTCTATATTGAGACGTGTGTGTGTGTGTGTGTGTGTGTGTGATGTTATATAAATAAATAAACTTTCATTTTAAGCTCAGGGAATAACAATGAAATATCTGCCCACTGTTTCCTGAATCATCAGTCACCTCCAGTCAGAACGATCTGATCATCAATGAAACAGAACATACTGGGATTTATTCCACTGATCTGAAAGTGACGACGTCATTAGATTGACTTGCTTCAGCCTCAGTCTTTTAGCATTATATCATCGTGTGTGGTCGTCGAATATCGACTGGAAACATTCAAAACTGAGCTGATGTGAACTTTAGCTTTTCTATCTGTAAAATCCTGCAGCAGCTGATGATCATGTAGAAAACATGAACACAAATTAAAAGCATCGTTCTTGTTTTGCAGTAAATGAATGAATGAATTGAATCATTCAGTCATTTGTTCTCAAACCTGTTTAGCTGCTTATATACAGATTAGATTTGTGCTTAGACACTTTATTGTGTTTTCAAAGAGGTTTTTTTTTATTTTTAATATTTAATAAAAGGCTTTTAGGATGAACTAAGTCTGGTTCCTTCATTACTGACGTGAAGCTTTATTATTGCACCTCCATGGTTTTAATGTTCATATCTGCAAAGACAGTCTTTTATAATTCAATTCAAATTCAGTCCAGGTTAAAAAACTGAAAGTGGTTTTAAAATACACTTTCACAGACTTGACTATTTTTTTTGTTCATATCATTTTTTACTGTATTTTTTTTTTATTGTTGAATAATTGCTGTTTTTTATGAAGCTGTTGTAAATGTTCTTTATGTCCATGATGGCGATTCTTCTTCTTCTTCTTCTTATTGTTATTATTATTCTTGTTACTACAGTGGATTGATCGCTCAGTCTGTGTGTGTGAACATGTGACCGTGCAGGAACAGAACAACACTGCCACCACCTGGTGAGTCGCCTGAACTGCAGGCCGTTTTCCACACAATGAGCTTTGTGAGCGTTCCTGCAGGAGCTCAGTGAGTCCGCAGCTCGGAGACAAAATGAAAGACGTGCTGAGTGTTTCCTGTGTCCAGGCTTCGTTCCCGCTCATGTAGGAGCAGCTGAAACCTTCCACCCTGAACCACAGAGACCTGCGGCGGATCCGGAGCCTCTCACTCCTCCACCCTCCATCCGTCCATCCTTCACCCAGGCTCCAGCCGAGTCCAGCATGACGAGCAGCGGCAGCAGCAGGAGCCGCAGCCGCAGGACAGGTAAGAGCTGCAGGTGAGCTGCTGCGTCATCAGCTCATCGGCTCGATGGATGAAGGCAGCTGATGTTCTCTGATTGTCTCCTGCATGCACGCGCGGATGGACGGATGTGGCTCCTGTGTGATGTCTCCTGGACCCTGTGTGCAGAGGACGGAGAGGTAAGAGACAGACAGACAGAGAGAGGTGTGTGTGTGTGTGTGTGTGTGAGGATGAGGAGGATGAAGGCTGTGATCCCTCCTGTCTGTGACCTGGTCATCGAGTCAAACCTCCCTCCTTTGTTTTCACTGAGGATCTTTGATCATCACATCTCACTTATTTTACTGATTTCACTCCATCAGCTTTTTGTTGTCTAACATCTGTTCACATCTGGAAATATGACTCAATATAATCACTGATCAGATAATTCATTCATCATTTCAGCCATTTTTCAAGCTAAAATGTCAAATATTCCTGATGCTTGAATGTGAGAATAATATAGGATCATATATTACATGTGTCTTGTTGGGTTTTGGACTAAAAAGACAAGATTTGCTCATTATAACCGCTATTTCATTTTCTAACATCTAATAGCCAGAACATTAATAAATAAAAAAAAATGAGCTGCACATGATTCATCAAGAGTTTAACAAAGGACGTTTTAAATGTAGTTTTCTGTGCAGAAATCCAGGAATGAAACTCTTCTATGTCCAGTTTTATTAATTTAACCTGACAGTCATGATGCGCAAACTCTGTTCAAAAAACTTTTAAATTCTAGCGGAGACGTCACGTTTAAAATAATACACAAGGACTGTTTCCATTTGATCACATTGTGCAGAATAAAATCATAAAAGACTGAATGCACATCATGAATTAACACAAGCAGAGTTCAAATCTGTCACTGTGAAGCTTCTTGTCCAAAAACAAGTTGGAAGTGTTGAGTTTAAATCATTCATTTTTGTCTCTGGAGTTTCGTGGGTGAGGACTCAGCTCTTTCTTCCAGAGCTGGTTTGTTACAGACGACGTCTCCTTTGCTGTGAATCTTTACTTCGAGATCTACATCCACCAAATCCCACGAGCAGTTTCATAATGTTTCCCTTCATCCTGCCTCTCGGTTCTGTCTCTCCATGAGGTCCTGGGCTGAGTCAGAGCTCGGTGTTACCCAGCAGTCTGGATCTGTGGATTTTTGTGATGCGTGTGTGGGCGTGACGTGCAAACGCGTCCACAGACAAAATGTCAATATGGAAGCAATACTTGAAGCAAAGAGAAAACACCCCCACACCTCCTGATGCTCCACATTAGTCACTGGCTAAGTGTTCAAGCTGATGCACTCTCCATCAGGTTGATGTTAAAAGCTGCATCCTCAAGTGGAAACGTCCTAATGCATGATGGGAGGAGCGGTTTGTTTGACCGGTCCACTTCAGTTCCCATCACACACCATCTGTCTCCTTCAAGCCTGTTTCATCCCGTTGTTTTCAGCTTCTCTTCCTCCTCTGTCCACACGAACGTCGTCCCTCCTCCCCCTCCTCCTCCTATTAGGAACACTCGGAGAACCTCAGGGCTCGTTCTCGGTCTTTGTGCTACCGTCTCTCCTCTGCTTCAATAAAACATGAAGGGAATCATGGGAATGTCCCAGTAACACAGCTCCTGTCCGACGCTGCAGCAGCGAGCTGTGAAGGCAGATCTGACCCAGATCAGCGTCGGCCTTTATGATGCATGAAGGCAACCACATAATGTTGTGGCCAAGATTTAGTCTGAGCTGTATCTTTAGGAACTGAAGTGAAATATATCGATTTTGATGAACTGACGTTTTGGATGTTCAGTTTTTCATTCATTAAATATTGCAGCAGATAAATTCATTCAGGATGAAGAAGAAAAACAAGCTGAAGTCGTGTGAAAGGTCACATTTTAACATTAATAGTTCAGATAGAAACACGTGGTTCCTGTGAGCTCTGGACTGTAAATAATAGTCAAACTAAAGTTCATTTTCTTACATTAAAGTGGATCTGAAAGCTGAGAAAACACGTTGTTGGTACTGATACTGCAGTTTCTCTGAGTATTCAGTGCAGTACCTGTAGTTTTTAGGTTTTGTCTATGGTAATAATTTGTTTGGATAAAATAATAAACCTAAAATGACGTAAAAAAAAAGAGCTTTACAATCTTCACATCTGTTTCCGCACCTGATGCTAACTTCATACTTTTTGTGTGTGTGTTTGTTTCCAGGAGAAAGACTATGTTGGTTTTGCGACGCTGCCCAACCAGGTGCACAGGAAGTCAGTGAAGAAAGGCTTTGACTTCACCCTCATGGTGGCAGGTGAGAGACGGTCGCTCCGTGCTGTCGACTGAGCCACCATGAAAATTCATAACCTTTGAAACAACTCGTCTTCAAATTCACACAAAAGCAGTTTCTTATTTCTACTCATCGAATGTTGATGTTGCTGAAACCGTCAGATTTTATCACCTGTAACTAATTAACGTGAGCTCGTTAACCTGAGACACTGTGATTGGTTGAAGCTGACTTTAATGTTTCCAGCTGATTTGTTTTAAAATCAGATTCCTCTAAAATATGGCGACATCTAATCAAGTCTTTGTCCTGACCAGCTGATGATTCATGTAGAGCTGGAGATAAAGGAGCTCTGGTGTTTTTGTGTTGTGGTTGAAGGTTGAGGTTGCATTTCTGCGTCAATGTGAGTAATAAGATGAGATGGTCCATTTAAGACTATGTGATTCATACACACACATTTTTAACCCTACAAATTAATGCATTTAGTTTTTGTCTTCATGTAGAAATGTGAGTTACTGTAGGAAGTTTTCAGCTTCTGTTCGAGCAGATATTTTTGTTTCCTAAAGGCTGAATCTTCTCCTGCGTGTGGATCCGATCCAAACACGGCGAGGCTCCAGCCCGGGCAGGATGTCCTCGTCGTGAGGCAGCTTCACTGTCACACCTCCGCACCATCTCGCAACTTTCATGTGTCCTGTGAACATTTCTGCTGTTAAATGTTGATCTGCAGGAACGAGACAAGCTCTCGTCCACAGAATGATCCGGATTTGATTTCACTTTACATCCATCTGTTAAATGTCCAGAAGCATTTTAAACATCCTGAGAGACAAAACATGAAGAGCATGAAGGACAGTGAAGAATTAGTATCTTCCGTGCACAAATACTCTGCTAGTAATCAATTATTAATCGATTATGTGTTTTGCAGGTGAGTCTGGTTTGGGTAAATCGACTCTGGTGAACAGTCTGTTCCTCACTGATCTGCACAAAGACAGAAAACTGCTCAACGCTGAAGGTGAGTCTGCATCAACGAGAAGGTCTCTGATCCAGGTCAGACTGCGAAGACCTGCAGGGACACCGGCTCCGTCAACTGTCTCTGATGTCTTCGTCTTACAGAGCGGATCAATCAGACGGTGGAGATCACCAAGCACACGGTGGACATCGAGGAGAAGGGGGTGAAGCTGAAGCTGACCATCGTGGACACTCCGGGCTTCGGAGACGCCGTCAACAACACCGAGTGGTGAGTTCGCTCTGTGCACGAGGGTCCGGAGAATAAAAGCAGCTCCTGCGGCTCGGACGCTCGATGAGTGAATAATATTAGATGAAGTCGAGTGAACTCGTTCCCTGCAAACCACGTCGTGTCTCTGACCCGTCCCTTTCAGCTCCGTCTCTCTGTGCTTTCACCCACGTACTAAATAAAAGCTCCTCTGTTCAACAAGAAGCTGAAAGAAGCTGCTGCTTCCAAACGCTGCCGTGTTCAGTCCTGCCAAATCTGGCAACACGCAAACTCCTCTGACAGTCAGCGCCGAACTCTTTATTTCAGGAGGAGGCTGCTGAGGGTTTGTCTTCATGTCAACATGAAAAGACCAAAACCAACAATGTGTCAGTTTGTCTCTCAGCTCGTTCTGACTCTGAGCTCATTGCTTCCTGCTGATGACACAAATCATCAAAACCTGTTTTTATCGACATTTTTTAGAACTGTAGTTGAAATCACAGATAAATAAAGTCTGAAACAAAAACAGGACAAAAACAAGCAAACAGCATTTTTTATCTTTTCTTCTTGACGACTTGTGGTGAAACTGTTTCATCCTGTTTCTACCTGGTTTCCATTTTGTCCCACACACCTGAGCTCTGATTGCACCTGTCAGTGTTTCCTGTTGCGTCTCTGCAGCAGATTTCTGACGATGGGACGAAGCTCGATGCTTCATGTGCTCTTTGTCTGATCTGATCTGTCCAGAGCTGCAGTATTGATCTGATCCCATCAGGACATTAATTATATTTCACACAGCCTCTGTTGTATCGATCTGTTTCCGCTCTTTCTCCTGTTTGTGAAGCAATTTGTGACATTTGTGACTTTTCTAAAGAGCGACGTAAATAAATCTTTCCCTCGTTATGTTGTTGTTGTTATAAAGTTTTCTACATTAACTGAGGAAAAGGATTTTCTGACAGTTTCTGCAGGATATTTCAATGAATAAGATTTTATCAGAAAATAAGCTTGTGCATGATTTGGTAATAATGATAAATAATGATGAGCTTCTAAATCAAACATATTTATAAAAGTGTCACCTTGCGTTGCTGTTCTCATTATCTATATTCATTTCATCTCATGAACTGGACGAAGTGAATCTGCTGATCTGAGTCGATTCTGAGCTCAGTTTGTGTCTCGCTGTGTGAAAACTGCTCCGTTCAGCAGTGACACCTTCATCACCCGCTGTTCGACTGATGCCGCACGAAAACTCCCACACAAGCAGCTCCCAGTATTCTTCACATCTTTACTTCAGAGAATTAGCAGGATTATTACATTACTGTTGTAGCTGTTCATTCACTTTATAATCGTCTGTGTATTTCAAGCTGCAGCACATTTTATTTCAGAAGCTCATCAAATGTAAAAATCTGTAAAGTAACTAAGATCGGTCACGTAGATGTGTTTCACTCATCCATCTTCTCGTTTCACTCTCGGCACTGAAGAGAATCAACTTCTCAAAATGTTGAACTGCTCCTTTAAAGGTTTGGTGGGTTTGTAGTAAAACCCACACAGATAAATATAGACGTGTTTGTGTTTCACAGCTGGAGGGCCGTGACCGACTACATCGATCAGCAGTTTGAACATTACTTCAGAGACGAGAGCGGCTTGAACAGGAAGAACATCCAGGACAACAGAGTCCACTGCTGCCTCTACTTCATCCCTCCGTTTGGACATGGGTGATACTCGCAGTACACAGGACACAGGACACAGTACAGAGTACACAGGACACAGTACAGAGTACACAGGACACAGTACAGAGTACACAGTACACAGTACAGAGTACACAGGACACAGTACACAGGACACAGGACACAGGACACAGTGCACAGTACACTGTACACTGTACACAGTACACAGTACACAGTGCACAGTACACAGTGCACAGTACACAGTACACACTCAGTACACACACTTCCTGTTCGTATTAAAGCGCTCAGTAAAGGTGGTGTCGTCCCGCAGGCTTCGTCCCGTGGACATCGAGTTCATGAAGGCTCTGCAGGATAAAGTGAACGTGGTTCCTCTCATCGCTAAAGCCGACTGTCTCACTCCGTCCGAGATCAAGAAACTCAAAGAGCGGGTGAGAACATAAAACAACGACACACACGTAGATTAGAGGAATAATCCATGAAATAATCCATGAAATAATCCACGAGCGACAGATCGAGCCGGACGAGGATCTGATGTCAGTTCTCTTCACTGCCGAAGCTTTTTATCAGTTTAAGCTCCTTTTTTTTTTTCTCTGCAGCCTCTTTTCAGGATGTTCAGACTTTTACTTTATGTTTCTGCACTGAATTAGAGCCACAAAGATTAATCTGCATTTACATGAAGCAGCAGCTGCAGATTGCCTCGTGTTGATCTGAACATAACGTTCAACTTGAAAAGAGCTTAATCGCACTGAAACCAACAAATATATTCAGATTCTGATTTGGTGAAGTCCGACTACGAGGGGAAGCAGTTGAGTGAAGAAGATGAGAAACGATCACTGATCCTCAGAGACAGATTTTGATTCAGTTAAATTTAGTGGTGGATGACTCAAACATTCCTCCACAGAGATTTTATCTGGACTAAAGCTTTTTCTATACGGCCGTGACTTCCTGCTAAATTTCACTGCTCAGTGGGAGGCTGAGTGTGTGTGTGCGCGTGCGTACGTGCGTGCGTGCGTGTGTGTGTTGTCCTTTCAGCTGAGGGAGGAGATTGATAAATACGGGATAAAGATCTACCAGTTCCCTGACTGCGACTCCGATGAGGACGAGGAGCTCAAACGACAGGACAAAGAGCTGAAGGTGAGATCACACGCTTCCTTAGTTCTGATCATTGTGCTAAAAGATATTTTGTAATATGTCATTTCTATATTTCATATTTCACACATTTACTTTTAGTTTTGATACTTTAGGTGCATTTTGCTGATAATACTTCTGTAGTTTAAGTACAGTTTGGAAAGAAGAGCTGTTCGTACTTTGAGTGACGCCTCTGGACGCCCGCTCTCCCTCTTGTGATGCAGGAGAGCACTCCGTTCGCAGTGATCGGCAGCAACACGGTGGTGGAGGCCCGAGGTCAGAGGGTCAGGGGGAGGCTTTACCCCTGGGGCATCGTGGAGGGTAAGAAACCGCAGCTGTCCATCGACAGTCTGCAGCGATTCTGAGATTTCAGTTGCCACAACACACGAATTATCACGACTGACGTTGGTCTGTTCCTGTGCAGTGGAGAACCCGGCTCACTGCGACTTCGTGAAGCTGAGGACCATCCTGATCAGGACCCACATGCACGACCTGAAGGACATCACCAGCGACTGTCACTATGAGAACTACAGAGCTCAGTGCATCCAGACCATGACCAGGTGTGTGTGTGTGTGTGTGTGTGTGTGTGTGTGTGTGTGTGTGTGTGTGTGTGTGTGTGTGTGTGTGTGTGTGTGTGTGTGTGTGTGTGTGTGCAAACAGGAATGTGTGTGAGCAGGAGCAGGAAGACAAACAGCGACCGAGAGAGGGAGGTGACGTTTTCCATGAAGGGACGTCTTTAAACTGGAGCTGAAACATCACAGTGAATATTTTGTTGTGAAAGGTTTGGTATCTTTTGGACAAGATGAGTAATATAAGATAAACAACAAGAAAATGTGGACTTTGTGAAAATATGAATTTGGTAGTTCTTTTATTTTATGATAACAGTATATCAGATGTCAGTGTGACCACGTGAAATGTGTCTCTGATACTGATTTGGCTAGTTCTTCATATTGAGTTTCAGCTCGTTGTTTCTCCGTCTGGACTCGACTCTCCTGTTCTGCTTCACTCTCTCATGGCGTCGTTTTCAGAGAAGAAGCTGTAAAACGCCACAGTTCACAAAGAGAAGAGTCACAAACTGTTGCTTGTTTCCAAACTGCAGTGAAACAAAATGAAGGCCGCTGTTTTGCTGTTGTCATCCTTCATCTTCATCTCTTATCTCGCAGTAAGATGAACGCAGACAAGCGGGTGGAGAGCCCCATCCCGCTCCTGCCGCTGTCCACACCGGACGTGGAGACGGAGAAACTCATCAAACTGAAAGATGAAGAAGTGAGTGGACAAAAATCCGACTCCTTAATAAACCTGGAAGCTGAATAATGCATCGCAGCAGGTGTTATGTAATATGTGTCATTATGTAAGTCGTCTCTTCTCCCCCTCTCGTCCCCTTTCCTCCATCTTGTCTTTGTCTCTTGCAGCTGAGGAGGATGCAGCAGATGCTTCAGAAGATGCAGCAGCAGATGCACGAGCAGGAACTGTGACCTCTGACCTCTCATGTTACATCTGCGACCATTTATTTAAGAGACAAAAAAAATCTAACGCATTTAAACCTTCACAAACGTCTGTTCAGGGGACGAGATGAAGAAACCTTTAAATAATTTCATTTCACCTGATTGTGAAACACTGGTCAGAAACAGTCGATGAACGACAGCATGCTGGGAAACGTATTTCAACCTGATTTAAATGTTTTTTCATTACAAAAACTTTCATAAACTTTTTTTAACGCAGTCTTTAGCCAAGTGTTAGACAATAGAGAGTAGATAGCACTTTGTTACCTTTAGATCACAGTAGATTTACAAGTATGTTTTCTACTTGAAACACTAAATGAGACACATGAATCTCGTCCTCAGTTCACTTTGCACCGATGTTTGTGGAGCGACGGCTGCATTTAGACGTCGCTGATGGTTTGAAGCTTTGGTTTTACAGAAACGTTCTGGTGTGTCACTGTTGCTTTGTGGTAGAAAAAGAAAAGACAGATGTATTTCAAAGGCAAAAACGACGTCCCACTGGAAATGATACGTCTCACCGGCCTCTGCTGACGTCTGGTTTAATGTTGCACATAAAGTCAATACATCACTGTTGTTCCAGTGAAAGGTGCCATGTTTCACTGACACGTTCACTGTGAAGCTGGTTAATGTGGTAACATCATACTGAGAGATCATCACTGTCTGCAGCCGTCACAGATCTGAACTAATGAAGCTTTTTATTGAGGAGAACAAAAGTTGTATTAAGCTTTTTTTAAAGCTAATGTTCTTTTACTTCTCACTAAATCCCAGTGATATTTGTAAAGGTAAATACCATGTTGGAAAATATAGTTAAAACGAATTCAGAAATGTCGGTTAAAATCATATTATGAGTTTATGTCCATCAGCAGTTTAGAGTTTCAGTGTCAGAAATTTAGAAACCAAAATCCCAGAATGTGACCAGTGATCAAACCCAGAGCTGCAAAGCAACCAGTGAAAACAGGCTCATCATGGAACAAGAGCGACAGTTCAAACCTCGGCGCTGCAGGATGAGTGTGTGTGACCGTGCAGATGTTAACGCAGCACCAAAGCCATGTTAATACATTCTTCAGATAATCTCCTGCTTATGTAAAACCTTTAACCGAGCATTTATGAAACATATAGAAACGTCAGAGAGAGAAAGATTCATTCTGTTTATAAGCATGTGTTTATGAGTTTGTGTGTATCATATATAACCATGAGTGTTTCTCACGATCCTCCAGCTGTTACATATATTCCAGATGTGATTTCAGTGGCCATGTGAGGGGATTGCTTCAGTTTTTAACACTGTTCAGACTCACACACCTGCAGAGAAACTGAGGTCACATCCCAACAGTTTATTATCTTCATCACAATAATATTAGTAATAATAACTTTTGTTTGTACAGCACTTTTCAAAAACTGTGCTCCTGACAATAAAATCTGTTTTCATCTGAAAGTGTCTTCTTCCGTCAGTAAGTGAACGTTTATACCGAGGCCGTGGTTAATTCTTTTTCAATTTTTTCTGTATGAATCCATCCTCAAGACAAATTTATCAAAATAATCTAAAACCAACTTTATCAGCAGATAACGGCATTATTTTTATAATGTGAAAATAAATATGAAGACAGTCGGTCACTTTTTGGCCACTTGGGGGCAGCAGAGTGACACAAACAATATTGACATATAAAATAGAGAATTTATGGTGAAAACTTCAGCAAACAGCTGCTTGTTCAAACACTGAGCAGATAACAGCATTAATTTTAAGTCATTCTTGTGTCAACATGATACGAACTTTCACTTTATACTTTCTGATAAAGAATCATATCATACATTAGAAAAAACATTAGTGCAGCTTTAATTGAATTGAATCAGATGTGGAAACAGTGATATTCATCCAACAGCACTAATAACAGACTCAGACTGTTTGTTCTCAATCAGGAGGTTTTTAATATTGAGAGACTTTAACTGAATTTACCATCCTAAAAAATAAAAAGGTAAAAAATGGCTGACTGTCAGAGTTAAAACATAAAAACATTTAAAAAAAAATCAGGTTTGTTTCTGCAACAAACATCTGTGACTGTCTGCAGGTCTGGGGGGTCAGATCCAGTCCAGGTCCAGGACTCCTGACGGGAGGGGCGGGGCCCTGTGATGCTTCCTGGAAGGGGGGCAGGACGATCAAGACCCTCAGATCTGAACACAGAGTCCGGGTCCAGGAGTTGTCCCTCTGGTCCAGGTCTCTGCTCTCAGCTCTGATCCGGGTCCAGGTCCGGGTCCGGGTCCAGGTCCAGGTCCGGTCTCTCCCTCCAGCTGTTCCAGCGGCTCTCCGCTCGGACTCTCTGCCGTCATGGAGGCGCGCGGCGGCGGCGACGCGGAGCGCGCGGCCCCGGTGTGGAAGCAGCTCCAGGCCCGGAGCAGACCGCTGCTCAGCCCCAAGCTGGGAGGCCGAGAGCCGGAGGAGAGGAAGGAGCGAGGCGGCGGGGTGTTCCGGAGGATGAAGGACCGGGTCTTCTCCTCCTCACAGCCCGACCTGCTGGCCGCGGAGGCGGCGCCGCGCGGCGCAGCGGCGGCCGACGGCAGGCTGCCGCCCCCCGCCAGCCTCCACAAGCCCACCGTGGCCCAGCTGGTCCAGTGCCACCACAAGAGCTCCTCTCTGGGCTCCGCGGGGCTCGACCGGCTGGAGGGGGGAGGCAGGGGAGGCAGGAGCGGCGGCGGAGGAGGAGGCGACGCGGCAGGAGGAGCGGCGGCAGGAGCGGCAGCAGGAGCGACAGGAGGAGCGGCGGCAGGAGGAGCGGCAGCAGGAGCGGCGCAGCTGGAGAGCAGAGAGCAGCAGCAGGTGAGCTCCTACCTGTCTGTCTGTCTGTCTGTCTGTCTGTCTGTGAGGGAGTTTGACCTTTAATGTGAAACTTACCTGCAGCTTCATGTCTTAATTAAATATGAATGAATCACTGATGTTAGAAACTTTTTATCTGCAGTCAAATAAAGTCTGAGACACAAACAGCAACAAACCATGAACCAACAGGTTTATTACAGGGGAAGAGCACACAAACATTTAACTGACAGAAAACAATGATTCATAAAACCTGGAGGCTTCAACTAAGAACTGTTTATCTGTTATCAATAAATCTGCTGATTCCAAGATAATTCAAATGTCCGTCACAGTTTCTGACTGACAGACAAAAAACATTCAGGTTTCAATGATATAAAACACAGAAAAGCATCAAAACCTCACAAGCGAGGAAACAGAAAACTTTTGGCATTTGTTCTCATTAAATGGCTAAACAGATTGATTTTCTGTCACGTGACTAATTGATTAATCAGTTAATCATTTCAGCTCCAATAAGGACACATGTTGTCTCCTTGTCTCCTTGTCTCCTTCATTTGTTCAGCCTTGATAACGTGGGTTAGTTTAAAGAGTCTCTGCTCGTCTACAGGAAGCTGTAAATATAATATAAGGCTCATTAATGTTGTCATCTAATAACTAAATTGGTCTGAAGATGAAAACGTGTCTGATTCAGCTCAGCAGGTGATTGATTGATTGATTGATTGATTGATCACATCACTCCTTCACTTTGTAATAATGAATCAGAGCATCATGTTGAAATGTCAGGAGAGATTAGTATAAAGAAAAGCTCTGACTCATCCTGAAATCCAGTCATGTATATACAGTATACAGTATACATGCAGTACACATACACAGTGTGTACTCAGTGTGTACTCAGTGTGTATACAGTTGGCCGGGTTGTCTCTCTGATGGTCTCAGCTCACCAGAGTCTCGGGGGACGGAGCTGTCAGTCACATTTGGTCGTGCACATCTCAGCAGGAATATGAAATGAGTTTTGCAGGATTCGTGCGCAGAATCGTCCTTAGAGAAAACCAAGAGCTGCTGAGGAGACGAGAGGAGCCGCCGCTTCCTCCGTCAGACACGCAGCAAGAAAACACCTGAACTGATGAAAGTAAACCAGGTGACACCGACCCTGAGCTTCGAGCTAATCCCATGGAAGTCAGAGTAAAGAAAGGTGCAGCAGTAAAATGTCGTTTAAAACGAGGCCTGAAATGAAGATGTTGCAGGTCGAATGTGAACCCAGTTCTGCTCTGTAATAAAGTTCTGCTCTGTAATAAAGTTGAGATGTGAATAAAGTGAGTTCACATGAAAAAGATGTAAACAACATTCAGTTTGATTTCGAGAGCGTCGATTGGCTGCGGAGAAACATCTGGAAACACTTTGAACTGATTGTGGATTGTGAGTCAGCTCCGGGAACGTGTGGACCCTGATTGTCCTCGCGGCCTCTTCATGTCGACTCGCTCTGATTCAAAAATGAGTGAATGCAGATCAGCTTTGATTCAGAGACGAGCTCCGACAACAACATGTTTCAGAACAACCTTCAGGTCTTGTCGGACTCTTGTCGTGGCCTCACATCGAAGTCTCCTGTCGTCTCACCCTGTCAGTCAGGCTTACTCCTCTGGAGGAGGATTACAGTCAGGCCTGGCTCCTCCTCTTCCTCCTCCTCCTCCTCCTCCTCCTCCTCCTCCTCCTCCTCCCACTCACCTGCTGCTCCTTCTTTGCTTCAACACCTGCTTTTATCTTCTTCTTGGCTGCAGTCATTTTCTTGGGAGACACTTTTTGATTTACAGAAGTTTGTTTTTTATGAAACTTCCTTGGAGGAGTCCTCGGTTTCTCCTCTCCCACCACCTCCCACCACCTCCTTGTCTGACTGTCCCCCTGCGTCCTCCTCGAACCCTGGATCTCTTCTTCAGAGAGGCCCCGCTGGCTGAGTCCCGTCTTGCGATTCGAGGGTTGCTCCGTCGTGCCTCCTGCGATGACTCCGTCTCCTTTGCTTCCACATGTGGACGTCTGCTGGCGGTGAGCGTCCTCGTCCCTCTGTGCCCTGAACATGGACACACGTGGGATCAGCTCTGCCTTCGTGTGATATTAATGAGGTTCGATGTAACTGCGTCTCACCACAAAGAGGAGTTTTTAAATGAGAGTTCTACTGAAGCTATACAAAGTGACAGGAGCTGTTTGCATAAGGAGAGATGGAAAGTAACTAAGTACATGTTTTTAAGTACTGTATGGAAGTACAGTTTTGAAGTACTTGTATTTGAGTATTTTCATTCCCTGCTACTTCTTCTCAACTTCAATTCATAGACAAATATTGTACTTTTTACTTTGCTAAACGTGTGTCGGCTTTAGTTACCGTTCAGATTATTAATACAAATATACTGAATAAATAAATGAAGATAATGGATGAAGTAAAGCAGCATATGAAGTTATAAAAATCAGCTCCGCCTTCACCAGCTGCAACATTAAAGTGATGAATCAATAGTTATAATACAATAATGTATATTCTGCAGAGGGAGTGCTTTTACTTTGATAGTTAAAGCATATTTTGATTGTGATGCTTCTGTACTGTCTCTGTCGGTGTGATGCAGCACAGTCTCACCAGTGTGACCTGCTTCATGTGTCTGTGTTTCCCTCTGGATCAGCTCAGATCGTCCCTCCGTGTTTGACCCAGACTGGGATCAGGATCTTTGTGATCTTCGGGATCAGCTTCCACAGAGGTGATGGTTGGATGAGCTGTCTGCCCACACGGCTCTGGGATCAGCTCCGTGTTTTAACGCCATTGTGGCGTCACGTTCAAAACATCATTATTCAAATTACTTCATAGAGTGAAATGTTGCGTCGTCAGTTTGACCCTATAAAGACGATGAGGATTTTACCAAACTGAACTTTCGACCGCAGAGATGAATGATGTGGTGGTTTATCAAACAGGAAGTGGCGCCACACATTTGATTCAGTCTGTTTGAGTTCCCTCACGCAGCTCATTTAAGAAAGAAAGTTAACCTGTTGTGTCACAGGTAGTGAAATGTCCTGAGTCTGAGTCTCTGTCACATTATCAGACTGTTGATCCTGATGCATCAATGTCAGAGCAGCATTTTCCTGCTGGAGCCTCCAGGTGGCGCTAGTTTGACTTTTGTTTTTGCTTTTTCGTTAGTTTGTTTTTGTCGGTTATTAAAATGAAACGATGTGAGAGGTTTGGAGGGAAATGTCTGAATCTGAAATATGACAAGAGGAACAAACTGATTATTAAAAGACGTCACAAGCAAAAATATTTAGAACCACTGGTTTAATCTTTCAGACAAATGTAGTGAAGTAGAAAGTAAGTTAAAATGTGAATACGGAGGTAAAGTGACGTGTTGTGCAGAAAGTGTCAGACGGTCTGATGTGTCGTGTGTCGGAGCCGGTTGGCGGCTTCCTCTGCCTTTCATTCACAGTATTGATCGCCTCTGTCTGTATTGGCAACAGTATCGATGTTCACAGGCCCGAGAGGTTCGAGCTTCATGCTCTGCTGTGACATGAACAAGATTTATGCTGCTCGAATGTTTTCAGCTCCTCTTGGTGGTTTTATTGACCCTGTTCCTGCCTCCGTCTCCCACGTCTCTAACCTTCACCTGTCTCTGGTTCTGGGCTCGTTCGTCTACTTTGAACGTAGAACTGCAACAATTTTGATTATCAATTAATTATTGCAGCAATTTTTCTAGTAAAAATTGTGGGAAAAGCTTCTGTTTCCAGCTTCAACAGGAGGATTTGCCATTTTCATACATGAGAGAGACTGAATGTAAAACATGAAATACAAAGCATGAACATAATCGTGACTCCTGATGGATGAACAGATGTTTGTGTCAACACAAGCACACGGTCCTGAAATAAGCGTGAGTGTGGCTGATGGGATTGTGTGTGATCTGATGCTATTCTCAGCCTCGGCGCTTCCTGATTTGAACACAGTTAATCTTTTCTAAGCAGCTTGTTAACTGCGGCAGCCTGATACAAACTCCCTGACTCAGCCTGGACCGGCTTCGTGGCTGCGTCTGTTTCCTCATTCAGACCTGCTCAGGTGATTCGACCTGGTGTGAGTCGGGTTGGTTCTGTGTCACGATGAAGCAGGAACATCACAAACTCTGCTGCTTCATTCTCAGGCGACCGTTTGCAGAGCAGAGTGTGTTAATTAATCGGCTCATTGAAGCCACGCGTGTCGGTCAGACGAACACGACTCCAACTGGAGGCTGATGATAATAACTGGACAGCTCGTAAGATGACAACATGTCGCTGCTGTCAGTTATGTAAAGTTGACCTGGAACACTTCGTCCTCTCGTCTTAAACCAGCAGAACGTTGCTTTATCTCCTTATTTAACGGCATCGTGTCTGAACGGGACTTACCCCACAAACATTTCACGGCCTCCGCCTTCGACTCGACCTCCACAGGCCTCACTCATCTTTCACTCGCTTCTTTTATTGCCCTGTTTTCAGTCGCTGCCCGGTGGAATTTCCGCTGCTTGCAAAAGTGGCAGAGCAGAACTTGGCACACTTGAGAAGTTTTCAGCCTCAGGAAACGAGTGTGTGTTTCACAATGTGTGTAACTGACTCCTGTTTGTCGCAGCCGAGAGGCCGAGGCCGAGCTTCTGATGTCGGTGATACTCTGAGCTCTTCAGCCTAAAGTCACGCAGCTGTTGGATTATTATTATCATTAACTGCTGATGGAGGTGAAGAAGAAAAAACTTCAGCAACAAGAAATTAGTTTAGTTTCACTTTCAGCTTCCAAAACACACAAGAAAACAAGAAAAACAAATTCTGCCTCCACAGAGACAGAAACCAAACTCCCTCAGATCATTTCTGAGTTTCTGTCTCATTTGTGTATTTATCCGGTGTTTTATTCAAAGATTTATTCAAAATTCATTTTGAGTTTATTTCTCTACATTTACAGTCGGGAAATATTCAACACGTCAAGATTTTTTTCATTAAAATATTTCCAATGCAGCTATTTACATGAACCTCAGACCAGACTTTGGTCTTATTGGCTCCACTGATACTGGGTTTTTGGGGCCAATGCTGAAACTGATATTTGGTACAAAAAAAAAATTGATCTCGATAAATTGGCGATTAAATATGTTTATATGTGAAATATGTGTCATTTGCAAAACATCTTTGATTTATTTTTTTTTTTATTTATTTTATTTCCTGTTTTTTGAGCACTTTGTGTGATATCAATCAAACCAGAGTTGCTTTATTCATTTTGAAATACATCTTTAAGATTGATGGGAGATTTTCTAACTCAGTAATGGACAAATTAAGATCGAGACTTCTGCAGTGAAGTCATGTGGAAATCATCAGATTACGCTTCTTGTGATGGACGTGTTCTGTGTGCGTCGACCCGGCGGCTTCTCTCTGCAGAGTTAATCACCGCCGTCTCTGAACTGTAATGCACACAGTCATATTCTTTTCATATCTCACACCCGTATGAGTGCGGCCTTGTGTATTATCACGTTATATAAGTATTGATCTCAGCGTCTGTGTAAGTGGATACGTGTGTTGACAGGATGCAGAATCCCCAGCTGAGCAGTTCTCAGCAGTGAAAATGTTTGCTGAGATTAATATTTGATGAATATTGTTGCTTACATATACGCAGGAATAGATTTTCATTGAAGGACAAATGTAGAATCCGGTTTTCTAAAATTTAAACTAAAACTTGTGTGAAAATATTTAAACAGTTGAGGATAAACACGATCGATATAATCTTGAGTCTCTTTATTGTCTTTATGCGTCTCTTTGTGGTCGTACTGCTTCTCTGCATTCAGTAATAGTTGCGTGGTTTGTGTGTGTGTGTGTGTGTGTGTGTGTGTGTTAACAGCTGAAGTTCGTTCATTAAACGAGGAAGAAGCTAAAGAACTTTGTAAATCCAAGACGACAAAAACACTTTCTCGATGTTTAGAAAGTTTTCACAGAGTCACTCGTCCTCTCTTGCGTCTGTATGAGCTAATGAAGCGCGTTAGGACGTAACAAACTGCAGGATGTCTCGTAAGTTCAGCTTCTGCACTGAGGCGATGCTGCTGCAATGGAAATGAGGCTGATACGAGAATGAAAATATCAGCTCAACAACACTCTGTTCGGATGGGAGGAAACTACTCTCGTGTAATTTCCTGTTAGTGGTCACCCCTGGGACGAGGTGCTGCTCTGAATGAGACACTTCACTCGGTGTTGGTGTCGGTGCAGATGGAGGAAGTAGAGGCTGCGCTTCAGCGACGACTTATAGCAGATTTATTTTCCCTGAAGAATGTCGGTGAGTTTGCTTTGTGGCTCGTGTGGTGACAGACAGACCGATTTCGAACTAATGCGTCCGTGTGTCCTGACAGGGTGTGGGCGCTCCGGGCCCCTCGGGGGTCGCCGCTGAGGGACCCGTCCACCGCTCGGGGATGTACAAGCTGGAGATCGAGCTGAAGAGAGGACACAACCTGGCCGTCCGAGACAGAGGAGGTACTCTGAGGGACTCCTTTTCTTTTCTCTTCTGGTTTTCATGCATCTGTGAGAACTTTCTTTGTGTTTCCAGGCAGCAGTGATCCCTACGTCAAGTTCAAGCTGGCTGGTAAAGAGGTGTTCAGAAGCAAAACCATCCACAAGAACCTGAACCCGGTGTGGGATGAGAAAACCACTCTGGTGATGGATTGTCTGAGCGAACCTTTGTATGTGAAGGTAAAGACTCTCTCACACACACACAGCTTCTCCGCATGAATTCTTCATCAATCTAAGGTCGTGTTTGTTGCTCCTCTGCAGGTGTTTGACTACGACTTCGGCCTTCAAGATGACTTCATGGGTTCTGCCTACCTTTACCTGGAGTCTCTGGAGCAGCAGAGGTGCGTCACCATCACGATGTTCCTGCCTTCAGTTAGAATCATGTCTGTGTCTGTGTCAACAAAGCTACTGTTTTCAGACAGTTCATTATTTTTTGTCATGTTGAATCACAACAAAATAATGCAGCAAGAGCTTAAAACTGCAATAATAAATCTGTCAATTGTAGAGTTTTTACTTTTCTGAATCGAGGGTCTGAGAAGAGAGGATGTCGATTGTTTCAGCCCTTTGTGTGACACAAAGACGCAGATGCAGAGAAGGACACAGGACAAAGTTGGACAAGGAAAAGTCTTGACTGAGAAAGCAGGTCGTCACACACAGGACGTCAGTTCAATCACAGCAAACAAATCCAGGCAGAAATCTGAAAATCTGAAAAAACAAAGAAAGACAAAAACCAGAAGCACAAACACGAGGAACTGCTGGAAAACGACAAAGACTGAGTCTGACAGAGAAACAGGGAGAACAAGAGGAAATACAGGAGATATTCTGATCTTTTTCCAACTCCTCATAAGTTCTCAGTCGGCCTGGTTTGTTTTCTAACACCTGTGCTGTATGTTAAAGGTTTTCTGTCTGATCGTGCCTCGTGTTGTTGCCTCGTGTTGTAAAGTGTTGCCTCGTGTTGTAAAGTGTTGCCTCGTGTTGTAAAGTCCGAGACACAGACTTTATGGTTCTTTTTGTCTGAGGCTGATTCTTGTGGTCTGGTTCAGGCCCCAGTTATCGGCCGTGGCCCCCGAGCAGCTCCTGTTACCACTCTGAAGTGATTATACGCTGAAAACATGACACTGAACGTGTGTGTGTGTGTGTGTGTGTGTGTGTGTGTGTGTGTGTGTGTGTGTGTGTGTGTGCGTGCGCGCAGGGAGACAGACACACAGACTGGAGCCTGTTTTTTAATGGTTTGTTTGGTTTTCAGCTCGTTGTTTTTCTCTGCTCTGAAACTGTTTCTCCGCCTTCAGCCGCTGCTGTTTGTCTGGTCAGAGCGAAGACAAAACTCAAGATGAGAAGAGACACAACGTGTTCGTACTTGTTAGTTTTAGGACAGAGTCACTCTCACTGTTTCCTGTTTCCAGCCTTTATGCTAAGCTCCATACGTAACATACACACCAGAAGGGGGCGCTCTGTCGGGAGCCAGACTGTCGGATGGAGAGAAATCTGAACGGCTCGTTCAAACGCATACGTCTAGTGACCTCCATGACTCGGCCCAGACGCGACCTTTGACCTGAGCAGAGTGGCTCCTGCAGCAGCACGTCCAGCGCTGACACCTGTCCCACCTGTGTGTTCCAGGACCGTACCTGTGACGCTGGTGCTGAAGGACCCTCATCACCCCGATCAGGACCTGGGCTCCCTGGAGCTCGCCGTCACCCTCACGCCGAAAGACAGTCCAGTGGAGGAACGCCGAGACTCCACGGTGCGTACGCTGCTGATGTCAACTGAGCATCTTCATGAAATATAGATTAAGGAACAGTGAGATATTGCAGGCTGAATTTTAAGGCTGCAACTAACGATAATTGATCCGTTTCTGTTTTTTTGATCAGTCATTAATTTGTTGAATCCTTAGAATATAAAGAACTAGTGAAGATTTCCAATCAAAGTTCACTTCAGTACAGAGATGCAGCAAATGTCCAAGAGTTTTAATCAGTTATTGAATTGATATTTAAACATATTTCTGCAACATAATTTGCTATTTTAATTTAATTACAAAGTAAAAAATTGAATAATTCAAACCGATGAAGTTGAAAGAATGAACCTTTGGTGCAACTGGTCAGAGCTGGTCGACAAATGATGGAGGGACAATCACACACTAATCCATTAACCCACTAATCACTGCAGCTCGACCGGATTAAAGAAAACAGCTCGGCTCATCTGTGTCTTTGTCTCTCACACACTTGTTGAAAACACTCTTTCGCGTCACTGTGCAGGTTTTAGTTTCCCGTCTGTGATGCTGTTTGTGTTTCCGGCAGCAGAGGGAGGTGAAGGCGTATCGCTGGAAGCCGTATGTGGATAAAGTGAGTGTAGTGATGTTGAGGCTCTGAGTGACGTCCTGTAGCTTCTGCCCTGATGGATCCCTCCCTGCTTCGCCCCGTCGTCCGGTGACCAGAGCAGATTAGCTCGATGTCGTCTGGTGGACGGAGTCGAACTTCGATGACTCGATGATTATTGTACTTTCAGTTTATGTCTGAAGCCTTTAATATTTTGAGTCAGTGATATTTTCAGCTGCTGTTGGTTTCCTCGTTGTGAGCTTTAAATCTTTTCATCTCCTTATGGTTTCTCACACCGTCGCCTTCGTGCTGTTTGTATTTCAGTTGTGATCACAGTTTGTGTTCCACGTGTCCTCGATCAGAACCCGCGCCTCAGACGAGTCTCTGAACGTCTCCTCAGCACTAAGCTGTGAACCACCGTCGGCCTCCTTCATGTTTTATTCAGCACATAAATTAATTACAGGCCAAGTGTTGGCAGCTCCAGTCAGAGAGAAAGAGAAAGAGGAATGAAGACGTGTGAACAAACAGAACAACAGGAAGAAGAGATCGAAGCTAATGAGGCCGGAATTCGATCAGAGCATTTTTCACTGTTTTCAGTCGTTTATTCCTGGAGCTGAATTGAAGTTGGACTCCTCCCCTTCATCACTTGTTTTAGCTGCTTGTAGTTAGAAAAGAAACCCTCTTATAGCCCCCCCTAGTGGCTGCCGTGCCTCTGAGGTGCATTTCTTTGTGTAGTTTTTTGTAGTTTTTTTCCAGTCGTCCAGTTGACCGATAGTCTTTTTCCCTCCTGCTTGAATTAATGTATTTTAATGTATATTCAGACTATGCTGCTCAGGAGATCCTGGAAACGATCGACCAAGGTAAAACACCATCATCACCATCAGCATCGTCATCATCTTCATCGTGTGTGTGCTGTCACGACCTCCATTAACTGTCCTATAACCTTCGTCCTAATCACCATCTGTCCTCGTTTCTCACCCTTTTATTTGTCATTCTAGTATCCGGCTCTCTTTTTTGTCTCCTGTCAGATTTTTTGATGCCGTTGTGTCAAATCAAACATCGAACATGTCGCGTATCGAGCTTCTTAAATGTTGATGTCATGTGTTCTGTCATTTCCATCCGCTGCCTGTAATCAGAGCCTTGGTCTTCACACTGTCCATCCACAGTCACATGATCCCGCTCGTCTCACGTTATCTCAGAGGAACGGGCCCGTTATATTTTATATTTCTCTTACTGTCAGTTTATCTTATGAAGAGACCAAAACCAACACTGAATGCATCTTACCAACAAGTTTATCATACACATTTCATTCCTCCGCCCAAAGGTGGATTCATCCGCCGCCAAAAATAGTCCCCAACAAGTTTTGTTGTTTGATAAAAACTAAAGTGAGCGGCTGTTTTAGGAAAATGCTGAAAATGAAACTATATATCTGTGAGGTGTTTTTAAAGATTTACAGGAAGTCAAGACAGTTTTGAGAGACGGATGAACATGTTGTTGGTTTTGCACTTTTTATGAGATTTGTTGACAACAAGAAAATATAGAAAAACTCCAACATACATTTGATAAACATGAAACAACATAAGCCGAGAGTCAGAATCATGTATGTTATTACATTTTTATTTTGTATCTCAGTATTTTGTTGAAACATAACAAACAAACAAAATGTCATTCTATAAAGATTTGAAGAGTCGAATCAACATTCAGCATCATGAAGACCAGAGCTCTGCTCCCTGACCTGATGACTGATGTTCATGTGTGTGTGTGTGTGTGTGTGTGTGTGTGTGGACCAGCAGCAGCAGTCGCTGCGTCTCTCAGAGCTGCACCGGAAGTCCCAGCTCTGGAGAGGCATTGTCAGCATCGCGCTCATCGAAGGCCGGAACCTGATCCCCATGGACCCCAACGGTCTGAGCGACCCCTATGCCAAGTTCAGGCTGGGGCCCCAGAAGTACAGGAGCAAGGTCTGCTGACACTGACCCCAGTTCAGATTTCAAAATATAAATCAAGTAACAAAAGTAAAAGTACTCATCAGGCTTCATGTGTGCAGCTGGTAAACGTGAGATCAATTTGAATTTATCTGTTTCTTCATATGATGCTGGGGATCAATAAAGTCTTAACCGTCTTATTAACGTAATTATATTGTAATGTTTTTGTGTGTTTGATTGTATTTGGTATCTGAATCTGGAAAGTGTGTGTGTGTGTGTGTGTGTGTGTGTGTGCAGACGGTGCCAAAGACTCTGAGTCCACAGTGGAGGGAACAGTTTGACCTCCATCTGTACGAGGAGACTGGAGGAGTGTTGGAGATCACAGTGTGGGACAGAGACACCGGGAGGAGAGACGACTTCATTGGACGGTCGGTTCGTCTTTTCTCTGTTTATCTGTGTTTGTTTCATGTGTGAAATAATGACAGCTGTGAACTTTTATGTTGTACTTCCTGTAAAAGTTGTGTTTGCACAAGTGATGCACAAAAACTTTCGTACATGAAGGTGAGAAACGAAAGTGTGTTCGTCCTCAGTAACGACCACATTTTAACCCGAATGGACCCAAATGATTCATCATTCAGTTAAAACATGTTAAAACATCTGCATTTGTCAGGTTTCACTCATTTATGTGGGTCTTCCCTTTGAGTCGGTCCCAGGGGACGACGGCTGAAACTTGGTTAATGAAGGTAAATGAAACCAGAACGCCGTCGCTGCGGTTTGGTTTGGTTTGGTTTCATATAGAGGACGAGCACCAGTAAATCTCCAGCAGCAGCAGCAGCAGTCTGCCACACACACACACTTCAGACAGGCAAAGTTCTTTATAGACTTTATTTATTCTTTTTTGAATACAACAGCTTCAGTCAATCATTGAATGCTCCCTTCATGAAGGTTATAATGATCATGTTGGAGGCTGTTGAACTGAGCCGACCGCGTTCCCTGTCTGTCGTCCAGCTGCCAGTTGGATCTCTCCACTCTGGCGAAGGAGCACACTCATCACCTGGAGCTGCCGCTGGACGAGTCCCGGGGCTCCGTGGTGCTGCTGGTCACGCTGACGGCGTCGGCTCACGTCTCCATCGCCGACCTGTCCGTCACGCCGCTGGACGACCCGCAGGAGCGCAGGGACATACTGACACGATACGTGAGCGGCTCTTTGAATGATTATATCCAACCAGAGGAGGAGGAAGTTTTCACATTCTCTTCTTCAGTGAGAGTATTAACACTGTGTACAGTACAGTGCAGTATTCAAAACCTCACTGAAGTATTACAGTATTATCTTTTCATGAGCTCAGAAAAACAGCCCGTTTTCAGCTTTGTGACGATGCTTTTTCCAGCAGCATGAATAAGATGTTTCTGCTCGTCCTCCAGAGTTTGTTGAAGTCGTTCTCTAACCTCAGAGACGTGGGCATCGTGCAGGTGAAGGTGATGAGAGCAGAAGGACTCATGGCTGCAGACGTAACCGGTAAACCAACGTGCTCATCAAGCATCCTCACCTGTTCTTTAACTGGCTGTGATTGGCTGTGCTGTTCAGTGTGACTCAGGTCTCACTGTGTCCCAGGTAAGAGCGATCCGTTCTGTGTGTTGGAGCTGAATAACGACAGACTGCAGACACACACCGTTTACAAGAACCTCAATCCAGAGTGGAACAAAGCCTTCACCTTGTGAGTGAACATCAGTGTTTGCTTAAATATACTTGTTTATGGTGCAGCAGTGTTTAAGTTGTGAACATCTTTAATTCACTGCAATCTGTTATTTGATCAAACTGACTCTGTTTATTTATGCACATTAATCTAACTCCACTCTTCCTGTTCACTGTCTCGTGTTTCCCTCTTTCTCCTCCTCAGTAATGTGAAAGACATTCACTCCGTGCTGGAGGTGACGGTGTTTGATGAGGACAGAGACAGAAGCGCTGACTTCCTGGGAAAAGTGGCCATTCCCTTGTTACATGTGAGTACAAACAAGTGAAATACAAATCTGAGGCGTATCGAAACATCCTGGTGCCGGTTTTAAAGCTGTTTGAAAGAAGCTCAAGAAGTGAAACACAGTGTTTTTTCTGTCAGATCCGTAACGGTGAGCAGAAAAGCTACGTGCTGAAAAATAAGGAGCTGACTGCTCCGACCAAAGGAGCCATTTACCTGGAGATCGACGTCATCTTCAACACCGTGAGTGTCAGAGTGAGGCCGTCATTTATCCAGAGAGTAACTAAGTACATGAGTACTTCAGTACAGTTTTGAGGTACTTGTATTTGAGGATTAATTGAGGATTTTAATCTACTTTATATTTCTACACCACTACATCTCAGAGACAAAGAACTTTTCACATCACTACATTTTAGAGTTTTTAAACAATGTGCTACTTTTACTGCAGTAAAGTATCTGACTACTTTTCCACCATTGACTTTTCTCTGCAGGTTAAAGCTGCTTTGAGGACTGTGGTTCCTGCAGAGCAGAAATACATCGAGGAAGAACCAAAAGTCTCCAAACAGGTACGTTTACGTTCATCACGAACGAAGAGCTGCAGGTCGAGGACAACGATGAGACGGAACTAGAAACATTAGACCTGATTACATTTGCTGCAGCTACTGGAAACAACAGCTCTCCTCCGTGTGATTGGTTGGCCATAACGTAAACAGTATTATATTGTGTACTTTCTGTCTTCCAGTTGCTCCAGCAGAACTTTAACCGTGTGAAGAGGTGCATCATGGTCCTGATCAGCTGTGGGACGTACATCAACAGCTGCTTTGAATGGGAGTCTGCACAGAGGAGCATCATCTCCTTTGTGGTATGAAACACACACACACACACACACACACACATCAGGTGCTTCTCTTCACTTTATGTTATGTCTTCTTGCCGCTCGGCTGGAAATCGATCAGATCATGAAGGACGGATCGCCTCCTTTATTTCTGCTCCGAGGAGCGAGGATGGAGTCTTTCATCAGACCGACACACCCTTTTATTGGCAGTCAGTGATTGGACGACACGGCTGATCGCACAGCTCCGATACTGTATCGCCACCAGACTCCAGTCTGATATAAGTCTGTAGATCTTATCTGTGCTCTGACCGGACGTCTAGTTAGACTGATCGCTGCTGATACTTTGACTGCAGGATGATTCTCGGTCGTCTCTCCTCTGATCTCCTCCTTGCACCTCCTTGGTTTTCTGTCTTTGCAGCTGTTTGTGGTGGTGGTTTGGAACTTCGAGCTCTACATGTTGCCGCTGGCTCTGCTGCTGCTGCTGGTCTGGAACTACTTCTTCTCCTCGAGCAGGGAAGCGACTGACACGGTGAGACGACGAGGAAGACTGAATATCTTTAATGAACGTTTGTCTTTCAAACTGCTAAATGTTTGTTGCCTCCTCTTCTGCTGCAGTCCATGGAGGCAATGTTTGAGTGGGAAGACGAAGAAGAGGATAAAGACGACAAGGTCCTAATCAAACAGCCGTGCGGTCATGTCTAAGTATATTAAAGTATATTATACTAAATGTACTAAATCTGTGATCTCGGCCTCGTTCCTGTCAGGAGTCCGAGCACAAAGGCTTCATGGATAAACTGTACGCCATCCAGGACGTGTTCATCAGCGTGCAGAGCGCTCTGGATGAGGTGGCCTCGCATGGAGAGAGGGTTAAGAAGTGGGTGTCATCAAGGCGATGAACTTTTAAAAACATCATGTTTTCAGTTGTTCAGATTCAGATGGATTAATTCTTTCTGTGCATACACAAAGAACGTATGAAGAGTTTATAAAATATGATATTTTGTTATGAGTTGAACCAAACTCACAGTCGGTGTCACAGTGACCTCTGGTGGTGGTTCTGCTCTCAGTCCACTTCACGATGGATCTGAGAGTGAGGTTCATGATATCAGCAGCTGAGACGTTTGAGCTCCGTCTCCTCGGTCTCATGAGACACCACAGGTCTATCACAGTCGTTTCCTTCCATGATTGTGCATCTTGTGTTTATCTGTGTTTTGCTCTTCTTCCTCTGCAGCACCGTTAACTGGACAGTGCCTTTTCTCAGCTGGTTGGTGATCGCCGCCTTGTGTTCGGCCACGGTTCTGCTCTACCTCATACCTCTTCGATACCTTGTGCTGGTTTGGGGTGAGTCCCGCTTCTGTTCCCACAGTTTGTTACAGGAACACAGAGAATATTGACTCTGAACTGATTTCTTGTTTTTCCTGCAGGTGTGAATAAATTCACCAAGAAGCTTCGTGATCCGTACATGATCGACAACAACGAGCTTCTCGACTTTCTCTCCAGAGTGCCGTCGGACGTTCAAGTGGTGAGGAACTCATCCAGACTTTGTAACACAGTTTATGAAGGAGGTTATTTTTTACCAGTACGTGTGAAGTATTCGCACAGTATTTGGTAGTTTTCTATTTTCACAATGAACCCGTCTGTCTCTCAGATAATATTAATGTACGATATTAGTGTTTTGCAGTAAACAATAATGCTGCTGTGAGCGAAGTCACTGCGTTTTCTGCTTTTTGAATTAGAGAGTTTGTGAGATGGATGTTTATCACAGGTTCTCATAGAGAGTCTCATGTCTCCTCATGTTTTTATCGATGTGTTTCTGTCTCCCCGACTCTGTGTGTGTGTGTGTGTGTGTGTGTGTGTGTGTGTTTCTGTCACCCCGACTCTGTGTGTGTGTGTGTGTGTGTGTGTGTGTGTGTGTGTGTGCTGATGAACAGATGCAGTATCGTGAGCTGAAAGTCGACCCCGGACAAAGTCCCAGCAAGCGCAGGAGGACGAACCTCAGCTAGCTGTCAGTCATCTCTCTCCTGTAAACACTGTGAACTACAATGTTATTTATATATTTCCTGTATATTTTGAAGATTATGAGAAGTTGAGTTGTTTTTGTTTTGTTACCGTGTAAAGATTTATTTTCTAAATCTTGTAAAGAAATTCTTCAGCTTGTTTTTTAATCTCTCTTATTTCATGTAACACAGGATGAATCCAAAGCTATAATGCTGTATGTTATGAATGTACATGCGTGTGTGTGTTATGAAGCGTGTGCATGTATCAAGGTGTGTTATTGTTGCATGGAATCGTTGCATCTCTAACTTTTATATTTCTATTTCTATGAACTTGTTGTATCATCAGTGTCTCATGTTACTTCAAAGATAAAGTTGCATGTTGTTACTGCCACATGTACGACAGCATTTAAACGCACTCAGTGAATGAGACCTCATATAAAACACGCTTCATTCGTCCACACAACACACACAATGTTAAATTTATCTTTACTTGCTCAGTGAAAACAGCGTCAGCTGGATTTCAGTCTGGAAGGTGAAGTGTTAGAGCAGCAAGTCAAAGCAGTTTTTGCTCTTTAACATCATGTTATTTTGAGTTTATTCCACCATTATCAAACCTCAGCGTCAGTTTCCAGTGCGACCGGTGACAACACTTGTAAAATGCATGCATAAAAAGGAAAAGATAACAATGTGTATTTCACTTTATTTCATTGTTTGATTTGTTTTTATTTTGTCATTTTAAATCCTCTCGTTAAGATGAACTGTTTTTCCAGGAAACGCTTGTTCTAAGGAGACCAAATGTTTTTATTTCAGCTTGAAGATTTTTACTTTTTGTCCAGCAGTATTTTTTTTATTTTACCTTGAAACTTTGCCTAATTCTCACCTTGTATTTTCAGTTTCTTTAATTTCCTGCTGTTAAACATCAGTGTCGTGTACAGTCAGAGTTAGTGTCCATTCATTCCACTGTCCTGTGCTTTAAATTCTCTGAAGTCTTTCGTATGTGGAAGGTTTTGGGATGTGACTTCCTGCATGTCTGTGTAAGCCGTCATTTATATGTGTCAAAGTCTTTTGCATGACTGAACATGAATTATATGCAAGTGCATTTATGGATGCTGAATATTCATCTAATGTGTCTGTTGCTCGTGTGTTATATTCAGATCCACCTGAGCTCGACGTAAAGAGAGAAAAGCCGTGTCAGAGATCTTATATACTGTTTACTCTCTTCACCAAATCATCACTTTTTGCACATTATCTGTTTCTGTTGCATCATGGGTAACTGCTGCGATTGTATTGAAGTCAGGACCCACTGTGTCCACTGTGCTGCATTTGTCTAAGAAAATATAAAATATATTTCTACACTGAACCGCGTGGCCCTTGGTGTTTTATATTATCATGTAAAAGCAACATGTTTTCAGACGTGGAAACAGCTGCAGGTGAATTCAGATATATTTCTTCAATTTATCATCGTAATACCAGACAGGTGTGTGTGTGAATGGACGGAGGGGAGAGTCAGTGTTTCAGGAATATAAAAACCGTGATGATGAGACTGTAAAAATGTGTATCAATCAATATTATCAATAATCATGAATAATCAATTCCGATATGAATGGATTCTCCTGTTATTTCTTTGTCTTACTTCTATTTGTTTGATAATCAGGCGCTTAGGGTTTTTTGAACTATAGTTCCCAGAATGCTTTGGGAACTGTAAACAGGAAGTCAAATATCCTGACGTCAGTTAGTGAGCTACAGCTGGTGTCTTTATTTCTTCACATTTTGTTGAAGTGTCTCCATTGAAAGTGAAGCCGAATGAGCTGTGAGCGGCTCCTGTTCGCACTGAACTCGAGGATGTGCAGACAAGTTTCACTGAATCAATTTGATCCGGAAGAAAAGGTAAAAACGTGAAGATTCTCAGGTGAGTTTGGAGTTTGGCGTCTTTTTCTGTGATTCTAAACCGATTTATGGACGTTTTTTTCCTGTAGTAGTGTACTTCTACTTTATTTTTTCCTGCTGTACTACATTTATACATATGTACTGTAAATATTTGAAAGTCTCTTTGTATTGACTTTATTGACAAAATGAACGTAAACAAAATCAACATCAATGAAAACATGAGGAGAATCATAAAAGAATAAATAATTCATTCACAATGAGAGGATGAAATTTATATTGGTGAATATTTTTAAACATAAATAATCAATTTTATCCAGTTCACAATATCAACTAATATTTTTACACACATTTACTATTTGTGAAAAACTTTTGTTGTTAAGTTTTTGTGATGTCGTTTGTTCTCATTCTGCAGGCTGTGCAGCGCAGGTCTGACCAGCAGGAGGCGCCGTAGACTTTAGAGACTAGAGCAGAGCTGCAACAGTGAAAAACAACTGGAGCTTCTTTTTTAAAATCAGCGATTCAGACATTTTATTTATCACATACTCAATATGTGCAATACACGTAATATTTATTACTTTTTATTATCTATTATTCTGTATGCATTAATTATTATACTATACTTTCTGTGCTTTACTTTATACTATATGTTATGTTATGCTATATTACTACATTTCACCTTATATTCTATAACCCATACTACATTAGTTTACATAAGTTTAGGTACAAACATCCTCAGCAGGAAAATGACTCAGACACATTAAAGCAGCAGGAAGATGAATCAGGAAACAGTTCACTGACACGGGACGAGTTTTACTTTAATTACATTTTGTTGATAATACTCAGTGCGGTATTAGTACTTTTACTTGTCGTGGAGTACAGTATCACAGTGTGGTATTAGTGCATGTACTTGTAGTGGAGTACAGTATCACAGTGCGGTATTAGTGCATGTACTTGTAGTGGAGTACAGTATCACAGTGTGGTATTAGTACATGTACAGTGTCACAGTGTGGTATTAGTACTTTTACTTGTATTGGAGTACAGTATCACAGTGGTATTAGTACTTTTACTTGTAGTGGAGTACAGTATCACAGTGTGGTATTAGTGCATGTACTTGTAGTGGAGTACAGTATCACAGTGTGGTATTAGTACATGTACTTGTAGTGGAGTACAGTATCACAGTGCGGCATTAGTACATGTACTTGTAGTGGAGTACAGTATCACAGTGTGGTATTAGTACACGCCTCCCTGCGACTCTGAAGCCTCGGTAGATGAATCTAATCTGAATATTTTCTTTTCCTCAAAGTGAGTCACTGCTCCGTCTTGATATTTTCTCACACTGATAGAAACGATTCAGTCAAACCTCACATGTGGTTGTTTTTGCACTTTCACGGTCACGAGGCCACAAACACATCGACTCCAGCTCAGATTTGCCTTTTCTTGATTCCTGCTGCCTGTGAATTTAAACATGTTGCTTTATGTTTCAGTGAGTGAAAAGGTTTAATGTCTGTAGTGATACGTCTGATTTCAGCTGTTCGGCATCAATATGTTTGTTTACTATCAATAACCAGGTTTTCTGAATGATTTGTTTTAGAGCTGACTGACGTTCATCTGTTTTAGTGAAGGTCAGTTGAGTCTTATTGATCTTATTGTTGTCATTTTCAGGTTGATTTTACGCAGAGTTTTATTTTTATCTCTGTTTGTTTCTGGCGTCTCAGGTTTGGTTGACGTGCTGTGAGTTCACTCGCTGTTGATGATGATGTAGTTTGTGTTTGTTTGTGTTTTATCGATGTGAAGTTTCATTTGGTTTTTGGTCGTGATCCAACACTCTGTCGTCTACTTCTTCTTCTCTTTCAGGGTTTTGGTTTGTTTTTTGATACATGTCCAGTTGCAGGCTGACAGTTGACCCACGCTGACGGTTGTGTGTGATTCCTCAGGCGTCCTCAGCAGATATGTGTCGTTTACTTATATCTTGATTGATGTGATTTAGGTAAATAAAAAAAAAATTGACTGAAAAAGCACATTTGAGTCGACACAGCTGCTGGTATAAGATATTTTGGTGCCAAATATAAGAAATCATCACAGTGAGAAAAGCGAGATGCACTGTTTTCAGTTTTTCATTGTTGGACTCATCTCGAATCATGAAGACAATTATACCTCGTTTTATTTTGCTCTCAGCTTTCAGCTCTCAGTCTGTTGGACTTCAGGCCTGTTTGCTTCTTTCCTGTTAAGCAAACTTCAGCTTTACACTGAGCTTCTTTGATTTACTTTTCCCAGTTGTGATATAGATCAGCAGGCGCATGATTGTACTCACTGACCTTGTTTGAAGCTCTGGGAGCACAGAGATATCACGTGTCATCACAGTATCTCAGCCATCAGGTCACACGAGTTGATCTTGTGCCAAGTTCAGACGACATGATATCGGCCTAATAATAAACTGACCCGACAAAGGTAAATAATAATGAGCATTGAGTGCAGTTGTGTAGTGAATCCTAACGACATCCCAACAGAAAGATGAACGAGTCTGAATTTTTTGTCGTCTCTCGTTGAGTTTGATAAAAACAAGATTAAACAAACAAGGGGCCAAGATGTTTGTGTAAAATAGCTTCTGTTCTTAACTGGTTTCATCCTGCTTAAAGGAGCTTTTCTGTTTTAATAGTTTTAAAACTGCAGAAACAAAACTTTTCTCTGGGGTTCCACAAGGATCTGTCCTTGTGCCACTGCTTTTCATACATGCTCCCGCTTGGTATTATCATAATAATCATATGATGCTGACACTTTACATGCATTTCACTTTCCTCTGGTGATCTCAGTCCTGTTGATAAAGTATAAAACTCTGATGATATTAAAACTTTTTACAGCTTACAGCAAGGTCCTAAAAGTCAGAGACGGAGAATTCATTCTCACACAGTGAGCAAGTCAGAAACCTTGGCATTATTTTGGACATCACATGACCAATATCAGCACAACAGGGTTTTATCACTTCATTCATATTTCAGACTGACTCTCAGAACCTCGTTCCTTCATCTCAAGCACGTTCAACAATCGCGATGTTCTATTGTCCAAACAATCAGCAGAACGATTCCAGTTCAACAGCCAGAAATAGAATAGTCAAATAGTCATTTTTCATGCAAAAACATTTCGTGGTTCCAGATTTTCTGTTTTTCCTTTGACTGATGTGAATGTGTCTGTAACAGTCTGAATGTGTCTGTAATAGTCTGAATGTGTCTGTAACAGTCTGAATGTGTCTGTAATAGTCTGAATGTGTCTGTAACAGTCTGAATGTGTCTGTATAGTTTGAATGTGTCTGTAATAGTCTGAATGTGTCTGTAACAGTGTCTGAATGTGTCTGTGATAGTTTGAATGTGTCTGTAACAGTCTGAATGTGTCTGTAACAGTTTGAATGTGTCTGTAATAGTCTGAATGTGTCTGTGATAGTCTGAATGTGTCTGTAATAGTTTGCTGGTTTGTTCTGTTGTTTGGAGCAAAGCAACATTGTGAAGGTGTCACTTTGGGCTCTGGATCATTGTGACCACATTTCTCACTGTTTTCAATAATCGATCGATCGATGGAGAAAAGAATCAGCAGATGAACCAGAATGAAAAGAATCATTAGTTTCAGTCCTGAACAAAATAGTTGAAAATGAGCTCCAACAGGAAAAATCCTGCTTTAAATGAATGAGGAGGAAAAATCACCTGATGACAGAAGATGAACAGAAGAACTTTAAAGATATTTTACTGATCAAACAGACTTTTACTCAAGTACACATTTTCAATGCAGGACTTTTACTTTTTACAGTGTAGTATTAGTACTTTTACTTCAGTAAAAGATGTGAATACTTCCAACACTCAAAGTAACTAATGTTGTCAAATAACTGTAGTGCAGTAAAAGTATAAAGTAACGTGATATGAACACTGTAGTAATAGTGGAGTAAATGTACTTAGTTACTTTCAACGACTGGAGGAAAATGATCGGGAAACTTTTTTCTTTATAATCTCTTGATCATAAAGATGAAAGTGAAGACAAGTGGAGACGTGTTGTCCTGTCTGTCTGTCTGTCTGTCAGTCAGTCAGTCTGTCTGTCAGTGTGCGTGTGTGTGTGTGTCAGTGTGCACATGCTCAGTGGGGACGTTTTGGCGCAGAGGCTTTAAGAGCGCAGCGGCGGCGGCGGAGCGCAGAGTCGCACCGGGAGGAGCGCGGAGAGGCGGCCGTCAGCGTCAGTCTCCCCCCGGATGAAGCATCAGGGACTCGGCCCCCCCGGCTCTGCGCTGGGCCCCCGGAGCTAGCTTCTCTGTTCGCGTCCGATCTCACGATGGTTCTGGGAAAAGTTCGGGCTCTGACCATCTGCTTCGACAGCCTGAACGAGAACAACCTGCCGGTGTTCTCCGGCGGAGACCTGCTGTCCGGCCGCGTCCTGGTCGAGGTGACCGGGGACGTGCGGGTCCGCAGCCTGGACATCACGGCCAGAGGGGTGGCCAAGGTCCGCTGGACCGAGTCCCGGAACGCCGGGGCCAACACGGCTTACACCCAGAACTACACGGAGGAGGTGGAGTACCTGCAGCACCGGGACACGCTGATAGGAGAGGACCGAGGTAAGAGGGGCTCACAGGTTTGACAGCTGTCTCAGCTCTGAAAACTTTATTGACACGCGAGAGCTGCAGTGAGGACAGACGGGGACAGTGGTGCTGATGCAACAGCTGGACACCGCTGCCAACATCTGTCCTCACTCCAGACCGGAGAGAGTCCGGATCCAGCTGATGGAGGCTGCCTCAGCCCGCTGCTGCATCCGGGCTCAGAAAGTTCAAACGCACGTCACAAACGCAGGGAATCGATGAGGTGTCGAAAGCAGCCGAAGTGTTTTTCACGTCTGCTGCAACGCGGAGGCAAAGTGAAGGGAAATGAGCCTTTTTCTCTGATGACATCCTGGAGCAGAGCTCAGGCAACTCCCTTTGTTAGAAGCGGTTCAAACCTGTTCAGAAACTGCCAGAGAGGAGGGAGGGAGTGTGTGTGTGTGTGTGTGTGTGTGTGTGGGATAATGCTGGTTAACAGCCTCCCACACACACACACACACACACACACACACACACACACACACACACACCTGTGATGTTGTTTTACTTGTAAAACATGATGCAAATGAGAGAAAAGACAGTTGGATGGAAACATCATGTAACGCTCGATGAGGATCTGTTACATCGACACTCGATGTGGGTCAGACTTTCACCTGCGTTTCTCCACTGTTGTGTTGCCTCCTCATCGGCCTCGACCAAACTGTCTGACTATAAATATATTATTATTAACGTTTGAAGAATTAGAGACTTTGCAGCATGAATTATTTCATCATCATCATCATCATCATGAAGATTATGGAGGTTTTCATCAACTTGTCTCTGTTGGAGACTTTGTCATCAACATCCTGTTAGTTTATTCACGGATGGGCGACAGTGTCGGGGGTCAGAGGTCAACAGGAAGTGAAACGATGTGGGAAACTTGCAGATTCCTGCTGGATGTTGCTTCACTGTCAGAGTTGAACCATTTCATAGCTGTTTCTGGAGCGTTTGATTGCATCACGTGATCTTCCTCAGCAGACTGTCATTTGTAGATTCACTTATTTTACTTTAATAGTGTCATGAGCTTTATATAAGACATGTCGGTATTAAAGTATCTGGTGACCAATAAGCAACAAGAAGAAACTGCAGAACTCAACATGTGTCATCGTCACGAAAAAATCCAAGTGATCCACATCAGGAATGTTTGTTTTTTTAATGTCTCCAAATTATGAAATAACCAAATATTTCTATGAGTTTTGGTCTCAGACGTCCAGCATCAGTCGGGCTGTCGACTTCACATCAGTTAGTTCACATAATGATCTAATCTGATGATCATTGTTTAAAAATATTATGAAATGTTAAAAATGTGCTTCACTATTTCTTAAATCCTGATGCGACGTCTTCAGATCTGGTTTTGTCCAAAATCTGTTCAATGTGTAAAGAGTTTTTTTCATCTTAGAAAAAATGGATCGAATGTTAAAAGAGTTGCTGATGAATCGTTTCTAAATGTAAAAGTTGTGATTGAAAGTTGAAAGTCAGAAATTTACAACAGAAGAATCTTTAATTTCATGACAAGTAAACTGAGCAAACTCAACCTGCTGAGAAAGATCATGTGACTCGATAGAAAGCTCAGGAACAGCTCCTCGATGGAACGACTGCCGTTTCCAAGCAGGAAAATCAGAATAAAAAACTCTAAATATCAGAAAAACCTGCTTTTTCCCAGAAGACTTTGTACAGAAATGATGTAAATATGATGCTGTTTTTGTTTAATCTTTTTCGTGTGTTTGAAGCTGCCGCTGATGTTTGAAGAATAAAATGATGTGAATGTAAAATGTTGTTTTTCTGTCGTCATTTATCTCATTCAAGTCTTTGCATGAGAGTCTCAGCTGGAGTTCACAGTTAGTGTGTGACACCCTTCCTCCCCCCCGTCCTCCCCCCCTCATGCAACACACCACATGGCTGTACAAATGTGGGCAGGGGCTTGTCGGGGCTGAGCCAATCACAGCTCAGGATGTAATTTGTGTAACCTTGTCCTCCAATGAGGAGCCGAGTTGTAATGCATGCGTTGGAGTTTCCAGCTGAAGGAAGCTGCTCAGTCTGGTTCATACCGGTCTACTCCTGCTTGCTCTGTGTTGCCGGTGACTTGATGAGGGCACACGCACACACACACACACATGCTCACACACACACACACACACACACACACACGCAAGCTCTCACGCCAAACCCATACAAACACACACAGACAGACAGACAGACGGAGATGCAGACTGAAGCAGAGCGAGTGCTGAGGTGGCAGGAAGCTGAAGTTCAGCTGGTCGACCGGAGACATTTAGAGAGAATTTGAAATACAAACAATAACAGAAGAAATGAGGAAGTGAGCAGAGGTCATGTTCTTTCTCCCACTGGGTGTGTTGCTTCAGCAGCTCTGCAACACAAATACTCTGTTTTCTTCTGAAATCCAGCAAACAGACTGAGATGAATGTGTCTGTTCTTTGCAACGATAAGACGACGTTTACCGTGATTATATGTGTGTTAGAGCTGGAAACAGTGTGAACATTTCCAATCCAAGCGCCGATACAGTCCTTTTAGCAACACGTCTTAGTTTGAGAGTTTTTAAACCTTTGTTGAATTAAATACTAATATCTGATGTGAATCTGAACAAAAATTCACAGCAAGTCAGAAACGTTTCAGTCACAAATTCATTAAGACTTTAGTCTATAAAATGTCAGAGAAGAGTTTAAAATGTGCGAGATAATGTCTCTTCTTATTCCTGCTTTTGTCCAAATAACATTCAAGGAGCCCAAAATATTCAGTTTACTCTACTGTAAAACCAGCAGAACATGTTGCATGAAAAATGACTTTAATGAGCAATATGAAAATACTCGCTGATTATTTTTCTGTCGCTCGATTGACGGACTTCATGTGATGTCTTTCTCTCAGTGCCGTCTCATGTTTCTGTGCTCACTCTACTCTTTATTCTCTTCTTACATGCCTCTAACAGTCGGGAATAAATCCTGAGGTGAAGTGATAAAAGCTCATTGTGTAATAAGGATACGTGACATTTTGTGTGAACAGACCGGATGGAGCTGCAAACGGCAGGTGGATTTAGAAACGTGCTCTTTGTCTTTCAGATGACGAGTGTCCAGAGGAAGGTCTCACTGTTCTGCATGCCGGCTTACACGAGTTTGCTTTCAGCTTCAACCTGCCTCAGATGTGAGTACATTTACTCAACTACTGTACTTAAGTATTTCTTACTTTCAGAGGGAAATATTGTTCTTTTTGCTCCATAGAATTGATCTGAAAGCTGAAGTTACTGGTTTGGGTTCAGATCCAAATTTTACCTTTTGCAAATGTTGTATTGATTCTTTAACCTAAATAAAGTATCTGAGTACTTCTGTACTTCTGAGTACTTTTACCCACATTGAATACCCGGAGTCATTGACAGTCCACACCACAGACCACCCACTCTTCCTAACCCTCTTCTTCCTGCTGCCCTTCCTCTCGTCTGTCAGGGCTCTGGCCACTTCCTTTGAAGGGAAGCACGGCAGTGTGAGGTACTGGGTGAAAGCTGAGCTGCACCGTCCATGGCTGCTCCCCGTCAAAGTGAAGAAAGAGTTCATTGTGTTTGAGCACATTGACATCAACACGCCGCTGCTGCTGGTAGGAACACTGCGCACGCGCCTTCTGCTTTAAAGGAGCAGGGCAGCATTTTGGGAAATAAGCTCATCAGCTTTCTGGAGGATAAGAAGATTGACACGACTCTCATGTCTGCACGGTACAGCCAGCAGGTTAGCTTAGCTTAGCATAAAGACTGGAAACAGAGGGAAAAGCTAGCAATGCTGATCCCAAGGAAATGAAGTAGAATATAAAGGAGTCTTGCACAAACTCATTTTCTTTAAAGTCTAATTCTCTGCAAGAAAGCGACTGAGCGTATTTCCCAAGTTGTGGGACTTTTCCTTTAAGGAGGCAGGAATGATGTGTCCTCGATGTTCTCGAGGTGTTGAAACAGATGTCTGTGTGTGAACAGGCTCCTCAGGCTGGTACAAAGGAGAAAACTCTGTGCTGCTGGTTCTGCGCCTCAGGGCCGATCTCCCTCAGTGCCAAGATCGAGCGAAAGGGCTACACACCAGGTGAGGCACGCCTCCTCCTCCTCGCTCCTCCAACTCTTCCTCTTCTTCTTCTTTGCCTTTTCACTTATCTCACTTCTCTCTCAGTCTGACAGACTGATCTCTTCTCCCTTCTCTCCAAGGCGAGTCGATCCAAATCTTCGCCGAGGTGGAGAACTGTTCGTCCCGGGTCGTGGTGCCCAAGGCTGCTCTGTACCAGACCCAGACCTTCTTCGCCAAGGGCAAGGGCAAGCAGATCCAGCAGCTGGTGTCCAACCTGAGAGGAGACCCTCTGCCGCAGGGGAAGAGCCAGAGCTGGGAGGGCAAACTGCTCAAGATCCCCCCGGTGTCCCCCTCCATCCTGGACTGTCCCATCATCCGAGTGGAGTACGCCCTCGTGGTGAGTCCTGCACGAAGAATCTGACCGAGAGACGCTGAAAAGCAGAACCACTCAGATCCCCTCCACTCAAAAATGTGTTTTTCTTTCATCCATGTCCCTTAAAATGTCCGACCTTCACTAAACTGACTTGAATCTGTGTGTTTGTCACAAGGTCAGATTCCAGACACTTGTCAGAGTTTTAGTTTTTTGTGGAAACCATGCTGAACATCACAGTGTAAAAATACTCATACATTAAAAATTATACTTGAGTAAAAGTACAGAAATATTACAAACATGTACTTATCAAAAGAAAAAGTGCTCACAATGCAACATGCCCCCATTCAATTTAATTTTGGATCCCAATTAAATTATATAAAAGTATATAATACAGTAAATCATTGAACAACCTGCTGATAACACACTAACACACGCTAATTAAGATAAGATAAACCTTTATTCGTCCCTCAGTGGAGAAAGTTGCAGATTACACGAATAAAAACTGATAACACACTAACACACTGAAAATAAATAAACAGGAAGAAACAAAAGGCAGCACAGTGTTAAGGCAGGTGTTGTTAGATAAGTGTGTTATTAATGTCACTATTATTAGAGAAGAATCGATGAATGAGAGTGAGAGATGGTTCAGGAAGGTAATTTCAGGACGTTGCTGTTAAAGCACACAGTGTTCTGGTTTCCTCTCGTCTCCTGTCGACTGTGACAGGTTTCATGAAGCATAGTGCATTAGGTCATGTTTATCTGAAAACAGTTCGTTCCCTCAGGGCCTGAATTTCTCTGACACGAACAGGTCGAACTGGCTCCAAGTGACACCAGAATATTTGCTAATATCTGTTCTTCTTCTTGTTCTGCTCTTTTTGCTGCCTGCAGGTGTATGTGGACGTTCCCGGTGGGCTCAATCTGTCTCTCTCGTTGCCGTTGGTGATCGGGACCATTCCTCTGCACGCCTGCGCCACCCGCACCTCCAGCATCAGCAGCAACTGCAGCACGCTGAGCTGGCTGGGCCTGCAGGAGAGGCCTGAGGGTACAGACAGGAAACACATGCATGTTCGCTTTCTTCGTGTTCGCACGGTGCACAAGGATCTAATACGCTTGTTTGTTTATTGCAGCACCGCCGAGTTACAGCGATCTGGCAATAACAGAGTCTCAAAGGCGGGACTGTCTGCAGGGCTGTGATAGGTCTGACGGGGAGAGAGACGAGCAGGGATCTCTGCTAACATACATCACAGAGTTCAGATATCTGCCCCCACCACTCTACTCTGAGGTACAGCTCACAGACACACACACACACACACACACACACACACACACACCACGTCATTATCTCACAGGAACCACGTAAAAGTCTTGTTGAGATTAAAATCTGTTTTTCAGGAGAGACCAACTGGGCAGCATTAAAACTTACAACAATGAATAAAAACACCATATACAGAATAAGACAACTGTCACGCTACTAAAGAGTGTGTGCACAAAATGTCCAGTTAAGGTACAATAAAAAAAAGTATAAAATATTCAGTTAAGACACAGTAAAAAAGTATAGAAAATGTCCAGTTGTATGTATAAACAGGTCTGATTTTCTGTCTAAAATAAAGTAAGAATGATGAATTTAAAAGCAAACTCTGTTTTCCAGATGCTTGAGAAGTGACTTTAAATTCACCATCAGCTTTAACACTTTTTGTACAAATTAAACTTTTCACCTCCCGAAGAAAGATGACAAGCTATTTCCCAAAATGTCAAACTTATCTTGAAATGGGATCGTGTGATAATTCAGAATGATCTGGGTTCAATAAGTGGATTCAAAAAATGTTCTCAAATTTCTAGCAAATTTCACAGTTGAACATGAAGTACTTTAAGTTTTAGTTTCCCACTTTTTTCTATTTCATTTGAGCTTTTCATCAGCAGCCTGTTAACATGCCGCTCTGTCTCTGTGCCCCCCCCAGGTTGACCCTTATCCCGACCCCGTGGAGGTGTGTGGGGCCGCGGACGTCAGGAGACCCGACACGTGTCCGTCCCGCTGAGGAGAGCTCATGAGCGCAGAGGGCTTCTGCACAAACAAGACACCGTCACCCTCAGCTCCAGGCCCGCACCGCCAGCTTCTCACCAGATTATATAACACGATAAATAAGGCTAGACCCCCCCCCGACCCGGGAGAGTCAGCTGAGAGAGTATTCGGTGACCATTGACATATGGACCAGGGATTTCGAGCCATGCTGGATCCTCCATATCCTGTGCTCAAGACGAGGCAAATTAAAAAGTTCTCTCTGACGCCGCTGTCGGACTCTGACGAGGCAGAAAACAAAGACGACTGCTGGTGGTCAGAAGACGCCTCCTCCTGCCTCACACTGAATTTTGCACATACCGTAATTACTGTTTTTCTATTGGTGGGTTTTATATACTGCAGATTACCGCAGGCCTATATGCTACAGTAGATTCTGTCCACAGATGTAAACAATAACATACTCTTTAATCTAAAAGGCACATTTAAAACAGGACAAAAGCTATCTTCACTTAAATGGTAGTTTGAGCTTGTGACCTTCGCCGTCACCGACCGGACTTCAGGTGGAAACCGTCTTGTTCTGTGAACAAAGCAAAACAGAGGAGACAGAAAAATAAGTCGAATGATGTTTCTGATGATTAATTAAAGAAATGTGTCACGTAAACGACCACCTCGAGCACTTAAAGTAAAGCTCAAGTAGTGTGTGTATGAGCGTGTGTGTGTGTATGTATGAGAGAGAGTGTGTGTGTGTGTGTGTTGGTTTAAATGACCAGGTAAAAACCCAAACAGGGTCTAGAGATAAAGCACAACTCAGACCAAGCAAGAAGATAAAGTACCACAAGTCGCCTGTTGGTTTGTGCTTCGAACTAAAGCTTCTCTCGCTGTAGATTTTTTCTAAACGCGAACGTTAAAAAGCTTCGCAAAAAAGAATGACAAAGTGTAAAAGATAAATGTTTACAGATGAATATATCAAATTGAGAATGTTGTTCAAACATGACTTCTTCCACCTAAAACTTCAAAAGTGCAATATATTTTTGTATTTGTGATTTTTTTGCACTAGTTTTTCATATAATCTGTTGCTGTTTATTCCATTTCTGTGCATTATATATATTATTGTCATGATCTTACTGCTGTCATGATCAACTTTTGATAAAATAAAAGGTTTATTTTATAAAATAATTGGACGCTCGTAGTGTTTTTATTTATGGACATTTTAAATTATTCTTATTTCATTGCTGTGAAATAGCAGCATGTCATTGGTGGGTCAGGAAGTAAATGAACCCCTGTCCACTGAGTAGTTGACATCAAAAATCACTTCTCTGAGTCGAAACTCTGTCACGTCTGAATGCACAGACATGATGCACATGTTTTCAGATTCATTGTGACACTTTCTGAGGATATCGTCTCTGCTGTCTCTGCCGGAAACAAACGTCCATAAATCAGCTTAGAAAGGTGGATGAAAGGCGCCCTGAGTGTCTTCACAGTGTCACAATGATCCGGTTATCGTCGTCTGTGCATCCATATGTACACTGCAAACAGAAATTCTTAATAGCTACTTCAGCAGACTTGAAATGGTGCCACGTTGCCAAAATGTAAATGAATATTAGCTCAAAATAACAGGGGTCAAGTTATAGCCCCTAGTGGAACTCCCTGAATCCATGTTAACATTATACTTTATTGCGTAAGAGTTTGTCCACACACGGCGCTGTGATCTGCTGCAGCAGCTGCTCTTCATCCTTTACATGCGGCCACCGCAGATACAGGAAATCAGGATTCCTGTGAGTCAGTTTCACTGTTCATCACATGACAACTGGGACGAGGCAGGAAAAAGTCAGAATCATAATAACATTAGATCCGTTTTTGAATATAAATATGCAGCTCTAATATGAAGAAACACTATTTTTGCTTGTTGTTCTTATGTCTTTTGTCTGCTCTGGTGGCTCGATGCAAACACGGAGCAGCCGACAAAATTCAGATTTCTTTTTGGATTTTGGATAAAGGAAATGTTTCCCTTCATGTGAGCCACATGGTGCGAATAAAAAACTGTGCAGTAGAACATGAAGTGATCCAAGAAAAGGGTGGAGAGAAGATCAAATCAAAATCAGTGCATGGCCTAAAGACCCTCCCTAGAAACAACACGAGCCTGGAACGGGAATTAAAATCCACTCCCATGTTACTGCTGACCTAATTCTCCTCTGCAGACAGACAGACAGTCAGACAGACAGTCAGTCAGACAGACAGACAGCATGGAGGGAAAAAACAGAATTTTTGAGTAATGCTCAAAGTTATTTCCAAACTTACAGGATGAAAAAAGCTTCAGTCGACATGTTTCCCTCCTGTTTTCCTTCCATATATGAACATGGACTCAGATTATTGGATGAAAGGATTTAACATAAAAACAGCTGGTGTGTGTTTTTGTGTGTTTATAGGTTAAACAGGGATTTGTTGTATGTGGGATGAGTCTATGAATATTTCACTTTATAATCACTCGGTCGAGAAAAAACCTCGTCCAGCTCTTGGTTCAGAGGATCTTTGGAGCCTGGAGGTGGAATAAAAATCAGCTGTTTGTGCAGAGAAACATGAAAACAGCTGTCAGCTTGTGGTTGAGATCCAGATTCTGTCATGTTCTGGGTTTTAGTTACTTCCTGTTTTATGTTGAAAGGGTGTGTCCCCAGGTGCTCTCAGTGTTTTGTGGGTTCACCTGTTGTTACCTGAGGTTTGCTGTTGTCTGGATTTTGTTGCCTGTTTGGACTCTATGTTTGGACGTCTCCCTGGTTTGGACTGACTCTGTAAGTGTCCACATGAAACCACTGAACTGATCCTGCTGCTTGTGTGTGTTTTCTTGCCTCTTGTTTTCCAAACTGAAACAAGTTCTTGGTTTCTTTCAAACTTTTCTTCTGCTGCCAGCATCAAATCAAAATGTCTCCTCGATGAGAACTTTGGTTCATGAAAACAAATGAAGTTTATAGACGTTCAAGGTCCTTTATTCATGATTTACTTTGGTGATCCCCTGACTTTATTTCTACCATCAAGCCTCAGCTGTACTTTGTGTTTAGTGCTAATTAGCAGAGCTGTTTTTAAGTGACTGTCACGCTGTTTCCCCCGTTTCCAGTCGTTATGCTAAGCTAAGCTAGCTGCTGCTGGCTATAGTCTTATTCGCTCTACAGACATGAGAATCTTCTCATTCTGAAAATGTCACGTGCTAACATGCTAAACTAAGATGGTGAACATGGTAAACATCAGCATGTTAGCATGACAACATTAGCATTTAGCTGGAAGCAGCCCTGTGCCTCAGTGCAGCCTCACAGAGCTGCTAGCATGGCCTATAGTAATTAAACATATAGCATGTTAGCATTATCACTGTGGCATGTTAGCATGACAACATTAGCATTCCGCTCAAAACACTTTGTCACAAAATGAAGCTTTTTTATTAATTAGTTGGTTTTAAGTTTTGTATTTTAACATGTTTTCAGTACTTTTACTCGAGTAAAGTATCCGAGTACTTCCTCTGCTGTATTACTGCACAACAGCAGACGAACCAGACTCATAATCTTCTAACATCAGAATCTGTCAGGTTCATTAAAGGACTGTGAGTCTCTGTCTCTCTGAGCTTCACCTTGACTCACACTTACACAACACCCGCATACCAAGACACACACACACACACACACACACACACACAGATGATGGGAGGTCACATGAATATTGTTTTGGCTTCTACTATACAGGCTGCGTCTGTCCGACTGATAAACACAAACTGGTGTGAACTGGATGAAGACAGAGGAGTGAGTGTGCACAGACAGACAGATGAGAGACAGACAGACAGACAGATAGATGAGAGACAGACAGACAGATGAGAGACAGACAGACAGGCAGACAGACAGATGAGAGACAGACAGATGAGAGACAGACAGACAGACAGACAGATGACAGACAGACAGACAGATGACAGACAGACAGATGAGAGACAGACAGACAGACAGACAGATGACAGACAGACAGATGAGAGACAGACAGACAGACTTGTTGCCAGTGAAGATAAAGCTCTGTTGTTTTCACCTCTGGTTGGTGAACGTGCTGCTTTTTGTCTCGGGTGACTGAGCTGCTGCTTTGAGAAACATGATCCTCAGGAAGCTGCTTGAAACAACACACACACACACACACACACACACACACACATAGTGTATGTAGAAAGTAACTAAGTACATTCACTCGAGCACTGGACTTAAGTACAGCTCTGAGGTACTTGTACTATTTCACTTTCTCCTTCTCCTCCACATCTCAGAGGGAAATGTTGTACTTTTGCTCCTCTACATTTCTCTGACAGCTTTAGTTACTTTTCAGATTACAGTCGCTCATCCCCTTCCTGTCCAGTGAAAACCACGTATCTCTAGACTTTATACTGCACCACATGTACTTGATAACTTTAGTTACTTCGCAGATTAATAATGCAAAATATAAAACAACAAATCAAATAAGATGCATTATTATAGGTTAACATAAGACTTCAAATTCACAAGCTACCAAGCAGAGTATTTAATAATAAATGATAATAATAATTGTAATAATTGAAATAATTGATTATAGTAATTGAAATAATTGATTTCTGAAATGGGCCAATTAGCATAAAACTTTTTCTTTACTAGCTTAGTATTTTTACTTTTGGTAATTTAAGTGTATTTTGATGCTAATACTTTTTACTTGACTGAAGTTTTGCATACAGGACTTTTACTTTTACAGAGTATTTAGTAGGTCAGTACTTCTTCCACCACTGCATGTATATACATAGGTTGTCCTTACTGAACTCATGTGTCAGCCTTGGAAGAGATAAAGTGTTTGCAGGTTTGGTAAAGCTGCACATGCATCAGAAACACACACACACACACACACACACACACACACACACACGTTAGGTGGGTCTTCTTGGCCTCTGGGCTCAGGGCCAGTTCACAGTGTGTCCTTGACGACTTCTAAAACCAGCTCAAGTTTGGTGGCTGCTGTTTGTCGATCAGCTGCTTCCACAGCAGAAAAACTTTAATTCACTCACATCAAAACCTCGTGTGGATAAAATGTGAACGTGCACAGACTCATATCTTCAGTTATTTTGTTCAGTCGCTCTGTTTCATTTCATTTGATGACACACAGAAGAAGTGGCTGCTTCAAAACTGCTGAAACCTTCGCCCTTTATTTTGGCATCCTGTTCATGTGCAGACGAGCAGCCAACAATCTATGGACGTTACCCAGACGGCCAAAAATAAACTCGAGCTGTCTGCATCCACATCGAAGCTGTGAGACAGAATTTATGACGGGTTTGTACTTTAAAACCTGCTCGGCGATCGAAATCACAGCCAACAAACGTGACTGAAACCAAACAAGCAGTGGAATCAAAAACTATAAAATCCTGTTTTATTTTATAGGAATATGAAAATGTCTGACAGCTCATGATGTCTCTTTCAAATTCAACAAGTCAGAGCTCATTGTTGAGGAATGTGTTGCTCTCTTGGTTAAAGTTTGGTTAGTTTTCAGGAAGCACGCTGGTTTTGTTATTTAATGCTGAATACGTCGGGTTTGTCATGTTCTTTGTCTTAGTTTAACAGTTTATCATGTTAACATTTGCCAACATGAAGTAAACACAAAGTACAGCTGAGGCTGATGGGAATGTCGTTCGTTTTACAGATATTTATATTATATTAACATTATATATTTATATTGGTGGAGCTGAAATAAAAGTCAGACGACCACCAAAGTTTTTCATCCTCATGGGAACATGAATGTCTGAACCACATTTCAATCGGTCAGGAGATCGAGGTCAGCAGGGTTCAGCCTCTGGTGAAGATGAATGTATGTATAAAATGCTGAAGGGTGATGGTTTGTATGAGTTGATTCATTTGGCTGCTGAGGATTTTTTACTTTAACATCAGGTTAATGTGTTTTAGTCTCAATGAGGAGTCACACAGAGAAAGAGAATTTCTGTCGTAGTCTGGATCTGGAGACGTTTCACTGTTTCTTTCTGGGTTCTGTGATTCACCCGCTGAAGAACTTATTCACTTTGGACTCCTGAGAGTTGAGTGACGACCTTTTGCAGGATGAACTTGGTGTCTTTGGAAAATGTGCTTCACCAATGGAGCAACTGTAACTGTAACTGCAACTCGTTCCATTCATCAGAGATGATTTATGATTTATTAGATTCAAGTGCGTGATTCATTTTTACGTTCATTAGATTTAAATGTTCCCATGAATCCAGGCGCTTTCACCCGTTGTGGCTGCAGCTAAGTTTCACCAGCAGGTGGCAGACATGAGCCACAGTGTGAGTGAAGGATCGGATCAGTCATTTGAGACAATTCACCAAAAGCAATAAACATGTTGATGATACATCCGTCAGATTAAACTGTAAATTAACTTTTCAGGTAAAAATCTGTTGTAGCTTCTCTCTGCTGCTTTTCTTTGGCTTCAGTGACACTAAACTGAGTCAGTTTAGTTTTGATCTGACGAAACGAGACATTTGAAGACTTCACTTTGGACTTTTTGATAATTTTGTCACAATTCTGACATTTTTATTAAAATGAATGATGATAATTGATCAGTTAATGAAGAAAATAGCTGGTAGATGTGTTGGTCATTATTTCAACAGCTCTGTAATTTTTTTTAGAAATCACCTGAGGTGATGCAGGAGCACAGTCTGTGGCGCCCCCTGGTGGCTATGTGAAGTTACGACAGCACAGAGGAAGAGTAACGTGATGAGTCCAGATTCACTGAGCTGAACTTAAGAGCATCTAAAAACACAAAGAAACTATTTATTAGTTCTCAGATTGTTGCCTAAATGTTGTTTCTCTACACTGAACCCTTTTTAGTTCTTTGAAGTGCGTTTAGAATTTAATTTAGTTAAATCCAGATTAAGACGAGTTAATGCTGGTTGTCCAGTGATCTCAGGGTTTTGGGTTTATCTCACGATCATCAGAGTGAATCTGTGAATGTTCTTCATTCATCATCAGGGTTTGTTGAGCTGCTGGACTTTGTTGTGGAAGATATTGACTTTTGTTTTATCTTGACTGATTTTGAATTTTAAAACCTTCGTTGTTGTGTTTAAGATAAGATAAAGCTTTATTCGTCCCACAGTGGAGAAATTCACAATTTAACTGGAGGATTATTGAACCTACACAGTGAAGCTTTATGTTATGGTTTTCTAATTATCTTAACTTTGTGCAGTTGATGCTATGAGGTCAAATGTCAGCGTGAAAAAGAGGAGAGAGGAGAGCGATTCAGGAAGTGATGGCGAGAAAGAGACACATGATCCAGACGTTGATTCAGTAAATGAACAGACTTGGCTAATTTCTCTTATTGTTATGAGAATATATTATTATCAGATATGAGATGTGAAAACTCAGGAAGCAAAAACGACAGACCACACAGAGACGTCTGTAACAGAGCCTGTATATTTTTGTATATTTTTCTGCAAAATACAAATACTACCACATTTGTGAGTGAGGGAATTTCTGTACACGATCTCTGGCTGCGACAACAGAGGTTCACCGTGTTTGTCTTCTGGGAAACAGCGTCTCCCAGTGGCGACAAAGGCCAGCTTATGCCGCTAACAATCTCTTATTCGACTGGTTATTAGAAGCATTAGTGCATGTAAAGAGGGGAAAGTGTACATTTACAGTACAGAGGACATTCGGCTGATGTCGCCAAGTACAAATAAAATCATTTCATTGGGGCTTTTGATACAAATAGATGACAGATTTGACAAAGTCCAGGCAGTTACTGTTTAAAGAAGCAAACCAAAAACACAATAAAGAGTATTTCACACTTTGGTTAGTTTTCACTCCACCTTCCACCTCCACCCGCACACGCTCGACTCCACCTGGAGCCTGAGGACGAGCTCCGGGCTCCGCTGTCCTCCAGCTCTGTCGGTCGAACGCAGTGCAGGAGATCTGAGCTGGAAGCCGACCGACCCGGAGACGACACGGTGACCGTGACAGAAAAAGGAGCGCAGAAGAAAACGTGTGGGCTCTGCCCTTCTTAACTACATCAGCTCCAGAGGCTTCGATCAGCGAATGAAGTGGATTTACAGCAAACGGGGCAGAAACAGACTCAGAGGACTGTGGCTGAAGGTCTGAGCTCCAAATATACAGTTTTTAAACCAAAATATTCAAATGTGAACGACCCTCAGCCGAATCTGTCTGAAACAAAACACTGGACGTCAGTCAGCTACTGTGGATTCTCTACTCTGAGGTACAAGGCACAGACTCCTCAACATGTCCAAGATGCCCTGGTAGAGTTACAGCACAAACATACAGTGGTGGAAAGTAACTAAGTACATTTACTCAAGCTCTGTACTTAAATACAACCATGAGGTACTAAGTCCTTCCATTTTATGGTACTTTCTCCTACATCTCAGAGGAAATACTTTTTACTTCACTGCATTTATTTAACTTAGTAACTAGTTTGAGCCTCTCATCAGGTTTCAGTTTTCTCTTATTGTACTTTCATTTAAAGACTGTTTGAAGCCCAATGAGGTAAAATTACCCAATAGCTCACAAGAAACAGCAATGATGAGAGAAAAGTCCAAAAAATAAATATAAATGTTTGTATCAGAACTTTGAATCCTGTGTCGACCCCTCAGATTTATCTGGTGACCTTTGGAGGGGCCCGACCCCTCAGGTTGAACCACTGAACCAGCTGACTGTAGGAAACTGCTGCTCTGACATTGATGCTTCAGGATCAACAGTTGGATAATGTGACATGGAAGCACAGATTCTTGTGCTTCTGAGTGAAGGACATGTAATAGAGTATTTTTCCATTTGTTGTATTGGTACTTTTACTTCAGTAAATGATCTGAGTACTTCCACCACTGTAAATACTACATATCTTTCATAATTAGTCATGATGTTGTTGAAAACAGCAGATTGTCACTGATAAAATGTTCAGTCTGAACTGAACGTTAAAGGTAAATCTTTTATTTTTAATCTTACAACTGACTGAAAATCTCCCTGAATGTTGAATAGAAAATGTCGTGCACCTCTCTGCTCTTTATATTACTGTTATCTTATTAAATAGAACTGCAGACATCCAAGAATATCAATTTGATATAATAAGGACTTTAAAAACGTAACACTATAAACGTTGTGCAGCGAAGCATCACTGTCCTGTCAGATATGGCTTTTTACCCTCTGCTCATCTGTCTCTGCAGAACAAGACCATGAGGGATTGATCTCAAGTCTGAAGGTGAGTTCTCTGTCGTTTGACACGGAAACCACAGAACGTTTGATTTAGAGGAAAATAACTGTTTTCTATGGAAGCAAATAAAAGCCATCGTTTTAATTTTTTACATCAAATTGTGAAATGTAACACTGAAATATTCTAATTTAAAAGACATCTATGTG
>JAFREQ010000046.1:1105000-1107500 GCA_025331565.1 Holacanthus passer | reverse complement strand
CTTTTCTACGAAGATCACTGTCATTTATCTTTGACTTTGGTTAATGAATAAAAATGAACGCTCATCATTCAGCGCTCGTCTCTGTCACTATCACCCGTCTGTTGTCTTCTTGTGTGATTTACTCACCAACATCAGATCAAAGTCCTCACACTGCAGCAGCAGCATTAAAGCACAGACTACAATGAGTCTTCATGCATGAGAATGAACTTTGCAGGAAAATCTACGCATTTGAAAAAGAGATGAAGTGAAATGGAATCGGAGAAGTGTGTGAATGGAGATGGGAGCACTCACGATGGTCGGCATGTTGTTGCACTTGTTGGAGGGCGGCATCAGTGTCCGGAGGTCGGGCTTCCGGCTCATGCTCATCGGAGGAGGACTCTTCTCCTGCATGTTCTTGGAGGCTCCTCCTGGAGACAGCAGGCCGGGGGAGGGGCAGTGGTTACTGTAGCTGCCGTTTCCTGCAGAGAAACACGGCCGGACGTTCACGTTTACATGAAGCTTTCATTAAATTCACCGCTGATACCTGCAGTGACTATGAGGAGCGACTGTGATCAACAGCGTTCATTTATGTTAGGACTGTATTAATGATCGTCCTGATCAGCTGCTTCTTAAGGTCTGATCCTCCTTCAGGCTCAAAACAAACACACGATGCTTGAGACTCTTTTTACTTCCTGCGGTCACTGAAAGGCTCGATCTTACTGCTCCAGTCAATCTATAGTCAAATATCAGAAATTTGCCTCAAGGGGTTTTACAATCTGTCCTTAGAGCCTCGATCCAGAAAAGGAAAAGCTCTTCTGGACGGACAGACAGGAAGTGGACGTCGAGTGGACAGAATAAATCAACATAGTAAATTACAGTCTGGCTGTTGTTTTGTCATCAGTGTGTTGTAATATTTTCTTATCATAATATCAAGATAAGATGCAGAATGTTTAACTTTCTGTTCCTGGACGGCAGAAGAGAAATGACCTGCAGTCTTACCCACAGCGGAGACCACGGTGCTCGGCAGCTCTGAAGCCATCAGTCCTGCACACACGGAAAACATGTGATCAGATAACAGGTGAAAGTTGGGATCATAGAGTTTGACATTCACACACAGACCTGCGTTCCCGGTGCTGGACGGCCTCTGAGGGGACATGCTGTTCCTCTGCAGGTGCGTGTTGGAGATGGGCAGCAGGTTGTGGTTGCCGAGGCCGCAGCCGATTCCGGGGTGAGAGTAGAGCAGGCCGCCGGGGTTCCCGCCGGGGACGGACACCCCCATGTCGTAGTTAGAGGGAGGCAGACCCTGCTGGACATCCACAAGTCAGCGGGTCAACATCACATCTGACCGCGTGAAAGTGCCGAGGCAGAAAGCGTCGAGGTGAACTTACACAGATCCTCTGTCTGTTGATCATCAGGTCGATGTCGTCGTTGATTTTGCGGTACTTGTCGTCGGACTCTGGGCTCTGGCCAGCAGAGTCGTCGGCCTCGATGTCGGGGCTGTCGCAGCCGTTTAAACCTTTCTTACGCAGCGTCTGAAGGAAACGAGAAGAGTCAACACACCTGGATCACTTCCTGAAGTTAAACACTCATTTTCTATTACATGTGCACATACACCTGTCAGTTATATGGTCAAAAAGACTGAGGTGAAACAAGTAGTCGATTCATCGATTAGTCAGTCAAAAAGAAATTCATCTGCATTCATTTTGAGCAGCAATTAATCGTCGCTGTAAGTTTTCAAAGAAATTTGCCAAATATCTGCTGGTTCCAGCTTCTTCCTCATGTTTGACAATAAATTAAATCTCAACATGAGGAGTTTTACTTTAAGTACCTCCAGTACACTTTGCTGACAATACTCAAATACTTTTACTTAAGTAAGGCTCTGAATGCAGGACTTTTACTTGTAATGGAGTATTTTCAGTGTTGTATTAGTACTTTTACTTCAGAAGAGACGTTCACTCACAAAGAGGAAACTTCACACTAAAATAAAATGACTTCAGAAGATTGAGGTAATGTCTATTTCAAACACAAGAGGGCGCCATTGAACAGATAAGCCACCAGTGAGGCTTCAGGCTCATCGAGCACCAACTGCAGGAAACACGAACACAACAATCAGAATCACTTCATCCAGAATAATCTGTGACTTTGTGTTGAGAGTAAACTGAACATCAAAGTGTGTCGGACATGTTCAAGGTGCTGAAGCTTCATCTCTTCTCAGGTATCAGACGATGATGATTGTGTGTGTGTACATTTACGCATGTACCGTACTTCTGTAACATTGTGAGGTACTTGTACTTTACTAGAGTATTTCCATGTTCTGGTACTGTATAGTATTTTTCTACAGTGTGTATTACTACATTTACTCAAGTAAAAGATCTGAGTACTTCTTCCACCACTGAGTGTGTGTGTGTGTGTGTGTGTGTGTGTGTGTTGTACAGTATGTGGTTTGGCTCTCAGTGTCCTGCTTCAGCACTTCACAGCCCATTAGTTCAGTCTGTCACTGGATGATTGCAACACACACACA
>JAFREQ010000046.1:942500-1097500 GCA_025331565.1 Holacanthus passer | reverse complement strand
TCATAACAGGAAGAGAGCAACCGCTCCCCAGACAAGACTGTGTGTGTGTGTGTGTGTGTGTGTGTGTGTGTGTGTGTGACAATGCAGTTGAGCCCCATTGACAACAAGCTCTCATTTCTCAGTTTGCATGGAGCTCAGAGGCTTTGACGGACTCGCAGCTTGTGACGGTCACATGACACAATATCACCGGTTTAAGGAACTTTAATCTGAGGAATGAAATGAATGAAGAAAGACGAGTGTTTTCACTGATGGATTTTTATACATAATACAGTCAATAATAAAGAGGGTCTTCTGTACACTCACGTGTCTGTTCCGTTCATCCATGATTCGCGCTATCTGAATCTTTTTTCTCCCCATCTTGACTCTTTTATTTTGTTCCTCCTCTTCGTCACAAACGTCTTCTTCTTCTTCGGCTCCTCTGATTGACTTTCAGGTCCTCACGGTTTTTCACTTTTCAATCTCAAACTGTTGACTCCTGCAAAAGACGGGAACAAAACATCATGGCTGGGATTAAAACACGAGAGGAATCAGTCACACGCTCCGACACACACATGCCTGCACATGGATGAAGAGGATAAACTGGTTTTAGGGTTCTGTGTCACACAAAATTGCAAAACAGAAACATGTATGAACATCACATTTAATTATCAACGCTGGCTTGTGTGTGGGCATCATGTCATGCTAGAGTTTAACCGCCGTGCACGCACAGACAGGCAGCATGTCATCGGTCTGCACACCCGTCCATTCACCGCGGCTGGATCCCCCCGACACGCCCAGAAACCCAGCTTCCTCAGGGGGTTAGTGAGCGCTCGGGAGGAAGTGAAACGACCCGCCGTCACAATGCAAATAATCAAGTGTGATGAGTTTTGGCTGTATTTAAAAAAACATGTAGAGGTTCTGAGAAACCACACTGAAGCACACTTTGTTTTTACCGCTCGCCGGAAAACTTCCTCTGTGAGCGGGAAACACCTCGGCTGAACGCGATAGGCCGAGCTGAGCTTGTCGTCTGCGCGAACAAATGCTGTGCAGTTAAATACTGCGTTTTATAAAGCTGCTACCTCCTTCGTGCACAGGAGGCAAACACCAGCACACGTGGACGGTCACATGTGTTTTCAGGTGTTAAACGCTCATCTGGACTGTGATCGTTTTCATTTTCGACTGCAGCCTCAGACCCGTCACATTAAGACACTCAGCCTTTTATTACTGAGCAGCAGAAGTTTGAGAACAGACGCCTTCGTCCTCTTCGGAGGAATGTGATTTTCTCTATTAGCACTTGGATTGTCAACAAATCTTTTGATAATCTCTCGTGTGCTTCAGGGCAAAAGCACAGGAGGAGAGTTTAAAGGAGCACAGAGAAATGTGTGTTCTACTGATTAAAGATGGACCTGTGTGTGTGTGTGTGTGTGTGTGTGTGTGTGTGTGTGTGTGTGTGTGTGTGTGTGTGTGTGCACCATGTGACCCGTGTCTTGCTCCTGCAGTGGAGCTTAAGAGCTCGGGTCGCCGAGTTAACTGGATGTTCACACACGCTGAGACAGACGCACACAAACACAAACACACGGCAGGTTGAGTTGGCAGCTTCAGCCTCGTCACAGCAGGTGAAGACAGAGAGGTGGCAGCTCTCGGGCTCACAGGATGAAATGAGAATGAAGATGGGATTCGTGTAAGAAGATGACGCAGGTGTGCTTTTCAAACAAAGGAGAAAATGACTGTTCTTCTTTTGCTTCATCCTCCTCATCATCACTATTAAAGTTATTCACATTTTCATTATAGAAGATGATTTAATAAATAATAAACATTTTTAAATGTCTCAATTTGTTCAACAATCAAAAACATGTTCTGTTTACTTTGATGCAAAACAAGGAATAAAGGAAAATCCTCACATTTGAGAAGCTGAATATCAGATGTTTCAGCTCTATATGATGACTCTTGTTCACAGCTACAGTCGCTCTGTGTATTTACATTCTATAATTGTCTCTCTACACTGTAGTTTGTTGAATTGTCACTGGATTCTGTTGCAGGATTCAAACTGTGGACAAAAGCTAACGAGGCTACAAAAAGCAGCTCACTGACGCTGCAGCCTGCAGATCATCGTCCCTTTACAGTCTCAATGAAACTGAGGAAGCAGTGGAAGGAAACACACCTGCAGATCAACCAGCTCTGAAACAGAAAGTATCTTCACTTTCTCCTCCTCCTTCCAAAACACTCTGGTAACCAGATACTACTGTATTTTTCTGAAGAGAAGAACGAGGAAGCAAAGAGAAGAAAACAACAAAACATGAGTCGGACAAAGTTTTAACAAAGAGACGTCACGTCCAGCTTCTCCTTCCTGTGTGATCACTGAACGTTCGTCCAAAGAATCCACGATATAAACCTGAACCATCTGTTCCTTCATCACCACCAACACGCTGCAGCTCCGCTTTGTGATCTGAAGTCAGTAATAAACTCTGGTGTTGAGTGGATGAGTCAATTAGCTGAATCGTCAGTCGACAGACAGCAACTCTGAGGATTGATTTAAACTGTTTTAACAATTCATCAAACAAAAAAAGACAATTATTCTCTTTCCAGCTTTTTAAACGTTCCAGCTTTTCTCTGTTTTATATGATTGTAAACTGAATTGTCTTGGTTTTACGCTGTTGGTCGGACAAAAACAATTTGAAGACAAAGACACTTTGGAAACTCTGATGATTTTCTGGCAACAGAACTGTTCAATTATCCCGAATGAGCACCAGATCAATAATGACAATAATGATCAATAATGATGCACCGATCAGTGGCAGCTCTAATAAACCGAGTCATTTCCAGCTCCTCTCTCGCTTCCTACAGTCGGGATGGATGAATATGAGCAAACAGCTTCTGTCATGAAGTCATAATTAATGTGTTTTGCCACAACCAAACAAACACTTTGATGAAGCTGAGCGCCGCGATACGATCAGGACGGTCTGCAGCGAGCAGCGACACGCCAGCCGGAGAGCATTACACGAATATCTAGTGTCTGAGTCACGCCGCCTGTGAGCCCACCTCGCTTCAGGAAAACAGAACCAGGATCAACACGGTTTAAATTTAGAGCGCTCGCAGACGAGCACACTCAGCATGTTGTCGTAAAAAGGGAATTTTAGGCCAAATTGAGACGTGAGATGTTGCATAAAACAAGAAGGATCAGTCCAGTACGAGTGTGTGTGTGTGTGTGTGTGTGTGTGTGTGTGTGCTGTTAATCAAAACTGTGATTTAATGCAGAGTTTGATCTTTTCCAGGATGACAGCAAACCTCCACCCTCCACACACACACACACACACACACACACACACACACACAAACCTCCCGTCTATTTATAGACTCAGTGTAAAGCAGAAGGACTCCAAAAATAAAAGAGTGAACTTTTTACCCCAAACAACAATACGAGCGGTTTCTGGTTCACAGACAGAGAGAGCGACTGTTGAACAGAGGAAGAGATGGAAATCAGCCATCTCACGCAGTCCTCAGCTGCTCCCTCTCTTTCTCGCCGCCTCGCCAATTATTTTCCAACACGCTGAAACCTCAGAGGGAGAGTCGGCCGCGTGAACGCCTGTTTGCATATGTGCTGGTCGGTTCACAGAGAGAGAGCAGGTGACGTGTGGCTGCGCCCTTCGTTCCCCGCCAGGACGCCGTGCACGTCTCAGAGGGTCAGGGGTCAGAGGTCAGGCTCAAACTGGAAGCTTTCAGGAAGCTTCGATCGACTAAATCGACTTTAAAAAAGAAGCCGAGGAGGCAAAACCAGCTTCTTTCCAACCGACTGTGTCTAATGAAAGTTATGCAGCTTAAAAGGGGCCGAATGACGAGAAGGAAAAGGTCGACATTTTGGGAAACAATTCCACTTTCTTGCAGAGTTAGATGAGAAGATTGACACCGCTGCCTCACTTAGCTCAGCACAAAGACTGGAAACAACCTTTTCAAAGTAAGATCAGCATCCAAAAGTTGGTCGTCAGATAGAAATGAGGATCCGATCATGTTTAGTACGACAATCCTACATTTACACTTCGATGGATACGTTCAGGTCATTAAAGACTGACCTTCCTCGTGTGTGGAAATCAACTCTGGAAGATAACAATGACCAGTAAACTGATTCAGTATCCACACGGATCATCAGCTCTCTGAGGCGCAATCATCACGTTTCATCATCACATGAACTGATTTCCAAACGCCATGATGTCAGAAAGCTCGTGTTTGGATGTTTGATATGAGGCGAAGAAACGTGTCAACAAAGTTCAAAGCGTTTCAAAAAAACAAACTGAGGCTAAACGACTGATCAAAGTGTCCGTTCAGCTCCGAGATGCAGAAGCAGGTAACCTGATCTAATATATGTGGTTAGTTGAGGGACGCTCGGCTACGAGCAGCCGCTGAGTCACCGAGGCTCAGACACACCACACATGTTCGGCATACGAGGACGAAATCACTGACATCTGCAGCGTCTCTCCTCATGCTAACGTCTGTCTCCTTCCACTTAATTCCACCATCTCTGTTGACGCTTTAACGGTTTGACATTATGGAACCATGATGATTTGGTTTCCTCAGAGTTAGACGAGAAGATTGAAACGTCCACGTCCTTTAAACATGAAGCTCAACAGTTCATCCTCAGACACTTTTAACCTGTTGGACGCTGAAGATGCTTCATATCTGAGCATGAATGCACAGATATTTGGTCACCTGATCTGGCAACCGCTTTGTTTTTTCTACTACTTTTTTGTAAAAAGTGGATCTCCATTTTTTTTCCAACTTCATTTCTTTTTTAATGAGCTCAGAGTGAGGGGTTTTTTTTTTGTGAAAATGGAGGAAGTCAAAAAAGTTGAAATATGATCCAGGAAGTCCAGTTTTAGATCAGATCTGTGAATCTGAAAGTTTGTCCACCAAAACATTGCGAAACCATTTATGAAACTTATGAAACAAATCTGGGAAGTTGTCACGACTGAATTACGTTATCTTTCATTGTGATGATCTCAGTCAAATCTGAACAGACCTGAAACTCATATTCACATCATCCAGTGTAACTTTCCATCATTATCTCTGAGATTCACTGGGAATAAATGTTCATCCAAGAGTTCACTACAAACAGCTGATTCTGCACATTTTAAAGGAGCCAATTTGACCAAATGTGAACAATATAGAAGAGAAGAGTCTTGTTCTCTAGAATCATTATCTTCCATCACATTGTTTCTCAAACAGGTCGACATGTTGTTTTCATCAGGTTCAAACCATCAGATGCTAAAATCATTTTTAACTTTAACCAGTCTGAGGGGGTCCAGACTCAGGGGGCCCCCTGAGTCTGGACCCCCAAACCCCTGAGTCCAGCCCTGCCTGGTCCTGGACTCTGCGGATACCAGTTTGTCCAGTAAGAGCTTTATTTTGAAAAATAAGACGAGAAACAGCTCGAGACTGACACACAACAACAACAACTAATAATAAAGTTCAACATGATTTAAATCAAACTTTCTTCAACATTCACATCAGAGTTTTTCACAGAGTTTAAATTTTCTTACCAAGTTTTTGTTGTTGAAAAGTTAAAGAGCCAAACTTTAATCCCTCACATGTTCCGAGGCTCCGAACCGGCCCGAGGACCGAGCAGCAGCTCCGGGAACAACCGAACCGAACCGAACCGAACCAGACTCTGAACACGAACCGACGAGCGGAGACTGAGACTCGGACTGAGACTGAGACTGAGACTCGGAGCCGCCGCAGGGAAACACGATGATCCCGCTGCTGCTTGTTTCCGGCTGATCGTCACTCAGACGCGTGTCGAGCCCGCACGAGCCGCCGCAGCGCGCGCACCGCCCCCCCCTCCCCCCTCCCGCAGGTGAAGTGCGTCACACGGAAGCTCACCTGTCCGCGTCCGTGTCCGTCCAGCGGCTCAGTCCGTCCGTGTCTCCTGCAGCTGCTCCGGGACTGTCGGCACCTGGACGGCAGGAGGCGCCATCATCACACACGCACGCACGCGCGCACAGAGGAAACAAATAAAAGATGAGAAGAGTGAAATATTTTGCGTTTAATGAAACATGATCAAACTAAAGTAACAGAAGAGTTAAATGTGTTTTTTATCAGTGTGTTAATTATTTTAATGTTGAAAAAAAGTTCAACTATGAGAATAAACTTTTATTGTGAAGAGGCGTCATGTCTCTGAACAGGTTCACTGCTGCCTCCCAGTGGACACTGTTGAAGGTGCAGTCTGGCTGCAAATAACATTATTTTCATTATCAATGATTATGCCAATTATTATTAACTGGATTGTTTGATTAACCTTTAACTAAAACAGAAAGATAGATATAAAAAATATGAGTCTCAGAGGATGTTTTCAAATGCAAATATTCACATTTGGGAAAAAAAAACTGAAGCTGCAGCCACTGAATATTTGTGTTTCTGTTCATAAAATGACTCATTGATTAATAGTTTGATAGAAAACATTTCAGCAAATTGTGAAAAGTAAATAAAGTGTCAGGTGAGTCTTCAGGTGTCTGTATCAGATTAACCAGTGATGAAGTCTTGATAATGAAATCTGAAGCATATTTCTGTTATAACTTTATACATTATGTCTGTCACAGTGTTTTTTCACTACATGAACATGAACAAAAGACAAATGTTTATCACCGTATTTCACAATAAGAGCAGCAGGTGTTGCAGCACAGAAGGAACTTGTGTCAGTAAAACTGATCTTATATTGTTTTAGATACAAGAAAACACCTGTCAAACTATTTATCCAGCCGACAGTGATAATTTACTAATAATGTAAAATTGATTCACACTTTTAAATCCAGTTTTTTTTGAGGACCCTTGAATTAGAATCAATGAGGATCAATAAGGATGAATGAGGCTTCAGGGTATTTTGTCCCACTGTAACACCTCTGTTCAAGTTTTACCTTGTTTTGCTTTTGACTGGACAGAATTTTCAAAGAGATTTAATAAAATTCAAAGAGAGACAATTTAGTATTCAACCTTAAAAAACGTGAACAAGAGTTTTGAGTGAATATAAATCGAGCAGCAGTTTATTTAACAGAGACACGTTGACTCTGATCGCAGCTCAAATAAGAACGTAAACTGTGTTTTCAGTGAATCACATCAGGTTTATATTCAATTTAGTTCATGTCAGTTTCTGAAAGTTGCATGAATTGAATTCTTTGTGTTGTTTGTTTGTTTGTTTGTTTGTTTGCAGGAGAACAGCTGCTGCTGGATTTGTAAGAAAAACTACAAGATATTTACACCTTTAGTAAAAAGACAGATTTGTTAATATTATGATTTTGTTCTTGTACATCAGTTACATCTGGAGTCGACTGTTTGTTAAATTGCTTCTTGTTGCCACAAACTAAAAACTAAAAAAGTTCAATCTGTAGAAATTGTGTTTAAAAAAATCACAGCGTTCATCTTCACCGAATCTCGAATCTCGAAACAATCAGGACACAGTTTAAAACTCAAAGTCACGCTGCAAAGCTCAGAACACGTTTTAAAATCATTCAACTACTTGCACAACTTTTTCTGTTCAATCACATCACTGACCTCAAAATTCAATCAGTAACTAGAACAAACAATTCGACAACTGTCAGAAGTGAATCTGAACACATCTACGAGTTGTTTATCCTCCAGATCAGCTGCTGCTGCAAAACAGCTTTTATTATTGTTAAAGGAGCCTTAAAGTTGCGCTAATCAATATTTTTGTATTAACGACTCAAATAATGATGAGCAACATGAAGGAAGTCGCTCGTAAAGACAGAGAACTGTCACAAACTCTGCAGCAGCGTTTTAGCGTCTTTCAGCTCGTTGTTTTGGTTTTATGGTCCAAAACTTTATGTTTCTGATTCAGCGTTCTCTTCATCAGCACTTAGCATTCAGCAGCTGAAGAGCCCGATATTTCCCTCAGGACCAAAAATGATTTATATTTTATCAAGTGACCAGAAAAACAACTCCAAACTAATGCTAATGTTGCTACGTATCTGCTGGACGTGTAAATAGGCAAATGCTTGTTTACACGTTCGACACGATAAGATCACGTTTGTGTTTCTGCTGCCACCAAGTGGACACAAAGGGAACATTCCGTCTCCAACCTCACCACTTTTCCCGCTGTCTAGTAAACATGTTTTAGCTTCCAGCAATAATTAGTTTCCTGAAGCTTTAACATCGAACATCATCATCTGACTCACCGCTGCTGTTTCTTCAGTCTTCACCTGGAAGGTTCCCCAGCAGCTCCAGCTGTGGGTTCGTTCACTCAATCCCTTGTATCAAACAATAAAGGATTTTAAAAAAGGAAGTGAAAGAAGTGATGTTAAGCCAGACCAGCTGGCTTAGAGAAGAGGGGGACCCAGAACTGGGCTGCGTTCGGATCTGAGCTCAGTCCGCACTGAGCCGAGGGAGCCGACACCCACCAGACCCTGACGCTCCAACACCTCCCCCTCCGTCCATCAACACACACACACACACACACACACACACACACACACACCCTATGACCTCCTGTGTCCGAGCTGGCCCGTCTGTGGAGGAGCCCGGTCACCTGTCGCTGTCACTCCAGGTATATTTAGCTCTGAGGTGTCACTGATGCTGCCTGTGTGTGTGTGTGTGTGTTTCACTGTGTGTGTGTGTGTGTGTGGGGAGAGAAAAATGTGTTGCTGACACTCAGGGCCTCCGTGGGCCTCGGTGCGAGGGCCCAGGATTACAGGCCCAAAGACCGGCGGCTCGACACATTACACAGAGAGAAAGAGAGAGAGAGAGAAAACCCTCGACGTGTCCCAGATATGAGCGCAGCAGCATCTGCCCGGCGGAGGATTACCCTCAGCTGTCCACTCCTGTCAGAGGCAGGAGAGGAGACCAGCAGGCTCCTTTGACTTCCATGATCTATGAATCCATCCAATATCGGTGCAGAAACACGGTGCACACACCACAAACAACGACCCCCCGCTGGTTCGTGGACTGAAGAGAAGTGAGACAAGCAGAGCTGACGGACGACGGTCGACACCACGACGTCCTCGCTGTTCAGCTGAAATTCAGCAGCTCGTCTTCATGAAACATGTGGCTCTAAAAACTCAGGGACGAATTCAAAAGACAGAAGACAGATTTGTACCATTGCGTTCTGTCTCATCACAAACTGTCTCTGCTGTGGAGCAATGAAACTCCATCATGATGAGAGGTTAAATAAAACTGGATGGTTCAACACAACTAATTAGCTACAATCGCTTGTTTCATCTTGTTCCCTCAAAGTGCGACGCAGTCAAGTCCAATCATTTGTGTGGATTCACTTCACCACTGTGAGCGAGTCCACTCATCGCTGTGATTCCACTGCAGTAAATGATTTATCCTGTTTTTCCACATGTTGGTTTACACCACTCTGATTGCACCAAACCATGAACGCAGTGTTTCTGCTGCAGCCACACATCAGGACGACGGAGCTGACAGAGAGTTCACTCTCCAGTCTGAACAACTTTTCCCTTTTCAAGAAAAGACAGAAAACCTTCTATTATTATTGTACAATTTTCTAAGTGAAGTTTGTAAAACAAGTGTAGGTTAACACTGAGAACATGATGGTGCGGGTCAGACTGACCCAGGTGGATGCTGGGACGGATCCATCTGGGCCTGACGCTCTCTCACGTATCAGCTGGGAATGACGTCCTGCTCGCTTCACGTTGGCCTATAAGACTGAACCACGAACAAACCGAAACCTGTGAGTCCTTTCACTCCGTTCATTTGATTCAGGGTTTAATGTCAATAAAATATTTGACGAGCTTCAAACATCCAGTATTTAAAGCCGCTGTCTCATGGTCTCAGGTCGGAGAGTTTGAGCCGGCGAGGAGCCGCTGATGGAAGGAAACAGTGTAAACGATGATTCCACCTGAAAATAAATGTTGAGCATGATTTCTCTCCTCCAACACACAGAGACGGAGTCGAGGGCCGATTGTTAACGTTTGGGCTCGAAGGAATGTGTGAAAAGTTCCGCTGTGTTAAATTGGCCTGTTTTAATTTCCCCACCGTTGGTTTGCATCCATCCTTCACCTCCTCCTGAAAAAGCAACGTTCATTTACCCATCGAGCTGTTTAGACTCCTGTCTGCACCATTTAGACCTGATGGAGGACGGGGGAGGAAATGAAGAGGTGGAAGGACGGGGGAGGACGGGGGAGGACGGGGGGGAGGGGAGGGGGGGGGGGGGGCCAACAGTGATTGTTTGTACTTCAGCCTGTCGTCAGGAAGCCGGACGACGTGGGGTCAAAATTGAATTATGGCAGATTGAAGCTGTCAGGGAAATCATTCTAGTCCTGGTCCATCTAGAGGTTAAAACAAACCCCCGACCTCCACCTCCACCTCCACCTCCACCTCCATCACTACCTGTCAGAGTGAAATGATCCTTTACAGAAGATCCATTCATACTTGAACATGTTGTTGACTTAAAGGAGCAACTTTACAATCCAATTTATGAATTATTATAAATTTCTATCTAACGAACATCATAGTGCTGATGTAATGATGTAGAAAGTGTGAAGCTGGACCTTTGTCCTGAGCTTTTGTCTTCTTTCTATTCTTTGTGAACATGTATCATTGTGGAAAGAGGCTCCTCCATGTGTCCAGGTGACGGACGGTTATCAGACGACAGGTTCTGCTGCTTCGGTTTCAGGCTTGAAGTCGTGTTGTCTCAGCTCAGTGAGACGACGCCTGTTTCACTCTGTTCTGTATGTGTGTGTCCACATGTAACGAAGAACCGTGCTTGTGTTTGCGTGTGTGTGTGTGTGTGTGTGTCCACGCCGACGCTCTGTGGAGGCGCACAGTCGGATGAAGGTGTTGGAGAAACATAAACGAGCGACGACAGAAGCAATAAGCTCAGTGTGAAGAGAAGCAGATGTGTTGATAGAAAGATCCGGAAAATATTATTACTGGAAGTCTTCAAACTCTTTTCATACTTTTCTTCATCTCGTGGCTCTTTATGACGTCAAAGCAGAGGGACACTGACTCCAGGGGTGGAATGTAACTAAGTACATTTACTCATTTATCTGACAGCTTTAGTTACTAGTTACTTTACAAATTAAGATTTTTGCATGAAATATATTTACATACAATGGTTGAAGTCATTTTTCCCATTAAAACATTTCATGGTTCCAGATTTGTCTGATGCTCTGAACACTTTCAGGACATTTGACCGATGATACTACGTCTTAGTAGTAGTACTACTTTTACTTCAGTAAAGGATGTGAATCCTTCCCATCACTTCACTGACTCGATGAGAAAAGTCACTTCGGGAGCGTCTGACTCTGATACTTGCTGTCTCTCAGTTTACTGAGTGTGGGATCGGCTCCACGACTCGCTGCTGTGAGCCGCACGAAGCTGCGCCGTCGGACAGATAAAGTTACTGTGAAAGCCATGAGCGTGTGTAAACTAATCCATCCTCACCCAACTGCCAGGCATAGCCCACGGTCCACAGCACGTCTGGAGGCATTCCCCCCTCATGTCTCTGTCCACTCCGCTTCTTCTCCATGAAGGAAGTCGACACTTTCTGTCACTGGAGGCAATTTATGTAATTAATTACTGTAAATAAGTCAGTTATAACGTTAATGCACACTCAGATAAGTTCACCTGCCACGTTATGTTCATCAGACCTTTACATTTTAAATGAATTTAACAAAAAATATACTGTAAACAAAGTTCAGTGCTGGAATGTAACTGAGTACATTTACTCAAGTACTTAAGTACATCTCAGAAATACTGTACTTTTTACTCCACTTCATTTGTCTGACAGCTTTAGTTACTAGTTACTCTTCAGATGACAGTTTTTCCTTCCTGTCCAGTGAAAACCACGTATCTCCAGATGTGTTGGTGCTGAATGTTTGTGATAAAGTGAAGTTTTCCTTCATGTGTTGAGAGAATTCTCCTCCATCCGAACCTGAATCAACTCTGGGCCCAGATTTTTGTGCCTGACCACTTTTACCTGTAGTGAAGTATTTTCACCAGAGATGCACCAATATCGATACCAGTATCAGGTCTGATACTGTGCTCATCATCTCTCTAACTGTAAAATAACACAACTGCACCCGTTTCCACTTTACGCCAGCGTGACGTTAACCTCTCAGCATTTGAACAGAATATGTAGAAAATATTCAAACGAGATTCAATGAGATGAGCTGTTTAAGATGCCGAGCATTTCACGGCCGAGCTCCAGTCACGGTGGCCGCGCAGGTTGAGGTCACTCTTACGAGAAGGGTCAAAGGTCACGGCTCCCACCTGGACACCGGTGTCACCCTCCCAGCTGACACACGTCATAAACACTCAGAGTCATCCTCAACACAAACATCTTTCTCTGCCGGGACTTTTTACCATCAGCTACAGTTTCCTCATCGACAGAGAAATGAACGTCATCCCGACGCGAGACGATGTTTGTGGCTGGATGTGAGTCGACGTGTCGTCACAGATCGAACCGACAGCAAACAGCCCAGTGGTCTTTGCCCTGTGTTTCCTTGTCTCAGTCGGGGTCAGAGGTCAGGTGTTGTCACATGGTCGGCATAACTCGCCTAATGACTGACAGGTGGACACGAGCTGAACTCTGGTTACTGATGAGAAGCTGCAAAGACGCCCAGCGAGCAAACGGACACAGAACAGTGATTCTGTTCACAGACAAAAACCCATTTTATATCATGAAATATAACATTATTATTCATAGTATATGTTATTGTATTATAATCATTGATGCTTCATGTGCAGCTGGTAAAGATGGAACTCATCTCACTGACTTTATATACTGATGGGTAGCTTCTGACTTTCTGGAGTAGAAGTATAGTAGCAGAAAATTGAAATACTCAAGTAAAGTACAAGTACAAAATTGTACTTAAGTATGGTACTTGAGTAAATGTACTTCAGTTACTTTGCACCACTGGTTGTTTCTCAATCTTCTCCGCATCGACTGCAGCTGTTAAAGTTCTGAGCTATAGTAAACAGAATCCTCAAAGTCAGAACTGCTCCAGAGCGAAACACCAGGAAACGAGACCTGGTCCCATTAGTCGCTCTAAATGTGGAGCTGAAGCTAACCTATGCTATTACTCCAAACCAAAGAGCAATCAGACCCTGGCGGGGTCCGCCAGACCGATGTATTTTTAGAAGTCTCATCAACACAGATGATTACCAGCAATACAAAAGAGTGTGTGTGTGTGTGTGTGTGTGTGTGTGTGTGTGTGTGCAGAGTTGTACAGTGAAAACCACAGGGGGGCGACTTTGAGGTTGTAACTGGGGAGGAACTGGGTTGGTTTATTTCTGGAGCCTGTGCTGCTCTGGTCCAGAGACCAACAGCTGAGCATGTGCCAGTGCAAGGGCAAGTCATGATGTCTGTCCCTGCAGTGAGATGCAGGTTCTGATAATCAACATCGGTGTCGACCTTCAGCCTGGACGCACACACTCTGCAACACAATCCCTGCCCCGCGCGCGTGTGCATGTGTGTGTGTTCATACAAGAGTGTTTCTCAGCCTTTTATTACTGCATCACTTTCATTTGTCTCCCTCAGAACCTTCAAACCTCTATTACACAGGAGAAAACCACCGAGTCCTCTGCTCTGTCATTGTGTGATTGGCTCGGGCGATTACCAAAGCAAATTGGGTTAGCAAACCACCGTCCTCTTAATCATGCGAGCAGCAGACGGAGGCCGAGACAGATGAAAAGCAAAGTTTTCATCTAACCGACTCGAGACCAGAGACCTTCATCTAAATCAAAATGTAAAGGAGCCAAATTACAGGGAGCTGACGAGGATCCGCCTAAAGGGTTTTGTGGTCTTCAGTCTTCTGCTGTGAGCTCAGCGTGTGACAGCAGCTTTGGCAAACAGCCTTTATTATTTCAACACATAATCATCATCATATGGGATTTCACAGTGTTCCTCTAATGTACACTGTGAGGATTTGACTCATCTGTGGTTTTAAACATCAGCCAGTCAAGTGAAGAGCGTCCTTCATCACCTCACCTCATCATCACCTTATCATTTCAGCCAGTTACATCATGTGTTGTTGTTAATGTGACACCAGTTATTAATTAGACAAACAGCTGCTCTTCACTTTAGAAATAATCACTTCTGTAAATCCTGATGAACTCATTTATAAAGCTTCTTTAAATTTTTCCAACCAAAGAAAAAACCACCATGTGCTCTGGTCTGTGGAAATGTTAATTTCACGATAGCGTCTTAAAAGAACAAGAAATGTAATGAGACTGATTCTCTGATCAGCTGTTCAGTGACACGTTTAGGCTTTAAGAAGAGTCATGAATGAGTGTCGCCCCCTGGTGGACAGCTGAGGTACAGCAGGAAGGCTGGATGACAAGTTGCTGCAATTTTTAAACCCAATTAAACTGGACATGAAATGCACAGATGAAAATATAAAGGACACATGAAGGTTGAAGAGAAGCTTATGCTGTTGGATGTGAACTAGATAACATAAATAAAGTAAAGCAACATAAACTTGCTGGCAAACCAATTTATTTTATACAAAATAAATAGCACATTCAAACATTCGCTTTATGTAAATTGCAAAAACACCCGAAAATGGTCACCTACAAAATTAACTGTCTGTTAACAAACATCATTTTGTCTCCTAAAGGATAAAAAGACAGAATCAAAGAGTCACTCCAAGAATGAACAATAACATTTACAAAAGAGCAAAGTGAACATCAGATCTTGAATATAATCAACTAGTCTAACAACATCAGATTCATCGACGTCTGAAATGTCCTTTGAGATGCCTGAACTGAATTTACAGCATGTTATTAAGACAGCAACATGGAAAAGTTCACAACACTCAGAAGAAATATGAATAAAAGAGCGGCCCTGATATCAACAACTTCACCTTCAGTCGGGTCCTTTAATGTAATGAATCAAGTATAAACCACAAGGCCAAAGAGTTTTTCAAGTCCACTTCAGACCCTCGAGAGGAAGTTGACACTGTCGGCTTGTTAGTTCACCTTCATGCACACGATGGCAGATGTTCAGTTGCTCAGCTTCTCACAATGTGGACGATCATCAGGAGTCTCCATTCATGATGGACAGGAACTCCTCCTGGTTTACTGCAAAAGGAAAAAAAAGTTTGTCAGAGAATAACTTTGTACATTAATGCACATTTTGAATATATTTCAAGAAAGTCCTTGCAATGGTCATTTTTGTGCCTGCAACTAACAGTATCTTTGCTTAAAGAATGACTTAAAATGAAAAATTGATTGTCAGAGTAGTTGCAGATGAATTTTCTGTGGATCAACTAATTGGTCGTTTCAGCTCTAGTACCTTTTGTTCACATGTAAACTTAAAAAACAAAATTGGGCTGGATGTGAAGGAGCCAATAAGAGAGCCATACAAAATATACCAGTACATAAGTATATTAAATACTTCAACTAAAGTACATTACAGAGGGAGTATTGCACTTTATACTTCATCATATTGATTTTAAAGCTTCAGATTACTTTGCCTCACTTACTTTCACCGTCACCGTCAGTGTCGAACTCATCAATCATACTCCGCAGCTCCTCGTCACTGATGTTCTCTCCGAGCTCTCGAGCTACTCGTCTCAAGTTCCTCAGACTGATCTTTCCTGATTCATCATCATCAAACAGTTTGAAGGCCTTCATGATCTCCTCCTTTGGGTCTCGCTCCAGGATGCGATCAGTCACTGCAGAAAGATATGAACATATTAATGATTTACTAAAGAACTTCAGTCAGTGATTCATCCCTCCCCTGCTGTCGGCCTCTTTGACGGTCACATGTTTTACAATCTGTCTCTGCACAGAGATTCAACTGAACTGAAGGCAAACTTACCAACTTCATTGAAATCCTCAAATGTTATTTTGCCATTTCCCTCTCGGTCATAGTCTTTAAGAATCTTCAACACGTCCACTTTCTTCACTTCAAAGCCGAGTGCACGCATCGCCACCTGTTGGGATTTTACAGATGTCAGACAAAAATATAACTCAAGATGTACCTGCACACATGACTGATGTTTCTCTTCCATGTATGTGGGTGTTTCCTCAACTCCAGTTTTGTGGAAGTCAGTCAGTAAAACAAAAAACACGATGATTAAAAACGTAATGATGCAGAACATCATGCAGAAACAACAGTCTTTCATCTGCAGAGGATCAATTTAACTGTTTGGATGGAAAAGCTAATTCAAACTGAGTTAATTCTCAACAGTTCAGGTCAGTCAGTCGTTGCAAAATGATGGATGTCAAACACACATCTGCACAATCACATGATCAGACACTGTCATGATCGTGGATGAAGGGATATAAATGCTCAATGTAAACATCACATCCTTGTTGATTCCTGCTGGTGCTTAGTTTGTCAGAGTCAAAGACATAAATAAGATAAGATAAACCTTTATTCGTATAAATGTAATGTGTATTGTGTTTAATAGTAAACAATGATAGTTAGGTGTTGAGACATAATATTAAACCATCTTAACAACATATTTAGCTGCTAATAGTTTAACTATTTGAATGTATCACACTGAGTCAATGTGTTTGACTGTTGTTGACTCTGAGACAATCTTTTCTTTGAGTGTTCTTCATCGCTCACCTTCAGTTCATGGTAGTCGATTTCTTTATCTTTGTCAGTGTCAAACAACTCGAAAGCTTCTTTGATTTCGTGTTTCTGATCCTCGGTGAGCTCTCTCCTCTTCTTACGCTTGGTTTTGTCTGCCGCAAGATCAGTCCTGAGAAGACAGACGGCAACGTTAAACCAAACTCTGTGACACAATCAGGAATTTAGCCTGATCTGTCGCTGCACTCATTCTTATCACACTTTAATCACAAACTGATAGCAGCTCGTACCAAAAATGGAAGCTCTGTAGTGCTAAGATATGATTCAATGGGAGCCATTAAATAGCAGATTTAACAGTTGACATTAACTTTAATTACTTCATCGTGTTTGTGACCTTTAAATAAAGTCAACTCTTCTGTTTATTACGACACCTTGTACTTGGAAAAAGTACAAATGCTTTCGGACTCAATTTCAATATCAATTACTTTGCTTGGAAAAGGGGGAAAAAATCAGTGTATCATATTGAAATAAGCAACAAATGGTCAATACGCGTCATTTGACAATTCTGCACAGTTAACCATAAAACTAAAGGGAACAAGTCATTTTATTTGAAGAACCACGATGACGTAATGAATGTTTAGAAAACTGATTTGAGTCACTGATGAAGAAAACGTGAAAATAAAAGACTTTAGTTGCTGCTTTAATAAACAAAGTTATGTTTGAAGTCGTGACAATTCAAGAAGCTTTAGTTTCCACAAATGTCACCAGGTCACTTTAAACCGAGTTAACCATGAAATCAATGAGCTACAGAGTCTGTTAGCTAGATTCTCTTTTATGTGTCAACTCTAAACTGTAGCTGAACCGATTAATCGAACATTTCAGGCATCAAACATCACCAAACACTGATGCTAACAACCAAACATGCTAACGCTAACGTGAGGGAGCTAACTTTGTCTGCGCGGCTGCGCGTTTCCGGCCTTAAAATGAAGACGAAGAGGAAACAGGCTGATTTACCTCAGAGTCAAACTCATCGTGGCCGATTTTAAAGACTTAAAACAAAAACGTTGTTTTCTAAAAGACACAGAAATCAGTGAAACACAACAACGATCCGTTTATACGCGCTCATACGGAAGCTTCCTATTGGTCGCTGGTCACCAGGCAGCAGTGAACTGTTCTCTGATTGGTTACGTCACTGCCGTTCAGTCTTCTTCTTCTTCTTCTTCTGTCGCATTACTGCCATCTTGTGGAGATTATTAACACCTACAGTCTCCGTTAATCTGCTTTGTTCGTCAGACTCATTTTTCTCTTTATCCTCTGTTGGTCATAATCTGTTCATTTCCTTCATTAAATCTTTTTCTCTGAACATCCAGAAGCTGTAAAGCAGAAAATATCCTGTCTTTTGCCTCATAAATTTAAAATCTACCTGGTGAATTCTCTCATGTGGATGCATCTTTTTGATGATTAATTCACTGATGAACATTGATTTTGTAACTTGCTGTTGTTCAATTACACACAGAACATTTCTGTAGAGAAGAAGAATCAAGCTGTAGAGTCACTGACATCTGCTGGCCAAAGCTGAGTATTGCACCACCATGACTAAATGCCCCCAAAGGGGCAAATCGACCTCCTGACCCGGCTCCTGTTACTCCGGCAGGACGATGCCCGGTCAGTCTGCAGAGAGATGAAGGCACCAGACACACAGACACCTCATGGATTATTCAGTTCAGACTCATCCCGTCATTTCAATGTTCTTCCATTTTACTCCTCACTGAAAACCTGCTTGTTCAGTTTGGAAGGTTTTTTGCTTCCTCTCTGAAAAGTTCTTCTGTTTCTGCACCACATGTCATTCAATGTTTATCTTTGTCCAGTTAAAGAGGAAGTCACTTTGTTTGTTTGTTTGTTTACTGAGACTGAGGCTGTTTACTCTTATTAAAGGTTCTTTGAGTAATGAACAGATTTGACTTGTTAAAATCCTTTTGTTTGTTTGCTGTGGATCTGCTGGGACGGAGGTTGTGTGAAATCAGTCCCACCCAGCTCTTTTTCAACACTGAGCTTTAGTACTTGAGGGAGCTCATCTTCCTCAGTTGGGTGTGACTCAATATTGTTTTTAAGAAATGGATGCTTGTCTTTTTTTCTGGCAGTTGATAATGGAGAAAAACAAGGGAGAAGAAAATGCTGTTGGTTGGATTTGAAATGAGTCACAGTTACATGTCCAATCATCATTTCGGCACCAGTTTTCAAATCCATTGTTTTCACATCTTTACTAACCGGCGGGAGAGGAAGTGAAGAAACGAGTCACAGTGAAGAAGAGACTCTCAGGATGACAGAGTCGAGTCTTTCCTGTGATGAGATACAAGTTTTCTCTCAGCCTCTATCTGAGCACACACATGTGAAACAGGAGACTCGGTGTGAGATAAGCAGAGACCCAGCGGCACCTTCTTTACACCGGACTGTCAGTGCCGCTGAGAACGCTCTGTGGGAAATACATGATAGTGGTGAAACAGAGGTCAGAGGTCAACAAGGGAAGAAAGCCTTTGAAGAGACTGAATTTATGTGGACGGGGTGAATGAGCAAATGTTTTTTTTTTTTAGAAAGGATCAAATTCAAAATCTGTCACATACAAGAAATATGTGTGAAGTGCAACGTGAAAAAGACAAGACAAATTTTAACAACAACATCAAGGCAAACTAAATAAATGAAGACCCTCAAGTGTAAATATGTAATAATGTGCAGTGTAATGCAAAGTGGACAATGTGTTGGACGTCCAGACGTCTGAACCACATTTCAGTCAGTCTGGATCAAAGTGGACCAACAGACCGAGGTTGGACTTCTGTCCTGGTCAAACATGAGCTGCTGGATATTAAAGAAGAAGTGAGGTCAGTGAACGCAGCAGCAGACTCGGTGCTGGTGTCCTGTGTTTGAACCCTCCTGTGTGTCCGACCTCTCAGACAGAGGTTGTGTTTCACGGCCCCCGTCTCTCCTCACAGAGTCACCTTGAACTCGGCCCTTGTTGCTGAGGTGAACCTGAGGAGGGGCCATAATGAGCGGAGCCAGTATTTACCTTATCCAGAATCAGCACAGAGGCAGCTTTCTGAGGAAGCCACATGTGAGCGAGCTGCCCACAGTTCATGTGTGCTGGGGGGCTGGTGGAGTCGGAGGGGGGGGCAGGGTGGAGGAAGGTGCAGACCTGGTCTCAGAAAGCAGCTTCTGTTTTGACTCTGACAGAGTTTGATTCAGTCTTTTCAGAAGCTCGACTCCACTTTGAGGGTTATTGAACTTCTGGATCAGGTCTGTTCTGTGTATACGTGGATAAATGAGTGGGCTTGATTTGATTGTTGGCGATTTAACACAAACTTGGATTCTTCAGCTTTGAAGGCCAAACCTGCAAAATCAAAGTTTATCAGCAGCTGCACTCACAGTTTTGAGAGTGAACATCACATACAGAGTAGATCAAACACTACGTGCTAAAACTTGGTCATGTAATTAGACCTACTTCATCTTGAACACATCAGTCACTGACAATAATTAATCATATAACAACAGCTGATGTGTAGAAACATGAAACAATCCTGTTAATTCTCATCCAGATTCTTTGGTTCTTCAAACACATTTACAAGTTTGCTTTGTTAAAAGATGAAGGTTTCTTGAATAACACTGAGCTCTTATTTTGAAATAAAGTTGGTTGAGGCCTCATCATATTATTGCAGTTATATGAGGTGGGCGTGAAGCTTCCCAGCATGCAGTGGGGCAAAAGATCCACGGACATAAATCTAATTTTCTCTGTGTTTCAGCAGTTTAACTGTATCATTGTTTGGACACTTCCACTGTTGTTCTAGAAGATTTAATAGCAGATACAATCGACAGTAATGTATCATCAATAATCAAACTTTTAGAAGGTTGTTTTTCTCAGGGTTTTTAAATATATGACAGACGGAAAGTAAAATACAAAGTATAAACAATAAAAAATACAAAAATTCCCCCATTAAGTTCTCACACACATGAATTGTGAATGGGACTCTCTGCAGGTCATGTTGGGGAGGGGCTGCAGCATGTTAAAGTCTCTGTGTTTGGCATGTGTGTGAGTTCATGTCATTAAACCAAATTCCCCTGAACTCCACCCTGAACGAGGACAAAGACCCCCTGTCCACAGGCTCTGCACTCGGGCGTGGACGCTTAAAGTCGCAGCACCTGGTTTACACACATTTTACTCCTCGTACGAGATGTTTCCTAAAAACGTTCTGTCGTACACAAACCGATGAAACAGCGTCGTTCACGTCCATCATTCAAATTCAATTCACAAGAACACGAATGGAGCTTTTCTCTGTTCAGTCAGTGGCCACGAGTCAGTGAATCAAAGTTGATCTCTGTGAGTAAAACTGTGGCTCCTCGAGAGGGAATCCACTGTTTCGCAGCAGAGTTTCATTTTAAATGCTGGTTGACCAGATGTTAGTGCTCTGGTGTCTGAATGGGATCAAATCCCTGCAGCCAGTTTCCAACATGACGCCTGAAAGTGGAGGATGTTGGATTAATCCACACGGTTTCAGAATCAAATAATCAACAATCACAGGTGCAATGTTTGAGCGTCCACACGACGTCCACATACTTTTGGCCGTCACAGGAGCCCTGGGTCTGCCTCCATCACACAACAACAGTTTCCTCTGACTGAAACTCATTAAGCTCACAAAGAGATTTACTCAGAGCCGTCACAGGCCGACAGCCGACCTTTTCAACTCTTTATTACTTTAACCTTCTGCTGTAAAGCTCACTGACCACGACAACGCCAGTTAACGGCGCAGTTTGAGCAGCGAGAGCAGGAGAAACGCATGAAGCTCGTTTGACTTTACAGCCCAGAAACCTGCACGTTCACAGCATCCTGGACCGAGCAGCTTTGTCTTTACCATTAAACCTGTTTTAAGGTAACTGGTTTTCTTCAATAATGAGAGAAAACAGGTAAATTGTGATTTGAATCCGGCGGGGGACGAAGTGAAGGAGGGATCTCAATACGTCTCCCACCATAAGCTCATAACTCAAACCTGACAGTCTCCAGATTTTGGATATTTTCTTTCCTTTGTAATGTGAAATCCTTTATGAAGTGTTTGAATGATGTCCTCAATAACCCAGAGAAGCCGTGAGAACAAACTGTCTGACATGTGGCTCTGAGGCCGTTCACTCATCAATCATCTGTTCACTCGTTAATCATCTGTTCACTCGTTAATCATCTGTTCACTCGTTAATCTTCTGTTACTGTAACGAGCTTTTGGACCCTGAAACAACAGAGAAGAGAAAAATACAGGAAGGGTCAGTGAGACGTTGTAAATCAGGTGACGGCGAGACAGGAAGAGAGAGATAAGCAGAGACGGATGGAGAGAGAGACGGATGAGGGGAATGTGATTATAGGAGTGTCATGAATCCTCGGGTGAACCAGTTGTGAAACATTCCCGACAGCATGTGGTTGATCTGAGAGCAGCCCAACACCCGGGACCTGGTCCTCATTACACCCGACCCATGTCAACACGGGAAGACCTTCCTCTGGGACACGTCCCGTTCAGCTCAGGCTCTGAAATCCAGGACATGTCCGTCCTCTCTGCTTCACACAGTCGGTCTCCATGGACCAGTTTCTATCATCCCTGTTTACAGGATTCAGATCAGGTTTCTGATCAGCTGAGTCACTGTAGGTGGGTCTCAAATGATCGTCTGCCAGGGGCGGAGGACTCAGACCCTTTACCACAGTCAGAGTACTAGTACCACACTGTGGAAGTATCATCAGTCAAATGTCCTTAAAACTGTGTCTGTGTCTGTTCTTCTGTTTCATCTTCTGTCTTCACAGGATTTTTCCTCCTCATTCATGTCAAAGCAGGATCTATCTATCATCTATCTATCATCTATCTATCATCTATCTATTCATAAACCTGCCTGTAGAAACAGATCAGAGAATCTTATTTCTGTTTTTCTTGCATCCAAAACAAATGAACTTTGTTTCAACACTAAAATGAAAATGTGTTGGAAACAAATGAAATGACGTCACTGCCGTTGAAAGATGTTTGATCTGAGATTAAACTCTGTGGTGAAAACAGTGAAGAGTTTTCTGAAGTTCACATGTTTTAATGGTAAAATGGAGCTTTTTATTGGAGCAGACTGAAGCACAACAAGCAGAGAGACAGAAGAAGCAGAGCAGCCACAGTCTCATCTCACACTGAGCCGACAACAAGCCTCAGGTCCACATCAGCTTCTCTGCACGAGACTCACAACCAGAGACTCACAACCAGAGACACACAACCAGAGACACACAACCAGAGACACAACCAGAGACTCACAACTCACAGAGACTCACAGAGACACACAACCAGAGACACACAACCAGAGACTCACAACCAGAGACACACAACCAGAGACTCACAACCAGAAACCAGAGACACACAACCAGAGACACAATCCTCTGAGTCCTGGTCTCAGATTCTTGTGTTGCGTCACTCTGGATCCGCACATCTGGACACAAACCCGCAGATTTCACCGAGTGTCATGCGCAGTTTTTGCATAATTTTTCACCTGCATGCGTCAGAGCTGCCATCACACACACACACACACACACACACACACACACAGAAGAGAGCAGCGCCAGCTCTGTCTCTTTGCACCAGTTGGACTCCGCAGACTCAAACTGCGCCTCTTTCTTCTTCACGTGCGCAAACGTTTTGCGCTTCATTTCGCATCTGGACGAGTCGAGGCTTCATCACAGAGCAGGTACAGACCTTTGATTCATGTTGTTCACTGACGGAAAGCAAAGATTTTGTACGACAGTTTGTTTTCAGTCTGTTTTCTCTGGTTTGACTCAGTTGTTGTTTGGTGACTTTCTGGCTCTTTGACTTTACTGGATAAAAACTGAGACACAAACAGAGACAGAGATTTTAACTGGTTTACATCTCAGCCATCACACACACAAACACACACACACACACATCATCATCATCATCATCATCGTGATTAACTGCTGTATTTACTGGAATAACTCACAAACAACTGGATCCAAAAGTCTGAGAACAAATAATCTAATCAAGTTTATTTATACGGACACGATGATGCAAAGTTCAGTTGTGGAAAAACATTGTTATCATCAAAGTCTTTACATAAGAAATTAATAATAACTGATGTGAGAAAGTTGCTTTGCTTTAACAATAACATGGACTAAAGTAAAATCAGGACTGAAAGCATCAGTTCATGTTTCTGCAGATTCAGGTGATTTTTTTTTTTTTTTTTAAACAATCACAACAACAATAGATTAAAAAAGAAAACTAATACAAATGTCAGTTGAATCATGAACTTTATCACTAATATAAGTTTGTATGTTCTGTGGATGTTGACGTGGATTCATGTGTATTAACACTCGGTTGACTTCGGTCTGGGACATTTCTTGGACATGATCAGAGTTCTTCCTCTGGTGGGTTCGAGGTCTGGAGGAAAAACAGGACCTGAGACTTGAGACGGGTCTGATGCATCTTTGGTGGATGAAGGTTACTGGTTTAAAAGAGGAGTTGATAGACAACAGTCCAAACGCCTGAATGTTCCCTCCTTCATGTTTGTCTGATTGAGAATCTTGTGGAAAATGTGATTGAATGAATGTTGTTGATGTTAAAGAGGCTGATCGCAGCTTGAGGATGTAGTAAAACTTTGAAGTACTTGCTTTTGATGCTTTGGGTGTTTTTGGTTGTTAAAGCTTGTTTCTTCAGACAAACTTTGACTTTTATGTGTAAAGGAGTATTTCTTCATCATTTCTTAATTATTTGTTGAAACAAAGTGTAGAAGTTGTGTGATGGACGTTTTCTTGGTCGGGTGCTGTGATTTCCTTCAGCTTCTAGAAACAATGATCTTCAGAGCTGCTAACGGCTAACAGTTTCCCTCTGCTTCAAGTCTTTATGCTAAGCTAAGCTAACCATCTGCTCATTGATGCTTCATATTTACTCTGAGGACACGAGTGGAATCAACATCAAACTCTCAACAGGAATCTCAATTATTCCTTGAACTTCTCTAATTAAAACGTCCATATTTGAATTCTTAGTAAACAACATTTTCATCAGTTCCACAGTGAATTTTTGAAATTGTTTCTTATGAGATTTTTTGATTGCTTGATCGAGTTATTGGTCTGTTGCCTCATCTCTCCGTCAGTCTGTCGAACGGCCGCAGAGGCTCAATAAACTGAGGTTGTGTTTGCTTTCCTCGCCGATCGTCCGTCAGTGCTCCGTCATATTTGTAGGAGTGATCATAGTTGTGGTCGACCATATTGTGCAGCGAGTGATTTAGAGGCGAGGATGTCGAGGGGCTGTGAGCGGCTTTCAGCCCAACAACCCCTCTCTGTGTGATGGCTTAGACTTTGCGGCTCCACCCTGACCCCCACCCATTACCCCTGCACCCACCCAGCACACCACACACACACACACACTCACACACACACACACACACACACACACACACACACACACACACACACACAAACACAGACTGTGGCCTGAATGGAAAGGGGTGTGTGTTCTCCGCAGTGACACACACACACATACACAGTCAACTTCAATTTGTTCAGGAAACAACAGGTTAAATGAGTGTGTGTGTGTGTGTGTGTGTGTGTGTGTGTGTGTGTTGTTTCTGTTGTGTGCAGGAACATGTGGGTTTAGATGTTAATTAAGAAGAGGTTTCATGAATGGACGTTTCTGTCGTGTTCACTAATGTGTGTTTGCCGTCTACTGGCTGCAGCTTGAAAGGAAATGTTCCCCTAAATAGTCTGTGTGTGTATGTGTGTGTGTGTGTGTGTGTGTGTGTGTGTGTGTGTGAGAATGTTTGTGGAGCAAACACCTTCACTTTTCCCTGTTTAGCAGAAGTATAACTGAAGCAGAAACATTTATTCGAGGTGAAAACATGAAGCGACTTTGTTCACTGCTCAAACAGATGAAATTCAGATTCAGCCACAAAATATGTTCAGATGATTTCAGGCGAGTTGAGACTCACCTCAGCGAAACATGTGACTGTGGCGAAAGGCGTCTGAACATGAGGCAGCAGAGTCGTCAGGTTTCTGACCGGGACCTTCGTTCCAAGTCTCTTCAACCCATTAAGACCGAGGCTTGAAACAAACTGATTCGTATGACGTGTTCTGACGATGTCGGGTTCAGACCACATGACATCAGACTGATAACAGCCCGACCCGACAGACGAAGGGCGTCGGGAACGACAGCGGATGCTTTTATCTCCTGGACGCCAACCGACGGTGACACTGACCAATAGGAGCACAGAGAGCTCCTCACCTGTAAACATGATGAAGTGAAAGAGGAACGATGATGTTGGTGCTGTGAAACAGAGGAAAGCTCATATCATCACTCACCGCTTCAGACGCCATGTTTGTTTACATTCATGTCCCTAGCTCCTGCTTCCTCATGACATCACGCAGGTCGTCTGTCGTGTCCTGTCCGACACAGTGACCGTCTGAACAGACGCGAAGATCGTGAAGTCATTACTCTCCACATTTGTGTCTCTTTGAGGACGTTTGTGGTGTTGAACTTGAGAAGTGAGGCGGTTGGGACGCAGTCGACCAATCACAGAGTGATAATGTCCGTCAGCTGTCCGACCATCTGACAGTTCTGTCGAAGCCTGACGACACCTTCAACAAGTCAGACAGCGAGTGTTCAAAAACACTGAAGCTGAATGTAATGTTAGTTAGTTCATTGTACACAACCAGAAGCGGGAACTGTTGCTGTGCGTCCGTCCTCCGGAGCAGGTCACCTGACACAGGTGAGCTCATGCTTTTGGTTTTGGTTGTTGATAAATACATCTTGAATGAGTTTCATCCTTATTTTACTCTGTTTATCAAACCAGAAACTCAGAACAGAGAGGAAATGAGACGTAACCCTGAAGCTCAGAGTCTTAACCTGTTTAATATCACTCGTAACACTTGGCTGTGACCAGTCCTGACCTTTGACCTTTAGCCTTCACCCCTGGCTCCTTTAGAGGGGCTGAAAAAAGAGAAGAGACAACACAGTGACCTGCTGGGCTGAAGAAGCACATTCACTCTTAACTGAATGGTTTTCTGAGGGTGGAGGCAGATTGAGCCGTAAATCAGCCTCTCACTGTGGGGGAGGACGGGGTGAGGAGGGAGGAGGGAGGAGTGTGATGGAGGAGGGTGATGGAGGAGGGTGATGGAGGAGGGAGGAGGGTGATGAAGGAGGGTGATGGAGGAGGGAGGGTGATGGAGGAGGGAGGAGGGAGGGGTGATGGAGGAGGGAGGAGGGAGGAGGGTGATGGAGGAGAGAGGAGGGTGATGGAGGAGGGAGGAGGGAGGAGGGTGATGGAGGAGGGAGGAGGGTGATGGAGGAGGGAGGAGGGAGGAGGGTGATGGAGGAGGGTGACGGAGGAGGGTGATGGAGGAGGGTGACGGAGGAGGGAGGAGGGTGATGGAGGAGGGAGGAGGGAGGAGGGTGATGGAGGAGGGTGATGGAGGAGGGTGACGGAGGAGAGATTATCTGCTCCTTAAAGTGTCAAACATTGTGGAAAGGTTGACTGATGCTGCTGAGCTTCACCGTCACGGCCGAGAAGTTCAAAGGTTTTATAATGAAGACGCAGAACTTGTTCAGGACTGAACGTCAACGTGTCGTCAACTTCTACAAACATTAGCCTTTTACCTCCTGTGCATTTATCCGACAGCTGCAGTTACTATTTTTTATTTTATGTAACAAACAATAATGAGCTTATATAAGACGCTGTTTAATATTCAACCATTTGTTCCAAACCTCTCTGGCTCGTCAGCTCTTATATAAAATCAGTGTCAAACTGTTTTTCTTTGACATGATTCAGACGACTCTGAGTTGTTAACAGAGACATTTTCTTTCTTAACTTCTCACATGGTTTCATTTAAGTAACTAAACTGTCCAATGTTTCACAACAAAATCAAACAGAGAAAAGTCCCAAAAATTGAAAACAGATTTGTGAATCAGAACTTGTTTGTTTTCTCTTCTTTCGTCTCTCATGAATCCTGTGTCGACCCCTCAGGTTGATCTGTGACCTCTGGAGGGGCCCGACCCCTCAGGTTGAACCACTGCACTAAACCAGCTGACTGGATATAAAGTAGTTCAGACTAGCGCCACCTGGAGGCTCCAACAGGAAAATGCTGCTCTGACATTGATGCATCAGGATCAATAATCTGATAATGTGACAGAGACTCAGACTCAGGAGACGTTTCACTGCAGGACGAGGACTTTTACTACATGAAGCTGGGACTGAACGACAGTTTTGAAAGATGAACCTTTACTCGTAATCACAGAGAAAAAACCCACTGAATATCCCAATCAAATCAACCATAACATGAAGTTTGCAAATTCAAATTCAAGTTCAACAAATTCTCCAAATTAAAAACCAGAATGACCCATTTAAGTGTCTCATGATCTGATGTCTCTTATCAGCAGGATGACGTCTTTTGTGATTGAGGAGAAAAATCTGTTTTTTGATTTGCTGTCACTGTGGTTAAGGTCATTTTCAGAGACAGAACAAATATCTGTCTGTAGCAGCGTCAGGTCAGAAAAACACTTGCATGTGTTGATCTGGAAGACGGACAGAGGACAAAGGACATGTTTCATATTTCAGCTGTCCACCTTCTCTCCATCAGAAGGATAAACGTATCTGTGTGAGGAAACGTCAGTTTTATTCAGGACGGACAGTCGACACCTGTGAGATCACAAAGCGACTTTAGAGACAACCTGCTGCTGGATAACTGGAAGAAACAACTTTTCCCCTGAAGTCTGACGAGCCAACGCTGTGACGAGTCACGGAGGAACGTTTGGAGAGTCGAGGTCGCAGCCGCTGGAAAACTGCATCCGATGTTTCTCTGAATAAGGAGCTTCCTGATTGGGTGTCAGAGCCGTTCAGTCTTCTGCTGCCTCAGCGCCCCCCCTCGCAGACTCTCTGCGCTCCACACTGAGGCGTCTTTGTGGCGGCGGTGGTGCGACGGTGACGTGCCGGTCGGCAGGTAGTGGACCGGTTTGAACCCACCGCTTTAACCACCGAGGAGAATGTATGTGCTGTGCAATGAGGAAACTGACTGAGCTATTTGTGAACCCCCGGGCTGTGTGTACAGTAAATACCCCACCCATCGCTTCCTCCCCCACCCACACACAAGTACGTACGAGCTCTCACAGGCGTCGACTTTTCCACAGCAGGTCGTGTCACAGCTGCAGAGACCTGTGACACGACGACGCTCGCGCTCTCGGACACAGATTCTGAATGAAGCATCTTTCCTGCTTCAGTTCACGTCCGACTGAGAGCAGCTGGAAAAGCTCTGAGAAGGCAGGAAGTACCTGCACGCGCTCGACTTCAGGTTCATTACAGCACTAAATATAACGTCTGCGGTTGGTTGGAGGGAGGAGGTTTCCAGGCTTTTATTGGAAGAACGACACAGAGTTTCGTCTCCTTTTATGACGTGTTTTTACTCTTAAAGTCAGAATTGAAATGTGACTTTTATGTCGTGAGGAGTGATGATGATTTGAATCTGTGCAGTGACGCTGGAGGCGACGTCTTATCTGTTCAACACGAGTATCGGTGTCAGCCGGGTGACCTGAAATGTTCTCCAGAGCTCGGAGCAGCAGTGAGATAACAGAGTCCACCATCGTCTCTCCGGCTGTTTACACCATGAAACCGTCTGAAAACAACAGCTGGGTTGGACTGTTGGTGTCACCATTGGTTTCATCTATAATCGTTTAGAGTCATGTTAAACGCAGAATTCACATCCAACAGTCGGAGGGTCACGTGACTACACAGCGATCAGTCAGGTGTGTGCAGGTGTGAAAGTAGGCAGGACTCAGTTATTTACACAACTACAATGTGAACAACTGAATGCACCATCATGAAGGTCTTTTCATTTCCAACGGGTCAAAAACAGCAGCTCGGTCACTCACGCTTCAAACTGTGACGCTGGAGAGACCAAACCAAAGTCAACACCTTCTTCAAGAATTATTTGTGGTTTAAAAGTTTTAAAAGCTGAACGTTTCCTGCGGCAGAGATGAAGAGCAGCTCCAGAGGTCAGAGGTCAGCTCACTTCTTTAACTCCACACCAACAGATTTGTTTCCGTCTTCTACCAACGCTGACTCGAGTGACATCACTTGAGGACATTTATCAGAGCGCCCCCTGGAGACAGGATTTATACTACGTGTTTCAGTGATGATGCTGGACTCAGTTCCCCTTCAGCCTCCTCTCCGATGAAACTGAGGCAGAAATATAATACACGGCTCGACATCATGTTCTTTCTGTCTTCTTCAACATAAATCAGCGCTAACGTCAGTCAGACATGCGTGTAATGGAATCCATACGTTTAACTGACCGCCTGCTCCTGAGAGCCGCTGTGGCCCCTTACGTCACATAAACACTCTGGAGGGGCCCTCTCGGGTTTTCGGTCTCCAACAGATGAGTAAAGTCAGATTGATGCATCACCTAAATTCAGTTTCGTGAGGGATCGTCTTTCTTCTCTCAAGAGGAAAATACGACCTGTTTTCAAGTTAATGTGTATTTTATTCATGCGACAACAGCAGCTGCTGTTATCAATCATTCATCAATCTTGTTTTTTCAATGAGTGGATTCATTGGATGAGTTGATGATAGATGTGAATCATTCTGACTTTACATTTGTTGTAAAGTCAGAATAATGTCTTACTGTCTCGGGTCGAGTGTCTCCCACATTTTTAACCTGTGCAGACCTTTATTTCACACGTGTCCCTCCGTCTCCGTCTCCTGTCTGTAAGCGTCCCCTCGGGTCTCTGTCGGACTTTAAGGCTTTTGGTGTTTCACAGTTCGTTTAGTTCTTCTACTGAAGGAGGGTTTGTGAGGGTCAGGCGGCCACTCGCTCCCTTTGTCATAAATATCTTTCAGCTGGCGGGACGTCTCCGGTGTTAGTGGGAGGTGAAGAACCCGACGTCTCAGGGGACACATGAGATTTGATAAATATCAATTTGTTTATACACTCGTCTGTGTAGGATTTTATATGAACTGGTTTATTTTGATCATGTTTGTGGGTTAAAGTGCTTCGGTCGTGTTGCAGCAGAATATAAAGAATAACGTGCACTGATGTGGTTCGAAGGTGTGGAGCTGAAAAGGTTCGTGCTCAGTGTCGCTCGCCGTGTTTTCAGTTAAGGACCAAAATGATTCAAACTGAGTCCTTGGAAAAAAGAAACCTGTGGAAGATGAAGATGAATTAAACTGGAGAAAACAGTTTCTTGATGCCGTTGGTGGGATGTAACTAAGTACATTTACTCAAGTACTGTGGTTAAGTCCCCTTTCGTTCTGCTTGTACTCTTGTCTCCATGTTACTAAGTTACAGTAACAAAAATACAAATCAACTATTACGATGTATTATTTTATATGACTCTAATTTTGTACGAAAGTCAAAGATCTGAGTCGTGAGAGCTGAACTGCTGGATTCAGTTTGAAGGAGCAGCTGAAGGAGCATGAAGAGTGGGAATGATGTGGAAGGTGTTGAGCTCTGATACGAGTGTCGAGAAGGAGCTGAGGTGCAGAGACGATGCTTCACTCAGCAAAAGAATGTGATGGTTAAAATGTCCCAACTGAAACCTCAGAGTTCGTTGGGAAATATTTGTGAAATCTCTGACAGTTTCTCTGCACTGAATCTTTATTTTGTCACCGATTCGAGCTGAACCGTCTCCTCCTCCAGAGAGTGAATCATGCGGCTGTAAATTTAAGTTTGACTGAACGTTATGAAGAGGTTGAGCTTGGTTTGATGCCAGATGTGGTGAATCCAGCGTTTGAGAAACAGATGCTCTGTTGTGATCAGATGGAGAGTTTACAGAGGAAACATGATGTCAGTCATCAGCGAGTCCAGAGAGCGACGAGCAGTGATTGAGAGGCCGGGAAGCAGGTTCAGCTGGTGCACAGCAGGTGTGTTTCTGCACCGGAACAGACCGACCGACACTTGTGACGTCGAGCTGATTCCAAGGAGCCGTGACGGCGTCTTCAACATGACAGAGCAGCTGGTAGATGAGCTGGAAAAGAGGGAGGTGCAGCTCTTGTTAAAGAGGGAGACGAGTGAGAGTCAGCACAAACTAACACAGCGTCCGCGTTGGATCAACATCATCTGCTGAGTTTGGACATATCCAACTGTGGGCCCCCTGCACAGAGCTCCCCTCCCTCCTGACGGCGCTCATACATGGCAGATATTCCTTTTTTTTCCATTGACAAGCAATTACACTTTTCCTACGAGATCAAATGAGATCAATATTTTTTCAAGTCATTTCTCGACACTTCTTTCAGTCACATGTTGATTTTTGGCTTTTCATTCGGGTGAAGGTGAAAACATGTTGAACTGTTGAGAAAGCAAGAAACTCTTTTGGAAAGGAAATGACAGATATGTTTTATATCACACACGTCAGCCGGCTGTGACCAGAGCTGAACTTTGACCTCTGATGTTCTGAGAGGGTTTGAGAAGTGGTGGACAGACTCACTCATACTGTCGTCATGATGTGAACTTGGCTAAAAAGAGCTCGTAATCAGTGCAGCAGAGATCGACATATCCTGACTTTGGTTCACTGAAGTGTCAAACTTTACAAACACTCGATCCTACACCTCCCATAATGCAACTCAACAGCACCTCTTAAACTTGCAGTTGAGATAATCCCGATGACATCATGAGTTATTTTCTCCTTCAGAGCCTCGTTCTGTTCAGAAAATGTAAAAAGGTTTCGATCAGTTTTAAAGTGTATGAGTTACTTGTTAAAAGTGTTTATCACTTGGAGAAGAGGTCAAAGGTCATATAAACATCTAACAGAGCACATTACTGTGCAGAATGGCTTCACCGCTGTGAACAGAAACTGTGACTGAGACTAAATAAAGGAGAAGAACCAAACAAGGACTGGAAACTTTCAGCGTGAGGTGGATTGTGATGGTTTAACTCGAGAGGCTTGTTCTCTCTTTGTTGTGAATTTGCGATGTTCAACGTTACTGGAGGTCGAGCACTTAGAAGCTTTACACTTCAGCACTTCCCCCTCAGGTATTTACACGTTTGAGGATTCGACTCCATTGTTCGAGATCGACGTCGTCACAAAGTGTGTAGCTCGTTAAAATGAATGTGGATCCTGGTCAACAGTTGTCTTCAGTTTATTTGACCTCAGTGTTGAAGCACTTTTGTTTTGTTTGAAAACACTTTCATGCATTTGTTATTTTTGTTTCCTGCCAAAAAGTGACTCGATTCATTTGACTTTTGCCAAAATCGTTGGACATTTGATCATTTGACAAACTTATCCTCAAGTAAATATGAACTTATTCAGAGTTATTCTGGTAAAGCTTCGGTGTTTTGCATGTCAACATTTGCTAATTAGCTGTAAACACACACACACACACACACACACACACACACACTGCTGCCTCTCTAAATAAATCCTCCTCATCACAGCGCTGATGTGTGTATGAGTGCATGTGTTTGCGTTGGCCTGCTCCAGTCACTCACTTGGCTCCGAACAGGGACTGGGAGGATCCCACTGTTCTCTGGGACACAAGATTAGTTCACAACTGCGAGAAATCTCCATCTCAACCAATCACTGGCCCTGAGCTCATCCCATGGATGTTGGGGTACTACAGCTAACGCCTTGTTCAGATGGATGTTTGTTTCATGTAAGTTGTGTAATTAATCTCAACGCTGGAAAAGTAACACGATTTAAAGTTGAAGTTTTTAGAAAATAAAAATCTGACTCTCGGGGACATTCGTCGTTTCCACTGATCCTCAGAGAAGATCCTCAGAGAACATGTTCAAACTGTTACAGCATCATATGTCCTCACATCTGAGAGGAACCATCAACATGCTGTTTGAGGACAAATAGGTGGCACACACACACACACACACACACACACACACACACACACACTGGCCTATAAAGACCTGGCCTTGTTTACCCTCCACACAGATGGACGCTGAGGAATTCTGCCACTCTGTGTGTGTGTGTGTGTGTGTGAGTGTGTGTGTGTGTGATGATGTCTTAGCCATGTGTAAGTTCTCCGTCATAAACAGCTGATTGTGTCTCCAGGTCACACTGCTGATGTTGCTCAACAGCTGCTGGACTCAGATCTAATATCTAATGAAACACTGGATATAAACTGTTCATCTTCTGTCATCAGGTGATTTTTCCTCCTCATTCATTTAAAGCAGCATTTTTCCTGTTGGAGCTCATTTTCAACTATTTTGTTCAGGACTGAAACTAATGATTCTTTTCATTCTGGATTCATCTGCTGATTCTTTTCTCCATTGATCGATCGATTATTGAAAACAGTGAGAAATGTGGTCACAATGATCCAGAGCCCAAAGTGACACCTTCACAATGTTGCTTTGCTCCAAACCTCAAAGTTACTGAAACAATCGGTTATCAACACAGTTGCTGAGTAATTTTTCAATAATTGATTACTCGTCTAATCCTTTCGGCTCAAAATGCATCTGTTTTTATGTCTTATCTTAATGAACAGCTGAAGCGCTCAGACACATGTAGTGGAGCAGAAGAATAAGGTGTCAGGTGAAACACTGATGCTTCAGATCAGTAAATGTTCACTAATGGAGCAGAACCTCCAGCCTCCTGCATCATTTCTGCTGCTGCAGAGTCCTCTCCGCCGCCTCCACCTCCCTCCTCCCTGCTTCAGCTCTTTTTCTTGCTGTATCTCGCTGTCTTCATCTCCCTCCGTCTCCTCTCCTCTATTCTCATTTCACACATCACCTGCTCCCCTCGTGTCCTGCAGAGAACAGTCTGACTCCAAGTTTTCACCTCGTTTAAAAAGGACAAGTCACGTCTTAACCCTCACACTCCCGACGCTCCACCTCCTTATCGCTGCAGCCACCCTCGTCCTGTCCCGTATGCGTAATGACTATTTTCAGGCAGGGAGGGGTAATAAGTGTGTGTGTGTGTGTGTGTGTGTGTGTGTGCTGCAGAGTTATTCTGCTGACTGCAGGAGCTCCACCTGGCAGAGGGGACGAGCACATCAGCAATTTGGGACGGAGTGAATGAAGATAAGGGCGGGAGGGGGATCAATTCAATGACTGCCCCCTCACACACACGCACACACACACACACACACACACACACACACACACACACACACACACCACAAGCCTCAAAGAAACACACTATGGAAGTCCAGGGCTGCCAATATTGATATGAAACCATTCAAGCTGAAAAACTATTGGCTACAACCTGAGCTCAGTTTTTAACTGTTTCACATTTCGGTCAAACCGTCTCCATCCAAACTACGAGTCATCGACGATCGATCAGAGAGATGTAGCTCATGTCTCTCGACTCTCTGGAGAGATGAATGTCACAGTTTGAAAACCTCTGGTTTAAAGCAAGAACATGATTTTAGGATTTAAATTTGAATTTTGTTCCATGACATTTTAACTTGATTCAGTGTCTTCAGGTTAATATCGGCATCCCTGGACTTCCATACGCCCCAAAGTGGAGGTGAAATGGTGAAGTGTGTAGAGGATGGGCTGCAGTGTGTGTGTGTGTGTGTGTGTGTGTGTGTGTGTGAATGAAGCCTGGGGTTGGGGGGGGTGACGCTGCACTGTGCCACAGTCTCTCTCTGAAGTTGTGGACTGTCAGTGTCCCCGGGACATGCTGCCGCTTCGCTCTGCTGGATGACAGCGAGGATTTACTGCACAGTATGTACTGCACACATTTACAGCCACGTTTGATCCACGCTGCGGTGTGTTGTGTTGTGTGTGTTGTGTTGTGTTGTGTTGTGTGTTGTGTTGTGTGTGTCCTCTGTGGTGTGAGGCGTCCGGTTTGTGCATCGATTCTAAGTGATGTTTGTATCGTGTTGAGTTTTTTGTATTTTGACACCATTCAACAACTTTGAAATGAAGATTGAAGATTTTCAGTCTGTGTGTTTTTCTTGCAGATGTTGAGGATGCAGACTGTTCTGCTCCCAGAGTAACCACAGAGCCGGTGGGGGGGCAGCACTGCAGATACAAACACTGAATCACTCAGCTGCACGAAGGACGAGCTTTTAAATGAATAACTTCCCTTTTTCTATGTGTTGATCTGCGACATGATGACGGCGAAACGCTCTCCTCGTGTCTGAACGTCGCCTCCTCCCTCTGTGTCTCTGCAGTGATCGGACCCCGGTTTGGTGAGTGAAGATGATTCCTGTGCTGATCTGTGCTCTGATCTCACTGAGCGTAGCAGAGAGCGACCTAGACGTTCTGTATCCTGAGCTGGAGCACTCGAGGACCATCTATGTCACAGGTGAGCGTCGATATGTTTGTGCGTTCGCACAGTTTTGCTCCGGGCTCCACAGAGACCTGTGTCTCCGGTGTCTTCTCCCTCTGAGTTTCGTTCTCGACACTCACTCTGCAGACTCGTCTGTTTCCTCCGTTTATCTTGGGTTCTGCCGCTGTGGCTCGTGATAACGCTGCTATGTGGGGATTATTAGCTCAGTGAGATAAAGTTATCTCATCAGCGCTGCAGATGAAAACTTTGTTTGAACATGTCAAGATTTCAAACATTGTAAGAAAAACACAGCAGAGATTTGTAATTAATCATAATTAATGTGTCCAGCTGAGATCTGCTGTTTCACTGCTTAACCTCAAAGCTCACCGTTAAAGTCACCCATGAACCGATTGGTCTATCTGGCTGTCAATCAACATATCAACACTCCTGGTTCTTACTGACTGAACTGTCACACTCGGTTGTAGCTTCACTTTGTGTGTTGTTAGAATGATTCAAGCAACATGTGAGCATCAATGTTTGCTTGTGTCTAATTCTCTCACTGGCTGTTATTTATTAATTAGAATGATTTAGTGAACTATTCACATTCTAGTCGTTGACCTTTGACCCCATGCAGTCAGAAAGATTAGTGACATGTTTGATTTGAGTAAAACTGTTGTTCATTTTCTGTTCACAACTTGAATTAGTCTATAGCTTCCACTAACTAAAGACTGACTAATTAATACTAACAACTACAAACAACTAACAAATAACTGACTAACTCATATCTAATTAATAATAACTAACTAACAAAGTAAATAATTTACCTTGTCAGGTGAAGGTTTACTGTTTAATCATCAGAGTGCAGCAGGTCAAAGAAAAGGCGAGCTGTGCCTTTAATGTTGTCACAGATCAGAACATGGGATCAATGTGCCGTCAGCTCTTCGCTCCACTGACTTGACAAACACTCTGCTTATGCAGCAGATGAGGCGACGGTGGTCAGACAGTGCGTAAGTGAGGAGGCATTCGATCTCAAACCCTGATGGTGACGGAGGCCGAAGGTCACGTGTTCATCATGTGATGATCTGCAGGAACAGTGTGTGTGGTCTCATTTATGACGTGGCAGATTGACAGGTGACAGTTTGTGATGGCTCCAGAGGAGAATACAGTAATCAATGATTTCCTCCTGGTGCGGCTGCACAGATGTTTTGAGTAGCAGGAAGCAGGATATCAATCACACGTCTGTGCATTGAGTAGCTGGAGTCAGGGTGCAGTTAGCCTAGCTTAGCATAAAGACTGGAAGCAGGGGGAAACTGCTAGCCCAGAGAGAAACACGTTCTTCCTCTGTACAGTTGATGCTCATCATGTTATTTTTCTGCTTGTATCTGTGTCTCCGTGTTGCAGAGAACGGCCCTCGACTCTCAGTGGTGGCAGAACAGTCCAAGGTCTTGTCGAGGCGAGGAGGAAACGCTACGCTACCATGCAAGATCCAAAGGGACCAATCACTGGCACCGAATCGCAAGATGAGGATCAAATGGACCAAGCTGACCTCAGACTACCTGAAAGAGGTCGCCAGTTATTTTTATGCATTGTAGATTCTCATCTATGTTTTTAAATGTTCTGTTCATTAAGTTTTAAAATTAAAGGGATGATCCACTGGTTTTCTTGAAACACAATCATTCAAAAACATCGACCTTGTTTGTCTTGTCTGTTGTTCAGTGTTTCACAGCAGCGACAGACTGATTCTCCTTCGTCTTGTTGCAGGTGGATGTTTTTGTGGCGATGGATTATCACAAGAGGAGCTACGGCAGTTTCCACGGACGCGTCCACCTCCAGGGCTCCTCTCCCATGGATGCCTCTCTGGTCATCACGGAAATCACCCTGGAGGATTATGGGAGATATAAATGTGAAGTTATTGACGGGCTGGAGGACGGGACAGTGGTGGTGTCCCTCGACTTAGAAGGTAAAATAGTTGGTCAAGCAAACTCTTTCAAAAGGGAAAGAATGAGGCTTTTTGTGTCTATTTAGTGTCGTTGTGCTGTAACACGCTGCAGTCGGACTAAATTTAGCAGCAGGAGCAGCGAGTGCTCGGGGGAAAGTCAGGAGCGAGCGTAAGCATCGTGTACATCAGTGTCAGAGCAGCTTCATTATGTTTGAGATTGGCCGGAGAGGGCGGCCATTACCGCCCGCAGCCAGCAGCTGTGGCGGCGGCCGACAGGGAAACAGCCGTGCTTACACAGCGAGACGTGCTTTCACTTTCACTCATCAGGTTAAATGACAGGATCGAATCTGAAGCCCAGAGGACAGATCCCAGTTCGTCTCCTAACCGCAGCTCATCTATCACATCTGCTTCCACGTAGGTGTCGTCTTCCCCTACTTCCCCCGTCTCGGTCGCTACAACCTCAATTTCTACGACGCTGAGCGGGCGTGTCGTGACCAGGACGCCGTCGTGGCGTCCTTCGATCAGCTGTACGATGCGTGGAGAGGAAAGCTGGACTGGTGCAACGCCGGCTGGCTGAGCGACGGCACGGTCCAGTATCCCATCACCAACCCTCGAGAACCCTGCGGAGGCAAGAACACGGTGCCGGGCATCCGCAACTACGGCCTGAGGGACAAGGAGAAGAACCACTACGACGTGTTCTGCTTCACCTCCCACTACAAAGGTAAAGGACTGTGGAACCTGTCTGTGTGTGTGTGTGTGTGTGTGTGTGTGTGTTGACCTTTATTTAACCCGGGTCATCCTGAAGACAACAGTCCAATAAAAGGTTGGCAGGTCAGACCTCTGTCGCTGTCGGCCACGAGGATGTTTGTGTGTTTGATGAACAGGTGGAGGAAAAGTATCAGTATCACAATTTAAAAATACTTTGTCTTCAAAATTCTACTATTTCCAGCAAAATGTACACACAAAAAATAAAAGTACTGGCTTATATAAATGCCTAGTGTTAAATTAACTTAGTTAGTTTTGTTGTAGGAAAAGCTGCAACTTTATCCTTCTTATCAAAACGTCCAATAATCCAGAAAAACTGCTTGTATGAAGAACAGCTTTATTATGAGAGTGAATCTGCAGGAGGGTGAAACGCACCGTCCTTCAGATAAAGTCCCTGAGAGACTTCACCAGTCGAGAGATCTGATACTGATAAAAACTTCATGCCTGTAGATTTAAGTCCAGTCGCTTTTGTTTCTGTTGGTTCTGTGATGCTTGTTTAATGAAGCACTTTCATATAATAGTTCATCAAACGCTGCAGCGTTTCATGGTTGTTAACGGTTCCTTAATTTAATCAGTATTTTTATCTGCTCGTGTCTTTTTGTCTTCTCAGGTCGGTTCTACTACCTGATCCACCCGTCTAAGTTAACCTACGACGAGGCCGTCAGGGCGTGTCAAAAAGACGGCGCTCAAATCGCCAAGGTCGGCCAGATGTACGCCGCCTGGAAGCTGCTGGGCTACGACCGCTGCGACGCCGGCTGGTTGGCCGACGGCAGCGTCCGTTATCCCATCTCCAGCCCCCGGAGGCGCTGCAGCCCCACGGAGGCGGCCGTGAGGTTCAACGGCTTCCCCGACAAGAAGCACAAGCTGTACGGAGTGTACTGCTTCAAGGGCCACAACTGAGCTGCACACACACACACACACACACACACACACACACACACACACACACACAGACGACCTGCAAACACATGTCAGCATGTACACACACACACACACATTCATACATGAGTGAAAAAGAGACAGAGGAGAGATTCTGAACTGACGCTTTCAAACTGTGATGCTTTATTTCATGGAAACCTGAGACAAGAGTCATGTTGTTTGTAATGTGGGACCTGATACGACGGATAGTTTACACATATTTAAGGTTCATATTATTTAATCAAAGCCTTTGGAAGGGAGGGGTGGAGGGGGGGGGGTCACATCTACAGCCATACTGTCATTCAAGAACGGACTCTGCATGTTGTAAGAAGGAACGACACGTCTGAACCGAGACTCAATGAGACTTTGGGCACTTATCCTGTTTTGTTCAAGACCGGGAACAACAACAACAACAACACAACAACAACAACAACAACAACAACACAGCCATGAGACACATGAGAAGAACAAGAGAAAGCTCAAATCCTGTGATACTTGTCAGGTAGGAATACAAGCCTAGCACAACTAACCGATCTTTGCTGTCCACACTTCACAAGGTGCTACGACTGGTACTTTGTACTTCATCGCCGTCCAGTATTTTATGTTTTTATACGAATGTGTTGGACCAAACATCAGTCTCATCACCAAACGAATAGGAAACGCCCAACTGTTAGCATCGTTTCTGTTTTATAAGTGTGTAGGATGTTATTATCTAGAAATGTATTTCTGTTTTTGACTCTTTTTTGATATACTGTAGAAATATTTACATTATTATTTCTTGTCTTTTTGGCCAAACTATCCAAGTCTCTTTGGTTTACATAAAACATGACCGAACAACAGTGGAAACAGAATCCACCAGACTAAAATAGAGAAAGATATGAATTTTGCACTGAACATGTAGAAGCAGGAGGCGGCGGCAGCTCGTCCTCTGCAGCAGTAGAAAAACGGCATGAATAAAAAGTGAGCTGCAGAGAAACCAGCTCAGTTCCACAGCGAAGCTTCGTGGCTGTTTCTCTCTGTTTGGCTTCATCTTAGACTCCAGAGCATGACTTCGCTTCTACAAGCAGCTCTCAGTGTAGATCTACACTCGCTATCTATCTGCCGCCTTGATAAACTGCTATTTTTGATACGAATACTGTAGTTTCTTATAGTTATAGAGCAAAGACTGACCACAGCTCGTCTCAATCGGACTCCTGTTGAACACGGTTCTTTACGCAAACCTTTGGGGAAAAGTCTAAATTTAAAAGGTCTGTTTGAAAAAACCTTCACCAACATATAAATCCAAAATTTGCACAGACTTTCCTCAGAGCTGAATTCAGCTTCAGAGATTTGTTCAAACAACGACAAAAGAAGATTTGATGCAACGTCGTGACAAAAGGGTTTCATAATTTGGTTTTTATAAATGATAATAAGACAATTATTGATCCATGTTTTGGTGCAGTCTTCACGGTGGAACCACACATTGTGGCTCCTGACTGGAAATTTGATTGATATGGAAAGTGCCTTGAGATGATTTCTATGATTTGGCGCTGTACAAATAAAATAGAATTGAATTGAATTGATTGGTGAAACAGTTCAGTCAAGTTTGGGAAGTTGATTCAGCTGCTTGATCTGTTGCACTGTGTTGAATTTCAGCAACGTTACGTCTCTGACTGTAATGTTCGTTAATGTTAACAAGTCCGAGGAGGAAAATCCCACATTCACAGACCAGTTCAACCCTGACTCCAGGAATGATGGATTAATTAATGTCGAACACCTGAATCCAGATGTTCACTGGAGGAAAGTGACTGTTCGAGGTTATCTGACATTTAGCTGCTCATTTAAACCAGGTGAGACGAGCCCCTCTGTTCACACAGAACATTACAATCTGCTATAAAACTGTGCCTTTCCTGCTATCACTACATATCAAAGATGGCGGCAGCTGTAGCTTCATGATACGTTCAGACAGAAAGCAAAGCGAACTGTGATCTTGACTGGAGCTTCTGTGTTCATTTAACTTCCAATGTACCAACCGTGCAGACGTTAACTGTGTCAGCAACAGATGCACAAAATTAAAATTGCATGACAAAATGAGATTAAAGTTTTCCTAATGAAACCAAGACTAAAACGTTGAGACTGGAATGAAACCAGAATCAGGTGCTGAATTGAACATTTGATCAGACAGACCTGAACCGTGAGATCATGAAAACGTCTTTAAAGACGAACACGCGAAGCGACGTCGACTCCCCCTCAGGTTTGTGTAGAGAACAGTTAACGTACAGAGCGCTGAGGTCACACGTGGGCCCCGGCCAGGCCCCGGCCAGGCCCCGACCGAGCCTGGTTTTCCTGGCAGCGACCGGCTCCCTGATTGCTATCTGAGAGCTGTCGGACCCAGAGACAGAAACACAATACCTTGAAAAGAGCGATAATTCCAGCGCGGAGGCTCTGACGGCTTCTTCCATGTTTGGTTATCAGCGACTAAACGGTGCACATTGATCAAGCGTAAGCTCACGGTCCAAAGTCCCAGCTGGCCCGGACTCTGGTTTAGGTCACCACTTGGGTCTGGTATAGGCTTAGCTTTACTTGGCTCCACCTTCGACCACTGAACAGCCAGACTCCTGCTTCGTTTATCTCCGAACAGCTGCTGGACAGACTCACTGAAATCGCTGCAACGATCGACCGTAGACGATGTGGGATTTTACAGAACAGCAGCTGTGAAGCAAAATAAGAGATTTGTTCCTTTTCACTTGTTTTATTGTAAAGAATTTGCAAACAGTATTAAGAGTCAGTTTGTAAAAGGAAGAGTTTGACATTCTGGGAAAGACATGAAGGTCTTCACAGCTCGTAACTCCCATAAAAGAAACTAGATATAATGTGTTGATTAAGGAAAGTTAATAAAACCTAATTTAAGGCAGCTGGTTGGTTTAACTCAGCACAAAGACTGAAAACAAGCCTAAAATCCACAAACCAGCAGCTCTGACGCTCGCTGATGAACTCTGCTGTTACTTAGTTAATGAGTGAGCTAATGAACGAGCCAGGCCTCCTCCTGCTTCCAGTCTTTATACTAATCTAAACCAATCACCTGCTGGATCCAACCTCATATGTAACGTACAGACGTGAGAGGTGTCTCATCAAACTCTCAGAGCGAATTTCCCAAAATGTCAAACTGTTCCTTACAAGATTTAAAGAAACTGTTGCCTTTGACTTTGTGTTGAATCTGACCAGGAGCCTTGTTAATAAACGCAGCATTCGAGGAGACTTTAGGGACCCAAAGACAAAAGGACAATAAAACAGAACATAAACCTCGACTCTGCCTCCGTCTCTTTACACAGGCCTCATTAAGTTCACCTACTGCCTGAAATACATCACGACAACTTATGAGCACTAGTGTTGCAAAAGAAAACATAAGTCAGCAGAGCGGCTGTCGGCTGCCGGGTGAAGTTCCTGGGTAATGCAGTAATGTGCTCGACGTGTTTCCAAAGGGAGGGGTCGCTGCTTACACAAGTGTTTTCCTCCCAGAAACACCGAGGCCATTCATGGTGCTGCTTTCAGGTGATGTTGTAACAGCGACGTCTCCAAAGCACAGGACTGTTTTAGGAACTGAGTGACGGCATGTTGGTGACGTTTGATTCATTTTCTCATGCAGGTTTCTGAATGTCTGAATGTGGAAAGCTGGGAGGTAACTCTGAATTCAAACCTATTAATATACTCGTATGGAACATTTCAACATCTAAGTGGAAGCTCGAACTTTATCCTTTTTTAGACACTTCTTTCTAAAAATCCGCATATTTTGGCTTGAGCCTCTGTTCAGAATTCACGAGGCGCCATCTGCCGACAAACAGGCCTTTCATTTAACGGCCGCTGCATCAGGAATAAATCTGTTGGTGTCATATATTTTTCCCATTGTCAACAATTCCCATGAATATCATAAAACCAGCAATGAACTGATCCTTCTACCAAGTCCTGTTTGTCTGGATCACAGACTGATCGATCTTCCTCCTCTGAGCCACAGAGCTCATCACTGAGTCTCACTGTTGTTCCTGTAGTTTCTCTGGACTCAGTCCCACATATACAAGGTGAATGACTGAGAAACACCAGGAGGAGACGTGTAGCTGCCACGAGGGACAAACAACACTCTGCTGGAGAGCGGCTGAGAAGCCGGGCAGAGATCCTGCAGGCTGATGGACGGACGAGGCTCAGGTGTGGAGCCCGATGAGCCGATGGTCTACAGGTGTGCAGGTAGAGCCAAGCCGGGATCCAGGAGGACGAGACCCAGCAGAGGACAGACAGACACAGAGAGTGAGACAGACAGAGTGAAAACAGCCTTAAACACAACCCTGACATATTCCCTCCTGTTAGACACGTGTTAGACACAGATGAGTGTAATCGTCCACTGCTGCATGTTTGTGTCGCCTGGTGAATGTAAATCCAACACGGACTCTGTTTCAGCTCTGTTTTTGGTTTCCACCAACATCTGACTCTTTAGCTGCACCATGTTCACCAGTTAGTTGCTGACTCACTAACTCGACGAGTGGATGAAGCCTCATGAAGGTTTTGGGCTCTTTTCTTGTTTGTGTTTAAAAACAAATTGAAGCGTCAGAGCTTTAAAGTCAGCAGCACAGCGCCATCTGGTGGTTTGCAGACATGATAGCAGCTGACTGAAGCACGAGCTTTAATCCCACTAGAAGGTTGCATCTTGTTTGTTTTAAAGTATGATATTAATCAGAAGTGAGAAATAGATTCGATCCGACACTAATACAAAAATATTGATTAGTGCCGCTTTAAAGTTTTACGTCCTTAGTAGGAACCAATGAGCTCGGAGCTGAGAGCCACAGACAGGAAGTCAGACAGTGTTGAGAGACGGACGAACATGTTGTTTTTGTTTTTTCATGGGAACAAAGAGACTCTTCATTGAAATAAAGTGCACAAACACACAGGTTGTGTTATAATAGTTCCTATTATTGCACACACAGCTGACAAAGACACTGAAACCAGGATGATTTTTACAGTCACTCAAATGGAGACAGAAACAACGATTACATAAAAATAAGCTCTGCCACAGATACAGCGAACCCCCATTCACCACATGGAGTAGAAAAACATACACAATGAATATACACTGACAAACATTATATAAAAAGAAATGAAGAACACGAAGAGAAGGTCAAATGCAGGATCACATAAAAAAATCTTGTGAATCGTGTAGAAGTTGTTTCACATTCCCTTATTCGTTGGATTCAAACACAGATTCCAGATCTGTAGGAAAAAGCATCTCTAGTCCCTCGAGCTGAAAACACTTTGAAAACCCAACTCAATGTTTAAAACAATCAGGAGCATTTTGGTGATGAACTCGTTGGGTTGATTTTGAGTCACAGCACAACATGAATGATGTTTCATCACAGAATCTGTAAACAGCAAAGACGTCATCATCGACAGAATCACTTCAGTTCCAATGACCTTTATTTAATATCACAGTCCGTTCATAGTTTTTAAGTATACAATAAGTTAAATTCATATGGCTTCATATAGTATCTATATTATAAACCCTATGATTAATAGTCCCGGCACACACACACCACACATTCATAATAATCTTCAGCTCTGTGTGCCGCTCTTTAAATCCACCCCCTCACTTTAAAACCTTTTCTCAGCTAAAACGTTTTGTACAAAAATCTACATGTGAAATCAGCCAGTAAAAACGGGTCATAACAAACAGCACAAACCGAAACTGGACAAATGTTATGAGAATAATTTAAAGTGATGAATTTGTGATTTGTGACATTATCTCAATTCTCCAAACTGCTGGGAAAGATCTCATAACAATAAACCACAGATATTTCAGTGAATGAAGTGTTTTGGTGGCGACACTGATGCGAGAATGCTCAGTTTCTATGTGCCATATTTTCCCCAAATTAAAGATACTCTGTGGAGTTTATGACCACTAGTGGCGCTGTGGAGCATTAACAAACAGGAGACTCTCCAGGAATCACAATGACCTGCGAGGTGAGGACAGACGGAGACAACCACAGGACGTCCACTGGACGCTGTCAACATTATGGTGATAAGTGAGGAAGAAAATGAAAGTGATTTTCAATAATCAGTTCCTACTCAAATGGTTCTGTTTCAAATTTTTTCTTAATAAAAAGTCATTAAACTCGTCAGCAGTTTAGTTCAGTATCTGGCGCTCCTGTCAGTCACATGACCCTCACCTCGCAGCTCGTAACGCTTCCTCTTCCTGCCAGTAAACATAGATGTAAACAACCTAAGTCTGAAATTCTTCCAAAATTAGCTTAACAAATGTTTCATGGGGAAAGAAATGCATCCAACAAACTTATCAGGCCTCAACAGTGCGATTAATGTAAACTGTGTTTATAAAAAAACTCCACAGAGCAGCTTTAAACTGAGTCTGCAGCGAGTGGACGGAGCGAGTTCAGATCCTCTATCAGGTCGTGAACTGTGAAACCACCGATGACTCACAGACCACACAGCGAAACCATTAAGACCCCAGTCCTCTTCCTGTTTGGGGCACTGAGACGTGATTTAATCAGTGACTTAACTTTACAACTGAAACTAAATTCTCACGAGTGTTACAGTTCAGATCCTGGAGAGATTTTGGACAACGTGTTGGTGAGACATGTCCCGCGTCCTGTAGAGAGTCATTGATAGACAGCTCAGTGCGTCTCTGTCTATCGATGCCTCCGGACCGACGTAACCAGCCCGCTGCGTTTGGCCGCTGAGCTGATTTACAGAACCACGAACCCGATCAGTGTCTCATCTGCTCCTGGTCGTGTGTTTGCTGATGCCTCTTCTCCCTCTGCTGGACTCGGCTCTGGAAAGGTTCCCAGAGGCTCTGGATCATGTCGTAACTCTGCTGTTGCTCTTGGTTCTGATTGTGTTTCTGATGACTCTTGGTGTGATGGATGTGGTGGTTGTAGTGTTGGTTTTGTTGCTCGTTGTTGTGGTTGTGGCGGCGCCGGGAATTAAATGACTTATGGTAGGTTGCAGCTGAGGAGACAGATGAAAAACAGTGTGAGAAAACGCTTAAAAATGTCGAACGGCCTTGTGATTCTGAACGGAAGCTGCTCAAACATCAGCACTCACGGCTCATGCAGGTGACTCTGGGAGCGTCCCATTGGCCGTTGGCCCGGCAGCGTATGGTGGGCGTGTGTCTCTGGATGAAGCCCTGTTTGCAGTGATAGCGGAGCAGGGAATTGATCTCGTAGCGAGGCTTCATGGCCCCGAACACGCGAGCATCCTTCACCACGGGCGGCTGCCCACACGAGACTGAAACAGAACATTTCATCATGTGATGCTGCATTTTTAAAGCTGCAATAACATTTTTTGGCCAGTGAGAGGCAGCGATAAAGCGATAAACACCTCTTCACCTCTTAAATTTGAGAACTCGATCTACAGATCTACAGAAGACATGATGAACTGTTTCTTACAGGCTGAGTTGAACGTAAACTCTTTGGATTCGTGTGTCCAGGTGTTCGTACCTGTTCCCTTCTTGCAGGTGAAGGTCAGGTGATAGTTGCAGGGCACGTCGTTCCACTGTCCTCCCTCGTGCCAGATCATCACCACGCAGTCCTCCCCGGACTGGAAGAAGCTGTCCGGCTGGTTGGGCCTCCAGTAGTCATATTGCTGTCAGGACACACGTTTTCACTCTTTCACTTCGTTGTGAAACACCCAATAAATGTCCCAATAAACATGGGAGCATTACTTCATCCCTGCGAGGACGTTCCTGATCATAACTGGGTCGCTTCTGCATGATCCGGAAAAATGATCCAGCCTCTCGTACATGTGTGTGTGTGAACCACCACCCATCCTCATGAGAAGCTGCTCATTCGACACATGTGACTGGCTGTAATTCACAGACGGAGCAGACAGTGGTGCTACTGGAACAAACAACCTAAAGCTTTCTGTGGCTGAGACGCAGGAGGAAACCACAACCACGCTGCTTCAGTTCGTTTAAAACTGAGACCACGAGAGCACGAACACATGGACGACATGCAACATGCTGCTCTGCACACAACACGAGGCCGGTTTCAGGGTGTGTCTCTGCTGTGAATGACAACACATCACAGCAGCAGCGTCGCCCCAGCGTCACATTCCAGCCCCGCTTTCACTGCACAACTCGGCTCACATGCTTCAACAGCTGATCGTTCCCAGCAGATGTGTGTGAGAACGTGTCATCGCGGTCAGGAGATGGTCTGCAGAGCCGCCGGCACACAGGAAGTCATGTGCTTTATGTTTCTGCTTTAAATCAACAGCAGAAGAAGAGCGGAGCTACTTTCCTGCACGCTGGTGCCATAACATGGAATTAAGTCCCTCCTTTAATTAGAAAGATGTCGAACCCTCCTATCATCAGTGGAAATGTGAAACCCCAGCTGCTACATAACAATCCTGATGTGATGTTTTACCCTTCAAACCGCTGATGTTTGCTTGAACAATGTTAAAAACCTTTATCAAGTTTTTACAATTCATCCTGACGGGAACATGAATGTTTTGAGCCAATCAATCAGAGGCTCATGGTTCATGCTCAGACTTACCATCGGCTTCCCGTCGGTCCATCTGAAGTCTCTCTCAAACATCTTGTCGTTCAGGCCGAGCCACTGATAATCACTGCCCAGACCTGCAGAGACACAACATGAGCAGGATTCTCACCAAGCAAAGATGATGCTCTGATTTATGAGCTTGTGGTTTGAACGTGTGTGTGTGTGTGTGTGTGTGTGGCAGCAGGAGGAGTTTTGAATAATCAAGAGTGTGAACAAAGGAGAGACGAAGCGTTCAGGCCGTGGACGTGTAGCTCAAACACAGCTGTGATCGTCTGTGGAAACTTTCTGTTTAAACGACCTGGTTTTATCTCACTAACACTCGTCAATGGATTAAAGACTCACGATTGACGAACAGCTGCTCCTCCTGCGACAGGATGCTGGCCAGGTGGGCGCCGTGCAGCCGACACTCCCTCTCAGCAGCGTCCCAGGTGCGACGGTGCGTGAAGTATTTATAGCAGTGAGACTGAAACTTCTGCCAACCAAATCCACAAACCTCGGTGTCTGCGGAGGCAAAGATCAAGTGTTAGAAACCTGCAAGCCATCCCAGAGGAGGACACTCTCAAGTCCCAGGTCAGTCTGTCCATCACATTTCATTCTGTATACTTTGAACTTGGTTATAATGTCGCCCACAGCGGCTGAGTTTGGACCCGTGCCGTCGTAACAATGAACCTATTTAAGCTGCACAACAGCTTTGATTTGTTTATTCCTTCATCAGACTCTTGTTCGGAGACACAGGGTTGAGGCTCAGCTGGGGAATGAGCTCAATGAGCTCAGTAACACACAGTTGGACTTCATTAACCCTCTCGACTCTCCAGCACACACACACACACACATTCAGTTTGATATACAATGACTTGAAGCCACATAATCAGTTCTCTGCTTTATCAGGCTCAGTAAACAAAGGATGTTTTGTATCGTGCGTGCCAGCAAAGCCGCGATGGAAAGTTGCCGTCGAGGCTTCGGGGTACGAGCTATCGTCAACCCTCCTCGTCTTAATGAGTCCACTGAGCGGCCACCTGGAGGATCAGGTGAGGTCTCCAGACCAGCTAATAAATGCAGACCTTTAACTCATGACTCTCCTTCTGGCACTTTGAACAGAGCAGAGCACAGAATCAGTTGGGCACAGAAGAGCAGCCTGAACGCAGCCTCATCCAGAAGATGAAGGAGAGATTGACTCAGCGTTCACCACTGATTCAATGCCACACAGCTGCAAAAGCTTTCTGGGAAAATAAAAGAGCAATTATCTGTTTTTCTCTTTCTTTCCACTGACAGAAAGCTGCGACGGGACCGAGTCCTCTATCTCCTGCTGAATGTACCAGGACGGATAAAATACTCAGGCTTCTGCTCAATAATTCACATCTGAGCTTCAGCGTTATGTTGGACGCTGCGTACGTCCTGCATACACGGACGCACGTGGAGACGCAGTAGAAGAAGAATGTGGGTGTGGGGATTTCCACTTTCTGTTCACTCCACCTTCCACCAAGAACTGACACTGAGAAAAACAGTAAAAACAGGACAATAAAGGTTGGAAATAAAAACATTCATCATATTATATATAGTATAATAGTATAGTATAATATGTAATTATGCTTCTCAGACAGTTTGTCTGCACAGAGCCAGCAGGTACTTTTGCTTTTATACTCTTTATTAATTTTTTCTGTTAATGCAGTAAATGAGTTATTGCAGGGAGCAAAAAGTTCGAGTTCACTGGAAAAAAATCTAACAAAACTTTCACAATTCATTTTTTCCGACTTAAAAAATAATGACCTGGCTTTTAAATCTGTCAGTAAAATATCTGATGCACGATGAATTCCTGCCGAATCAAACAATAACAAACTGTTAAAAGTTTTCACCTCAGTTTTTTAATCTGATATCATCTGACTTCTTTGCTCAAAGAACACGTGGAGCGAGCAGATCTTAAACTCTCTGAAAGCTGGTAATTTTCATGGAAATATTAATCCTTGGAGTCTGCTTGTGTGCATGAACCTCGATTAGCTGCTGAGTAATGGCAGAAATATTGGACGAGAGGCTGGAACTAATCTTCTGAGGAGCCAACACCCAGAGCTGGACGACAGCTGAGCCCCGAACAGAGTCCGGACTGAAGACGACTCAGGCTGAATCCACCTGTGTGCTCGGTGGAGAACACGCTTCATTTACATTTCCTACGTTGGGTCTTAGTTTTGTAGCTTTGGCATCTTTCTATCAGTTATAATAAGACAGAAAAGTTGGACGGCTGATGAAACACGAGACGATCAGACAAAGCTCCAGGTTGAACAAACTTATTTGGAAGAGAAAATGAAGGTGAAAAGTAAAACATCCAAACTAATTTCGACCTGCTCGACTTACCATAGTTGTGTTTGCACAGTTTTCCTTTGCTTTGAAGGATCAGACTTTTCAGTTTGACCTAAAGTGGTTTAGATAATCGAATCCTTGTTAAATCAGGGAGCATCAGATAAACTGCTGGTTTGTTTCCAACCGGTCTGATCATCTGACTGCTACAGTACATCCATCAATACATTCATGTGTTCATCCCTTTAACGCTGCAGCTGCTTTTAATGAATGTTTACATGGCTTGTGAATTTCTCCCCTGAGATCGATAAAGTCTTATTTTGACCCACATATATCACATCTCATATTTAGTATTGTTAATCTGAATCTGACTAAAGTTATCAAACAGTGATGTGTAGAGAAGTTTGAAGTGAAATGGAAATACTCTAGTAAAGTTGTAAAATAGTGGGATTGTCATTATTTGTCGGTCAGAAACTGCAGCACTACCTTGATTTTGTACGTTTTGTGTGTGACAGTAACTTTGTCGTGACTGAGGTGCAGCCGACCTTGTTCGCAGAGCTCTCCGGCGTAGCTGGGCAGGCAGAGGCAGGTGAAGGAGTTGACTCCGTCCAGACAGGTGGCTCCATTCAGACACGGGTTCGACTGGCACTCGTCGACGTCTGCAGACACACAACAGCAGCCTGTGTTATTCCACATCCCTCATCTGTCAGCACGAGGTCGATGTGGTTAGAGGTCAGGAAGAGGACTGTGTGTGTGTGTGTGTGTGTACCTGTTTCACAGTGCTGCCCAGCGAATCCAGGTGCACACACACAGATGTTTTGGGCTCCTTTTTTGTAGCAGGTGCCTCCGTTCTGACACACACTGGTTGAGCACGGCAGGAGATCTGTACAAAAAAACCCCCAATGCAAATCCATTAAAATCACACCAGGAAGTGAAGACAGTTCTCCAATGTGCTCACTGGTTCTCAGTAAGTCACATTAACTGAACCTGAGCCTGAGCAGAGGTTGATCCGATCACAGCTTAGCAAACATTGGGCAAACTCATCAGTTCGTCTTCACCCTCAGAGCCGCTCTTTTCTCTGGGCAAAGTAAAACTTAGTGCTTGAAAATACAAATAAAGCAAAAATCTAACGTCTGTGCTGCTTGTAAAAGTGTTATGTTAAACCACATTTACATTCTAACTGGCTCTATCCTGCAATACAAAAGCAATGCTGCTCCTTTATCTCCACGTCTTCTACATGGATCATCAGCTGGTGACAATGATGAATCTGCCACGGTAAAAATGCAAACCTGTGATAGGTCGGAAAGTCTGGTAGCCGTAGCAACATTAACTAAAACAGGGTCTAGTTATGGGTCAACTGGTCAACTGAAACACAACAGCTGGTCATTTTACTTGTTGGAACACTTTGAGCCAGTGACGGGAGGCAGACCATAAAAATAAACTGCTGTGATGTTTACGACACTGTGAGAACAAACCACGAAGTTCGTGTACCTCTCACGTTCACAGTGCTGGCCTCCACAGGATAAGCCGAGTCGGTGCCGCTCTGTGGTCGCTCTGTGGTCGGGGTCTCTTCTGGGGTCTGAGGGAGCGACTCGAGCAGAGGAGGCTCTATCTCTTTGTCATAGTCCACAGAATCGTCCTCTGGCAGAGGGGTGGCATCGGGGTCAGGGGTCAGAGCCCACTGGGGGACGGAGTGGGGGCTCTGCTCGAACGTGTACAAGGGCGACGTAGTGGAAAGCATCGGCTGGGTGACATGCTGGGTGGAGGTTGTGGTGGACTTCTCAGTCTGGAGTCTGTGAGGCTTGGTGGGGTGCGGGGTCTGGTCTTCAGGGGATGTGGGTGCAGGCTTGGTGGTAAAAGTGGGATGTTTCTTATCATCTGTGGCAACATGGGAGGCGTGTGTGGAATATTTTGGTGCGCTCGGTTCTGAGGTTATGTCCTTGGTGTCTGTGGTGAGTGTGGTTTGGTCTCCAAAAGTCACAGCTGCCACATCTGGTAAAACAGTAACAGTGACCTCTCGAGGAAGGTCAACCAGACCACCCTGTTCCCCAGAAAGCTCCCTCTCTCCAGACAGCTGCTCTGCACCTGAGCCTATTTCTGAGACGGTGTCCACAGCTGGTAAAACCACAGGTACCTCTGTGACCTCAGTACCTGCTGCGGGTTGAGGTTGCTGGGTGTGAAGGGTGGAATAAATCGGCGGTAGTGTGCTGGTGAATGTGGGCTTCTCTGGTGGCTGAACGTCTTGTCCTGAAGCCTCGTCTTCTCCGGAGGCAGATCCTTCAAAGTCTTCTGTCTGAGTCTGCGTGGTGGTTTCCTGTGACTGTGTCTCTGGGATTAAAGTAGGAGCCTCCGTCCCTCCGATTTCTGTCTCATCAGTCATCACACCGGCCTGGCTGTCTGCAGCTGGGGTGGGCAGAGCGTCGTCAGCAGAACCCTCCTGCAGAGCGCCGGCCTCGTCATCAGTGCCATGGCTCGCAGAACCCTCCATGTCCTCGTAGGTGGAGACTCCATCAGTGACGGGCTGGGGGAAACCCGGGAGGGCTGGGCCTGACGTGGTGGGAGCTGGTGATGAGACAGGGAGTATGTGGGGCGTCATGGTGGTTGTTGCTGTCTGATCACCTGGTTCTTGGGTTTTGACTCCATCTAAGTCAGTAAAGACATCAGGAACCGTGTCAGCATCAGTGCCCGAGCCTGTAACTACATCTGGGTATGTCTCTGTAGGAATGACTGCATCGCTGGTTTCCTCTGTAAGAGTCTCCTCAGTGTGGATTTCTATGGCGGTGTAGTCAAAAGGAGTCACGCTCTCCTCCTCCCTCTCTTCTTCTTCTTTGTCTTCCACCTCTTCTACCTGAACAGGAGTGGCCGTCTCAAACTGGTCTCCTCTGGCTTCCTCTGGCAGCTCCGGCTCAAGTGTCACCTGAGTGGATCAAAAACGCCCAGAAATTATTATTGTTTTAGTGCAAAATCCTACTCAAATCCTCAAAATCAGACGCTGTAGCTCCTGATCAGTGAAACAGGATCCTCCACCACACAAAACTCTTCACGAGTCAGGAGGGTAAGATTATTCCTCTATCAACTACCCATTAACTTGGAGAGTACAACATTGTCTTAATCGAGAGAAATGTCGAATAAACTACAAAAATAAGACCCAGTTATTTATCTGTTACTGAAGCACTCTGTTGTAGGGACGGTACCTCATGTTTTCCATTGACAAAGCTGACAGTCGGAGGCAGGTTGATGGGAAAAGGCTCGAGAGGATCCACCTCTCCGCTGCCCTGGGCAGTTTCGCCGTTCACCTGTGTGAGGTCGGTGATCTGAGGGAAGAGGGAATGAGGGCCAGCGATGCCATTGGCAGGCTGGTTTAAGAGGTCCAGGATGTGGTCAACTGGAGAGAAATAAGAAATGGACGAATAAGATGTCAAGAAAAACAAATTCAAACAATAAAGCAATAAAAATGACTGTTTGTTTACAGCTTCTCTTTCTTGGCTCGATGTCTCAGTTGTATTTCAGGATCGGAGAGCAGCTCATTTCTGATGTGTATTAAAACAAAGGGCATCTCTGGATGTTAACAGCTCATGATGAAGGTCAGTCGGAGCCAGCGGCGGCTCTCTAACAGTGCACGACTGTGTCTCTTCATTAAGACTTTATGGTCCACATGGAAGCGATAACTGGAGTAGAAATGTGCAAAATACGGCACAAACACACACCTGAGTCACACTGGGAGCCGACTGGGAGCCGACTGGGAGCCGACTGGTAGCTGATTGGTAGCTGACTGGGAGCTCCTCTTTGAACCGGACAAATCTAGTTAACCTGCGTTAGTCGCAACATGTCGGCCAAAGTCAAAAAGCCTCTGTGTGACTCCGCATGAAACAGGAAGAGGTTTCGTTTGCTTCAATTTTCCTAATTTCCTCAAGACGTGGAAACGGTGAGTCGGTCGGCCTCACTGCTTTATCTGATGATGTATTACCTGTGCAACAGAATCCGCCTTCGACATTTCAATAATAAACACGGCTCCTGGAAGATGGCACCACATGGCCGGGGGGTAACAACCACACCAGCGCTGTAATTTGAGTGAATGTTTGGGGGTGTGTGAGGCCTCAAAACCCACCTCCTACTCACACTTAATGATTTTGGGCTCATGGCAAACCCAGGCTTTCAGCCTCCTCCTGCCTTTTCTCTATACAGAAATACTTGGTGAATCTACATCCAAAACAAAAAGCTTTAATTTTTTTTCTCAGTATCTTTAACATTGAGCAAAACCAAGAAATCTGACTGAATGAGCCACCTCCTCTCCAACATTGTGATGTCACTGATAAATCTGCCGATAAATTATATTCAGCTTGTTGTTGTGGTTGAAGACAGATCCTGAACCTGTCGTCAAACCGTCAAAGGAAACGTGGTGCAACTTTTTCTTAAAGCTATTTTGCTTCAAGGGCAGCAGCAGCTGAAAATCTTGTTTTTGCTGACCTCCAGTGGTTTAAGCTCCACGTCGCTGCAGTGATGTAGGAACGTACCGCAGGGTGTGTCAGTACACTGTGACATCACTGTCGGGTTAAACTTTCAACAAGAACAAGCGGTGAAACCTTTGGTCTGATCTGGGGTTCAATTAAAATCAATAAAACCTAACAATAAAATCAGATCAGACTCAGCATCAGAAGCCAGAAACATCCCACAGTACTTTTGACTGAGCTCTCGGACTTTCCAACAAGAAACGTTAGTCACTTTAACCAGATGCTGAGCTTTGGGGCCCCCCGAGCCCTCGGGCCCCTGGGTCTGTTCACTAATCCATCCACGGTGGAAACAGCGAACACAGACTGAGATTGTGGAGATTTCTAGAGAGGTTGTTAGTTACGGCAATTCAGGCCGTTCCCCAGAGAAAAGACAATGAAGGTCAACAATTTGTGGTTTGTTGCCGACTCTTTCGACAGATATTTAGATGTGGAAGTTGAACTCACAGCTTGTTAGACACGCCTGCTGAGGAGAACAGAGGCTAATCACTCCATTGGACCACCAGTGTGTGTGTGTGTGTGTGTGTGTGTGTGTGTGTGTGTGTGTGTGTGTGTGTGTGTGTGTGACATGAAGGCAAAGACTCATTTGCTCTGATAGATTCGAGTATTCATGAGTTCCTGCTGCTTTCCCACTGGAGTCGCTGTGATGTGTTTACAATATGTTTAGCTACGAAATTGGCCGAGCAGAGACGACTGACTTCATAACTTTCCACATCTGCAAACAGTGTGTGTGTGTTTGTGTGTGAGAATCTGTCAGCAGGCAAATACAAAACTAACCAGCCATTAATTGTTTCCTACGTAGTTAACTAACAAATGTAAATCAGCCGCAGCAGGTTGCTGTAAAGTCTCCGATAGGAAACAAACACTAGGTCAATCTGATGAATGTCGACGCCGAAAGACTGAACAGTTTCATGTGAAATCTGAGGCTGTTGGGTCCCAAAGCACAAAAGGCTTGTGAGAGGTTCGGATGGAAACACAGCAAACAAAAGTGGAAATCGGAGTTGTGTTTCAGTCGAGGTCAGAGATCAGCATCACACTCTGGAGGTCTGTTTCTCTGTTGAAGTTATGGTCAACGAGTTGCACCTGTGGACATTTTACTTTAAACCACATCAATGGGATGAAAGTTGTCGGGTTTTCTCTATAATCCTGAATGTTCATCATTCACTTTGAACTGGGGAAAAAACATTTTAGGTTAAGTAAATAATTGTTTGTTACTCAAAAATCTTCCCTATGAAGACTGTGATGTCCTGATTTGAAGGCAGGAAGCTGGCGACTAAATAAAACTGAACCACTGGTCAGTAAACAGTCGAGCTCTGGAGACGAACGGTCACGTGTTCTCGTACCAAAACAAACATGGCCGACAACCAATATCTGACGCTGTTTATCTGAAGTGACGTTTGTGCTGAAAACGCCAAAAAAGGAAGAAAAAGAGTTCCTGGATGAGGAAGTGTGGAGGACTGTGAAACGACGCTAACTGATACCAACTGACCCAGACTGGAAGATAAGATAAGATAAACCTTCATTCGTCCCACAGTGGGGAAATTTGCAAAACAGACCAGGTCCAACATGGTCTCATCAGTCTTCATGCTAAAACCGGATTCATCATCTGAGATATGTAATGTGTCCCTGTCGTAACTCACCTGAGTGATTTTGTTCGTGCACGTTGACGATGATGAGGTGGATTGGTGGTTTGGCCGATGACTCCCCATCTGCAGGAATGGCCGGTGATTGGTCGAGGTCAAACGTCAGCGCAGTTCCGGGGGTGACATCCTCTTTAAAAACGACTGCGGGTTGTTGCCCCGCCTGTCCGGTCTCAGCAGGGTGACCTGGTTCTGGAGTGTGGATTTCTGGGATCGCCTGCTCTGGAGTGATCTCGAGAAGCTGCGATGGTTTCGACGTGGTTTCTACCTGCAGCCCCGGTCCAGGAGTGACGCGGCCTGAGGAAACCTCTAGAGGCTCTGATGGTGTTGAAGCTGTTTCCACCCCCCGCTCCGACTCTGTGGTGGTCTCTAGAAGCCAACTTGGTCTCGATGTGGTTTCCACCCACACCTGTGTTGGGGTCTCCACCCCACCGGAGCTGTCATCGCTGCTGCCGCCCTCCGCGCTGCCACCGCTCTCACCTCGGCCTGACCCCGCCTGGCCTCCCTCCTCTCCCCCGTGGGGGATGTCAAGGTGTGCGGGCTGCGAGCGGGTGGTGGGTAAAGGAGGGAGCTGCATGGGGAACAGGATGTTTCCTCTAACTGGCACCGACTCTACCTTGTGTGAGTCATTAACTTCTAGAGCATCGTGGTCGTCGATCACGGGGGTCACGGAGGCGGCGGTGTGGTCTGTCTCTGTGGGGGGGGCTCCAGGTTGGTCCGGTGAGGCTGTGTGTGGCCTCTGTGTTGCTGAATGTGTGACAGGATCTGCTGGTCTTGCTTGAATTTCAGCTCTTTCAGGGTTTAAGAGCGGTTCGAGTGTTGAAGTGTGGGGGGCGAGTGCGGGGCTGTCGGGTTTATACTCAGCTGGGGTCGTCGCTGGACTCGTGGTGGTCGGCTCTGGAAGTTTAGCTGTGAGAGAAGGAAACAGAGAAGAGGAGAAAACCTCAGCCTGGTGAGAGTTCAGCAAACAGAAACCTTGTTAATGCCAGAAATGACCAAAGTCATTCGGTCCTTTTCATGATGTTGATTCTCACTCATCGTTTGTCATCTGGGTTCATAAATGCAGAGACTTGGACTCAGCTCTGTTCTTGTGCACTGAAGCTACTGAAGCTATTGAAGCTACTGAAGCTACTGAAGGTACTGAAGCTACTGAAGGTACTGAGAGCCGGCGTCGACTCGACTGTTACTGATGAAGAAATCCTATAACACCTGTGATTTTACATGTTTGTATCAGCAGTGGATTTTGGCGATTTTGGCAAAGTGGCCACAGTCGGTCCTGCAGGATGAAGCGATGCACACTGGTCTGAAAAGACTTTTTCTCAGACACAATCATTACAAAAGGAACAACTGTAAACTGATAAATATGATTTCCTGAGCATCACAAACACCCTGAAATAAATGGGGGAACATGAACATCTGTACATGATTTTATGGAAATTCGTCTGACACTTGACATATTTCACTAAGAGCCAATCTAATAGTTGTTGAGATATCTGGTTCTTTGATAAAAGAAAAAGGGAAAAGTCAAAGGTTCGCAGAAACAAAACTGCTGCAGCTCTGATAGCACAGCAACTGTGGCTGAGGCTCATGGGTATTGAAGTATTTAGAGCCATCTAGATGGGAAAAAATGGGACCTCTCAGATAATAAGTTAAGAAAATTTAAAACATAATATTACATATAGTATAATTACATTTTAATATATTTAAGAACAATATCATTAAAAGGTGCCATGGTTTGTTTCCATGTGGTCTGTTTGTGTTTGAACACACTAAATGAGTTCTCTCTCAAATCCATGAGCAGGTTGAGTCATCAGAGTCTCAGATATCTGAAAATCTGACTAAAAACTTTTGGTCGTCTTTGGAAATAATGCTCCACAGTCTTTACGTAATTTGTCATCAGTGGGCAAAAACGTGCAAAAGTCAGAGAGTCTGGCTCCAGTCGAGTCAAACTAACATCAGCTATATCCCAGAAAAAATGTTTACAGAATGAATCAGAATTATCGTGACTCATTAAAAAAATAAAACTGTCAAACTGTTAGATCGCAGCTATAAAAGGAAAAATAGCAGCTTTGATTTTTGAAACATGAAGTCAGAAGGATTATTTTTAGAGAAACGATGTCTGAGCAGAGATTGAACAGTCTTTTAAAATACAGTAGCTTCCACAGCAAACTTAAGCCTGAATCTCTGAATCTTTCTCCTCTAAAAACAAACTATTTACAGTCGTGAACAGACCAGGAGGCTTTTGTTGTAAAGGCCTCTTGAAAACAGCCTGTGATGCTCGCGAAGATTTATATCTCACTATGATGGAATCCGTTCCATATGAGGGACGGTGGAAATCGGACTCCAAACACACACACAATGCCGTCCTTTGTGTGGCTGAGTGCTGAGTTCATATCGTTAGTGTCTCGGGAGAAAGCAGCGAGCTTTGAACGTCACTGACATAATGCTTTAATAAACGCTGCGTAATTGACTCCCTCCATCTCCCCGCTGGCTGTCAGGGCACGTATGGACGGACGGGAAGGCCGCCGGGGGGGGCAACTCTCCTCTTCCTCATGCACAGTGATGGAAAGTAACTAAGTACATTTACTGGAGTATGAAGTACAATGTTGAGGTACTTTACTTTCCATTGTTGCTGCTTTATACTTCGACTCATTACATTTCAGAGGGAAATACCTTTCTTTAGATTAAGATCTTTCATGAAAAAACATTTGATAGGTTTATAAAGTACAAGGTATTGTTGAAGATTAAACCAGCGTTTCCCAACATTTTCTGATTGTGACCTCTCACGAAGCAGGAGCAGTCAAGTCTCCATCCAAATGTTGCATTAATTTTAACAAAGTGAAATGTAAATGAATGTTTATTTCCATCCACTCCTGTTGAGTTCATCAAGATAAACAGCTGGAGTTGAAGACGACACAACCAGATGACGTCATTAAAAGACTCCAGTCAAAGGTCAAATGATGGAGAAATGATGGAAATCAAACATTTCTGTTTCAGTTTCTGTCTCATGTGTGAATGTGATGAAGGTGTCAGTCTCCTCTTCCTCCACAGATCAGATGGTTTCAGCTCTTCACTGAAGAGACGAGTGACGTTCACTCAGCCAAGAGGAAAAACCTTTTGGCAATAATTCAACTTTTTTCCGACTTCCTGTGTTTTCCTCTCAGAGACATTTCCCCTCTAAACTTCTCATGACGTCTCATTTCAATATCGAGAGGTAAAATGATCCGATATTTCACAAAGACGAAACAGATCTGTGCATCAGAAATGTGTTTTTTCTTCTTCTCTGCAATTATAAAAATCCGCAATTATATAAAACGGAGAAAAGCAGGAAGTATTTACAATCTCATAATTCCATATTTAACAATAAATCAGTCACAGGAGACTTTTTACCGCAGAACAGACTTTTGCTATTGAAGCACATTTTCCTGACAATACTTCTGTACTTGTACTTGTATTTGAAGTATGTGAGTACTTCTTGCTCATGCAGCTGTAGGTGTTCTCTGGGGATTAGCCGCGCTCTGGTCTGGTCTCGTGGACCCTGATGGAGACTCTGGCTGCGTTCAGCCCAGAGATGAAGTCATGTGTTTGGCGAGCTGCGGTCTTCTGGCCGGCCTGCGCTCCGTCCTCATGCTGTCACTTCCCTGAACGTTACCTCTCTCCCGCTGCTCTGCCACCTCGCTCAGTGCTTGGCAGAACACATTACACAGCCTGCAGGTTCAGAAAGTACCTTCACGCTGCCAAACATGTGACTGTTTGCAATGATGTCATCTGCAAAGAATCATAGTTGAAGTGTGTGATCGGTCCCTTCGCTGCGTACCTGCTTCACGCCGCTCGGACTAACTGAGCCTCTCTTCTTCAAGTGATTTTTAACGATGCTGTTTCTTATGGGAGAACGGGATCTGCACTCTTCTCCACCTTCTCCTCCCTCTGTCTGTGTTTGGGCCGAGTCCAGCTGGGAAGCATTAGGGACCTGTCCCCTTTCTGCTCCATCTATGTTAGAGTGCATGAGTTGGGTTTTCCCCTCATAAAGTACGTGCCCCACCATAAACAGGGCAGTGGGAGTTTATTCTTCTCTTGTTTGGGTTCGAATACTGTTTGTTCTTTGTGATCCCTCTCTCTCGTTTCTTCTGCACACTCGTTTAAACGGTTGCACATTGTGGCTTGTTTGTGCTGAAACACACCTCAGCGTTTCTGCAGCGAGCTTCAGTTTTCTTGTGGCGTCATGAGTCAGACGTGTCGGAGATTTGCACATTTGGAGGAGAGTGACCTAAATTTGTGTCCATGATGAAAAAGGAAGGGAGGAAACCACTGAAGCTGTAGAAGCTCAGCTGCATAAAGCATCGTCATAAAGAATTTGACTTGATAGCTTTCCTCATTAAAATATTAATACAACACCCAGAGGAGTTTGCAGAAAAATCCGACGGATCTCAAGATGATTAATGGGAAAATATTCTGCTTCACTTGTGAAACACTGGATAGTTTTCACCCCTCATGCCTCTTAAAATTCTAAGATTTAATCTGAGGGCCAAAAAAATCCCCCATTGGTTGAAACATACTGTGTTGAACATGTTGAATCATGCTTCTCCAGGCGGCAGGCGAACATGCGCTCTTCTATACTCGTGTGTAGCAGGTTTCTGTTTGATTTCAGGTTTGCTGTTCGGAGGCGTCAGATCAGAAAACGCCGACACGATTCGTTCTGAGGGGTCGTCAAACATTTCACATGGAAGATATCACTCATTTTTCCCTTTGCTCAGATGTGTTGGAGCCCTGAACACTTGCCTGAGCAAGAATTCACCTCTTTGGAGAATCAGAAGGAGGAAACGTTGATGCAAGCAGCCACAGATTCACTTCCTTCACTCCCTCAGTCTTTCACTGCCCTGCTCCTCTGACGTGATCCCTGATGATGGGAGGTCGGAGTCAGACAGCTGGGTCGTGTGTTTCAGACTCACCTTTGAAGCAGAAGACTCCGTGCCTGTCGGTGGGCTCCGGGTAGCCCGTTTGGTTTTCGTACTTGTAGAGCGTGCGGACCCCCAGCAGGCCTCCTCCACACTGAGGCCGGGGGACGGTGATGGGGTAGCGGACGCTGCCGTCGGACAGCCAGCTGTAGTCGCAGCGGTTCAGTCCCGCCCTCCAGGCTGCGAACAGCTGACCAGGTGAGGCCATGACGGCGTCGTGCTTCTCACACTCCTCTCTCGCCTGCTGGAAGGTGAGTCTGACAGACGGAGGGTAGAAGACGTCGCCTTCGGACAGAGGACACGGACAGACAGAGGAAATAAAGGTTCAGGACGTAGTTACGGGAAAGACTTTTCAACGATACAGGTTGTGGTCACATTAAATTTATATATAACACAAAAAACGGTTTTGAATTTTGGAGCCAAACCAGCTGTTTCCTCCTGATTCTAGTCTTCACACTGACTCCAGCTCTGTTCTCACACTGACATCGAGGTGGAACTTTTCCTTTTCATGTGTTTGTTGTACTTGTGAGTTTACCGTGTAGTTTGTCTGCGTAGCAGTACACGTCGTATTTCTCTGTGGGGTCACGGACGCCGTATGTTCTCACTCCTGGTCGGCTCAACAGGTCACCTGCACAGCCGGGACGGGGCACTCTGATTGGATACCTGAAAAAACAAAAAACGTTGACAAAGTCATTTCTGTGTGAGACAGAGAGAGAGAGAGAGAGAGAGAGAGAGAGAGAGAGAGAGAGAGAGAGAGAGAGAGAGAGAGAGAGAGAGAGAGAGAGAGAGAGACAGGAGAGAGAGAGAGAGAGAGAGAGAAAGAGACACACTGAGAGAGAGAGAGAGAGAGAGAGAGAGAGAAAGAGACACACTGAGAGAGAGAGGGAGACAGACAGAGAGAGAGAGAGAGACAGAGACAGATAGATAGAGAGAGAGAGAGAGAGAGAGAGAGAGACAATAAGGCAGGTAGTCTCTTGAAATAAGTTGATTTGCATTAAAACAGGTGGAGATTTTCTTGTTTCCATAATCACAGACCTTAAAGACAGAGAAACATGTTTTTTTCTGATTACATAAATGTGTAAATGTGCATTTCCACACACACCTGACCGACTTGTCTGCGAGCCAGCCTGCGTCACATTGGTCGAGGCCGTCCTCAAAAGCAGCGGTCAGCTGTTCAGGCGTGGCGATGGCAGCGCCTGCGGCTCGACACGCATCCACGGCTTCAGGAAAATCCAGAGTGTATCGGCTGCTGTGAGCTCTGTAGTGAAACACCACACCTGCAGAGAGAGAGCAGGGTCTCACGGGACGGACAGCTGCACACATGCCATCATCTCATATAACTGATGCTCGTTGGATATGAAGTCGTTCAAATGAGCTCAACCTCGTTCACCTGTTCCACCTGGATCAGCCGGAGAACATGTCCTGTTGATTCTTACACTAAAGATTCACAGACACTGATCCAGCAACAGAAAAGCCAGATCATTATGTGTCAGTATAGAGAGACAGTCAGTGATCTCAGCTGTCATCCTCAGACTATACGTCCCTGTTGTCCCTGTTGTCCTGTGTCATTAGGTCCTTTATTTTGAGCTGGGTGGGAGGATTATTCCTCATCTGGGAGGATTTCCTCACAGAGCTGCAGGAGGATGTGAATAGACGACTGAGCGGTGAAATGGAGAGTTGTGTGTCACTCATAGGGAGCGTCTTTGTCCGGAGCTGCTCCACAAAGACTCCCGTTCAGTATTAATGTGGAATCTGTGTAAATGTCTGGGAGCGGCGGTCGACTCGGCCTCGTCCACACAAACATGGCTGTTTTTGAAAACAGGGTTTTTTCCAAAATCATGTCTCAACAAACACCATTTGAAATAATCTCCGTCCAAATGAAAAGACAAAAACACAAGAGCGTTCTAGACCAACAGGTGGCGACATAAACCTAACGTGAAAGCCATGTTGGCCAATTAGAGGCCTGAAGATTGCACCAATAAACAGGATGCTGGGTCTAAATCAAACCAGTGATGTTGGATTATATAGCAGCGACGTCTGTGGCTCATTCTGACGCCTCTGAAGCTGAAAATAGTGGAACGGAAACTGTCCATTTATGTGTTAACTTATAAAAAGCTGATGAAGTCCTATATCAATCTCTCTGGTTTTGGTCTCCACCAGTTTAATGCTCCATACGTTCAGCAGCTGGTCTCTAGCTGTGTCGTCAACAGTGGCTTTGTGAACTTTATTGATGAGTTCATCTTTAAAGGAAACAGTCTGTTCACAACCTTGACTTAATTCTCATGATGAACCTTCTGCTTTGAAAACAGCAGCGACGTCTCTGCCAACTTCAACATCTGGACTCACTGGACGCGTTTGTGGACTCTGGATGTGAGCTGTTAATTTGACCAATAAAAGTGCAGAATTGGTTTGTGGAGTGTGTTTGATTTACTCACCGGTGACGTTGAGGCTGACGGTGTCCTGGGTGTCCTCCATCCCGTGCATGACCTCACAGCGGTACAGCCCGGCGTCGCTGGCCCTGAGCTGCACTATCATCAGAGAGGCGTCCCCCACCGACAGAGGGTGGCTCGGCACCGACACCCTGCTCTTGTAGCCCTGCCCCACCTTCACGCCCCCTCCCTGGGCCACCAGCACCACCTTCTCCCCGTCCGTCTCCAGCTTGGTCCACTTGATCCTCAGCTCCTCGGCCGGGCTCGGGGTGCTGTGGGGGGCCTCACCTGGGAGGAGGGGTGCGGGCGTGGGAGCTGCTGTGCTGTGTGACGGAGCGTGGGTGGAGCTGCCGGGAGAAAGCGGCATGATGGAGAAGTGGCAGGGCAGCACCACCCTGTCGGCCAGAGAGCCGGAGGCAGGAGAGTTCTTCTCCATCCTCATCGAGTGTGGAGACGCTGGAAGACGAGATCCTGCATCAGTGTGTCAGTCATACATGAAGCAGCAGGTCTGATAACAATAATAATCTAATTCATTTATAGAGCAAGTGCTTTAAGAGCTGATACCAATAATGTAATATATTACACTGTATTATGTTCATAGTTTTATGACATCATAAACTATATTTCTATATCAAGAGACAAACACTATAGTGTGTAGTATAATTAAGTATTGTTACTTACTCATATTATAGTTTAGTCTAACTGTGCGACTGTAACATCTACTGGACTTTGCTGATACCAATCAAACCACTTTTATCTTATATATAATTACTATAATAATTATTTTAATTACATTTTGAATGCAACACTTGTAACTGAGTATTTTCTGATTTTGATGCTGATGCTTTTGCTGAAGGACAGATTTAGAAGTTGCAACTAAACATATTTGAAAAAAGGAGAATACGCCCTCATGTTTTCCACCCAGCTTCTCTTCTACCTGGAAAAAATGCACCATTGCCCCAAATTGGTGTGAAACACAGTGAAGACATGAAGTCAGACATTTAATGTAAAAAAAGATTCATTTTTCAGAATCAGGCCTGGAGGAGCTTTCCTGCAACTGGCAGCAAAGACAGCAGCAATCAGACTCTGGCTTCCACACAATGAGTCCTGCTGCAGAGATGCAGGAAGCTGCATCTGTGTGTGTGTGTGTGTGTGTGTGTGTGTGTAACCAGGGATTACTGGAAAGCATGTGTTCAGAGCTGACTTGTGTTGGAGTAAAAATCACTTTCCACTTTGTCAGTCTTGGACCGTCGGTCTGGCTCGTGTGTTATTACGTCTATGTCAGTGAGAACGAGGAAGAAGCCGATGACAGAGTTTGGATTCAGCTCCGATCGCATCATTTCCTGTTGGACTCGACTCACCTGGTTGAGGACGAGCTGAGCACACACACACCAGGCAGAGCAGGTGTGTGAGGATGTGAGGAATCATCTCAACACAATCTGCAGATGAAGATAATGGAGTCAGTGATACAATGAGAAAAACATTAACTGTTGACAGGAGTCTGGCAAACAGTCAAGTAACTGAGTACTTTTGCTTTTACTCTTTAAGTTTTGTATTTAAATACATTTTTGAGGTACTTTACATAAGTATTTCTATTTTATGCAACTTTTCATTCCACACTCCTGAACTACATTTATCTGACATAGAGCTGCAACAATTAGTTGATTAATCAATTTGTGATGAACTGATCAAGTGATCAGTTGGACCCTGATTGGCTGTAAACTAGTTGTGATGTCACAAAACCTGCAGGTACGTCCAGGTGTTGAACTGAGATTTAAGGTGAAACAGAGAAACTTTCCTCCTTCAGCAGATGAAGGTGAAAACAAACAGAAAGTCAAAGATCACAGTGAAGGAACAAAATGAGATGTTACATTGTTCTGAACACGGTGAAGAATCAGTGATAAACATTTAATATTATAATGTGTAATAACAGTAATGGAGCATTTTCAGATTTTGATGTTGCTACTTTTGCTTGAGGGAAGAATCTGGTTGTAACTAAAGGTTATTTTCATTATTGTTCAATCTGCTGATTACTTCCTTGATTAATCAATTAAAACCTTTTTCAATGAAATATGAGGATATATGAAAATAATTGGAAATAGTGTCTCACTGGAGTCGACAATTATCTCATTTTGTCTGTTCAACTGTCCACAACAGAAATACATTCTATAAACTATAAGATAAAGCAGCAAATCTTCACATTAGAAAAACTGGAAGCAGCAAATGTTTTGAAATGATGAAATGAATCACGAATTGTTCGAGCTGCAGATCTCAGTGCTGCAGGTCTGTTTGTATCTCTATGTTAAGAATTCCTGCTTATTTCTATGATTGTTAAGATGCCAATGAGGGAAAAGTTGTAATTGAAGAGGTGAAAGTGTGATCTGGTTCACAGACAGATGTGTGAGCACAGCTGGACCAGATTACAGCTCAGCAGTGGAGATAAAAGCTTATCAAGTGATCAACAAGTTAAAAGCTGTCAGTGGATGTAAATGGAGCTGATTGGTCCCTGGTGTCAGTTTATCAATGGCTCTGATATCAGTTATCAGTGTTTTATCAGTGTGGGAACTTTCCTGCCCTCAAAATCAGCTCGTCTGCAGCAGAAAGCAGGAAACACAGATTCAGCATCAGCTGCAGAGTCAGTTTCTAAAAGAATCATCTACATAAACATCCTTTAATCTGACGAGACTGAAACTACAGTTAAGAAAATTCTGAGCAGGAACATCAGAAAGAAACTGGGTTTAAAAAAAATCTTACCTTTTAAAAGCTAAAGAAGGAAAAGTCCAAAGATCCAGATGTCTTATTTCAGTTTTTCACCTCAAACTTTTCCAACAGAAAAAAATCCCAACAAACTGCAGCAGGTCTGTTTCTGCTGGTCAGAGCTGGTTCACATCTGAAGCCTGATGCAAGTTCAAATCCACTTTACACCCACTATTATCCAGACATGAGGAAGAGGAGGAGGGGCACACATCTCAGGACCCCCCCCCCCTCACCCCCACCTCCACCCCATAATATACACCACCGCCCAGGAGAGAGAGAGAGAGAGAGAGAGAGAGACAGAGACAGAGAGAGAGAGAGAGAGAGAGAGAGAGAGGGAGGTGGAGGAAGTGAAAATGGGGAAACCCTGAGTGGGAGAGACAGAGATTATCAGAGAAGGGAGGAGATGAGTGAAAGAAAGACAGCGAGACACTGAGAGGCAGAAGGAGAGAGAGAGAGAGAGAGAGACAGAGAGACATTAAAGGGGCAGTCCACAGATTTATCACTCCTTCATAAAGAGACGGATTAAAAAAAGAATCATCTGAATCTCTGAGGCTGAGACGTCCTGACTTTTCACCTCTTGTTGAGTCAAGCTCCAAAAACACAGGACCCTCCATTTCCCATAATGCAACTCTATAGCATCTTTTCATTGCTCGTCCCTTCCTTTAGCCGGAGGTCTCATCAGGTCCAACATTATTGGATCGAAAACAAATCAACTGGAAACCATCTTAAAGCCAGTGTGTCATCTGTCTTCAGATGTTTGTGGCTTTATGAAAAATGATGTGATATAGTTGTTTGTTCAAAATGTATTTTAACAAACAGAATTTCCCACAAACCCACAGAGCATCACAGGACAAACACTCATGAGCGAGTCGGCGTCATGACTTCAGGTCTCTCTTGTTGGAACTGAATCTGAATCCAACGTTTGTTTGAAAGTGAAGGTGTGAAAGAAAGACTCTTTTTTCATCCTTCATGAAACAATTCAGGCGATGGAAGAACAGAGTGAAACACTGTGCTGCTGCTTCCATATTAAAACGATTATCACGTCACCTTTTGCTTCAGAACTAACTTGACAAAACAACACATTTACACTTTTTATTGGCACAAATATTAAAATGACAAGTTTGCAAAATGTTTAAAAATCCCAGTTCATTTCCAGCTCATGAAGCACAGTAAATCTTCCTAGTGTTTAAAATACATCCTGATGCTGCAGACAGGCGACAAATGAAGGAAACTGGTTCTAGTGGTCGATGTGAATGTTCTAGAGATGCTTTAGGTTCTAGAGTTAATCAAGAATTCTACAGTTGGTTCTTTAGAGATCGTTAGGTGTTAGAACATGTATTAAAACACCACCAATGATTTTGATCTCTCCAGCTGAGTTCGACAGACTCGGAGAATCTGCAAATCTTTTCTTTCATTTGTCTCCCATCAGTAACAGCTCCTAATAAATAATCAATCAATGACCCGTGATACATAAATTCAGTATAAAAATATGAAACCTTTAGTCTGGAGTTAAAGGGTCAAAAGTCTTCAAACAGGTCGTCAACTGCTGAACTCGCTGCTGCAGCATCTGTCGAGCGCTGGGGAGTCGGCTGCTTACTGGATCCTGGAGGGGGGTCGGTCCTGTACGACACACACACACACACACACACACGCACACGCACACACAGAGAAGAAAGAGAGAGCGAACAGGTCAGTGGGCTAATGAAGCTGGTTTACAGGAGAGTTTTCCTGTAGAGACAGGAAGTGGATCATGTGGCCCATAAGGAGCAAGACTAGAAACACATGGGCAGCTTTTATACCTGTGTGCAGATAGGTAGGTGTGTGTGTGTGTGTGTGTGTGTGTGTGTGTGTGTGTGTAATTGCAGCAGCTCCCCCACCTTAAGTGGCCTACATCAAATGCTGGACTGGACTACCTGTGTGTTTCACCACGTGGAGGCTCGTGTTCTCCTGCAGCTCTGCAGGAGCTCATACATTCTGCCTTCACTCGTTACACCGTGTGATGTTCAGGGGTCCCGAAACAAAATGTGAGACATTGAGAGGATGAACGGAGGATCAAGGATGCACAGCGGGTCGCAGAGAAAAGAGGGCAAGAGGGGATCAGGGAGAGAAACGGAGAAGGAAAACAAATATAGGCCGACAGATCTTCATCCTCAGTGTCTGCAGATTGAAACGGCTCATTTTCAGTCTTAACAGAATCGTTTTGGAAAATGTGATTATTGTTCAAGAGTTCGATGAGCTGGAAGAGCTCGAAGGCTGAAAACACCAACTATGTCCAGTTTCTTTGCCGTACAAACACGTCGAAAACCATAAATTGCCGTTTCACAGGGAGTTCCAGGAAGTTACTGAGCAAGAAATACTTTGACACATAAATACGGCAGCACAGCGTTCGGTCGGATTAAACAAATGACAGACAGACAAACATGTTAATGTGTGAGCTTGAGAGCAGCTGGTGGGAGGATGGTGTTACCTCTGGACCTGAATCTACAGCTCTACAGAGCAACTTCACATTAGTTCACTCGTTAATTTTTGTTTTCGGCAAAATCTCTCTAAAATCCCACAGTTGACGAGCTGCCGAGCAGCAAACAGCCGACAGACTCAGTCAGAGAGCAGCTGGAGACGTCAGCAGCTACAGAGACAGAGCTTTCCCTCGGGAGCTGGAGGAGAACAAACACTGAGCTGAAAGAGAGAGAACGTTGGACTGAGATTCACCAGGTGGAAACAAACAGCTGCAGATGAAGGACCACGTTGCTCCATGTCTGTTGGATGTATGAATATGAACCTGTTTGCTAATATGTTGACTGCATCAACTTTATAAAGTGATACTGTTTCAAGGTTGTGTTCACAGACTATTGGCCAAAAATTGATTATTGCAGTTTTAACCATCAGTGCTCTTGAGATTTTTCATGATAGAAACACTGAGCTACTCCTGCAACAACCAGGAAAGTTAGTTGAATATATGCGAAAGGTGGGTTTTTTTGGTCACGTCAAGTCACATGACCTCATAGATGTGGACAACTTCGAGTCAACACTGTAGGTGAGGTGAACCAATGAGGACAGACTTTTGACTTACTATGTGTGCAACTGGAAATTCACAGACAAAACCTGATGCAGAACAGACAGAAAATGGGCGGGTTGTGTAAGGTCAATAAAGTCTAACCTCTGAGACAGATAACTGACAGATCTAAATCCAAGCTGACTGAGGATCTTCAACAATCCAGAGAAGCATCTTGAGCTTTAAGTCACGAGTTGCTTTTTAAAGAACTTAAAGACATTCAGGAAATGAGAACATGAGATTGGAGACTTTCTCCCTCCTCTCCAGTCCCGCTGTAACGACGATTACCTGACTGGGAACGAGAAGAAAAGGCCGGTGTGAGAAAGGAGCAGAGAGACGAGGCCCTGAGCTTGTTTAAATCATTACCAACTGTATGACAAACACTGCTGCGCTGCTGGAACCAGTTAAGAGGAAATAAGAGACGTGTTCTGTGGAGAGGGGGAGCTGTTCCACGAGGGCACGGAGGACCACCGGAGCCTTGAACACATGGCAAAGGGCGACGTGACGAGAGCGGTTTCGGGCCTGAGAGGTGAGGTTAAGCTCCGGCATTGGACACACAGGAACCCCCACACAGAGCTGCTCTGGTGACTCCAAAGCTGCAGCGTTAAGAGCTCGTTCGTAGCTTCAGAAACTAAACAGACGCTCAGTTTGGAACAAGCAGACGGATTAGTTTCGTCTAAATGAAAGAAATTAAAGCTAAAGTTCTGTCACTTAAAGGTTCAGTGCACCAAATTACAAAGACGATGTCCATTCAGACAGTGTTGCCCAGGTTGGTAGATATCAGTCTCTGAGGTTTCTACCTTCACCACAGTACAACAGAGCTGAATAAACTCAAAGCTAATTCAGAGCTGGTGTGATTCCTTCCTCCGACAGCAACAAACACCCATAAACACAAACATTCATATGTTACACAAATGTTATAGATTTCACAGCCGAGTTGGTTCATGTGAGAGCGACACAGCAAACTATAAAAACAGCAAAATGCAAACGCACGAGTGAGACTCTAACGGTCCCAGGTCTTGTAGTGATTATCTGCGATGGCTGGAAGCGATGTTTGATCGTTTACAGAATGAGTCCGTGTGTGAAGGAGGAAGAGAGCGTGTTTCACTGTGAGTGTCTTTGCATGGGAAAACAGTCCTTTGAGTACACAAACACTTAGCTCTCAAGGACACGCTAACGTGAACTACGATCCATCAAAAATGAGACTTTGGATCTGGACAAGCAGCTGTTTAACAGAACTCAAAACTTGTGTCGACCCAGAGGAACCTACAGAGACAGTTCAACTGCTCAACATGAGAATAAGCTTTCTTTCCAAGAGTGAGATGAGAAGATGGATATCAATTTCATGTTAGCTTAGCTTAGCACAAAGACTGGAAGCAGAGGGAAAAAGTTGCTCTGTCCAAGGTTCGACAATACACCCACCAGGACGTCTAAAGCTCACTAAATAATTCAGTACATCTCATTTGTTTAATCTTTACAAAAATAGAAAAGCAAAAATGACAGCTTGTGGTTTTAGTGGGAGTAAAGTACTGGAACTATTTCTTGAGAGACAAAAATGTATCCATCCACCCAGTAAGCTAGCAGTTTCCCCCTGCTTCCAGTCTGTATGCTAAGCTAAGCTAACCACGACCTGACTCCAGCTCTGAACACACCAATCATCAATCTTCTCATCTCACATTTGGAAAAAACCCAAACAAAGTAATAAGCTCATTTCCCAAAATGTAGAGCAATTCTGTTAATTAGCCGTCCTCATCTGTTCATGTGGCTTTCATTTCATTCTCTTCAGGCACTGTAACTTCCTGCTCCTCCTCCTCCTCTCCGTCCTCCCTCTGGACGACCTGAAAAACATGGAGGTAACGGAGGAAGGTGAATGAGTTGAGTTGTGATGGAAATGGAAAAAACAATAGGTGGGTGAAGGACTGCCAACGGCCCTGAACCCCCACGTTGACAGCCACCTCAGACAAAGGCCTCTCTTCTGCAGCCGCTGTTTGCCAGCTCAGGGGGGGGGGCAGCTTCTGCAGCGAGCCACTGCAGCGATCAAACATCCAGCCAGCCGCAGCTGCTCATCAGCTCACTACTGCTTCTTGTTGTAGCAGTCAGGGCTGGTAATAAGTCTGGGTAATGGGCACGACTACCATCTCCTGACAGCAGCTGGGGATGGATGGCACCACTTACGGCCATCTGCATGTGGCACAGTTTACAGTGGCTGGCGCTCGGAGAGGCTTGGACACAGTGTATTCACCCTCTGTTGGAAGGCTACAGAAACAACGTCAGATTGAGACACGTCTTTGGAATATTTTCTAAATGGCCACATCCAAAGAGAAACTGGCACATGAGAGATACGGGAACAAGAGCACCAGTATTGTGAGGTTTGGATGTGCAGCAACGGGGACTCAGAGCCGTGTGACGGTCTGACTCCGAGTGCAGATACAGAGACTATAGACACAACAGAGAAGAGTGTGAGGAGAAGAAAGAGGAAAGCAGAAAAAAGAAAAGTTGCATAATTGTGTCTTTGAGGCCAGCGGCCGACTCTGGCTCCTCAGTTCACGTCCTAGACCTCCCTCAGAAATCCCCCTGAGTTCACATCAGAACATTCACAAGGCTTGGTTCATTTCTCACTGAACTCTGGCGGCTTCTGTAGTTTGAGAAATCTATCTGTGAGGTTCTCCGGTCTGGATCCAGAGATCTGAATCAGCACACACGTCTCAAAAAAAGTACAAATCAGCCGTTCAAATAAGTCTGGGGCTGTGCTCATTTTGAAAAACAATTCAGAGCTTTGTAAAACGGATTAAGATGGAGACATCATCTTCCCACACAGACGTCCAGCCAGCAGAACATCCACGAAAAACAGCACCACAAAGTGTGGAGCTTTACAGACGGTTAAACATATTTCTTCCATCGTCAACATTAACTGAAGCTCAACTACAGCCGGCAAGGCGGGGAGGGGGTCTGCCAAATTAGCCACAATTAGTACTGCAAGCAATTTAGCAATTTAGCCTTTAAGAATATATCATTATTTATTAGTTGATCATAGTTGGTAATAAATCTGCAGAGTAACTGGGAAGTTGTCAGATAACTGCAGAGCAGCAGAAAGTAAATATTTCCATCTGGAGTCGAGGGAGAAAGTAGCATAAAAAGGAAAAATGAAAAAAGTACCTCAAAATGTACTTCAGTACTTGAGTAAATGTACTTGGTTTTATTCTACCACTGGTTACTGTGAGCTGTCACTCACTACTGATTGTTGAGACAGAACTGAACAAACCCCTGATCCTAAACAGGAATCAGCCAACATCAACACAATATGAGACTGGAACAAATTCAGAGACAGATATTTCAAAAACTGGACAAATGAAACCAAAAGGCCACTAGATTAGTGGGAAACTATGTTTTTCGTAATCTCGTGAACTAATCCTTTCATATTCTTCTCCAATACAAACACGGGACGTGATGCAGCCTCCTGATGTTTCCACACACTCATTAGTGGAGCTTATGTGTGTTCACATAAAGTCGACAGTGGAAAAGGTCTTTTCTCCTGAGGCGACCTCCACCATCCCGCTCATCCCCAGCTGCTCCGCCTGAAGCCGAGGCAGCATGTGTTTGTGTGGTTAAAGAGATAAAACAGAGATAGAGAAGAGCAGCAGCCGAAATCATAAACCCGCAGGCCAGCGCTGCTCTTTTATCACCAATAAACTCAGAGAGCTGAATTTGATATTCCCTCTCAGAGGAATGTTGTAAAGGTGATAACGCCCTGAAGGTGTACAGCTGGCCGGAGAGGGACGGAGTGGAAACTGCTGCTCCAAGAGCTCGGACGCTGGAACAAGGTCACGCTGCTGCTCTTCTTTTCCTTCACGTCCGTCCTGAGCGGCAGCGTCGTCCTCTGTCCTCCGAGAACGCTGAGCGCTGCGGCTTCTCAGCTGTGAGTCCGACCGTCCACCTACTGTTTTCAGTCAGGACTCAAAGAGCATGAGGTCGTTTTAATTGATCCTGTAATTCACCCTTTGAACTGCTGGATTCACCAAATGTGAGAACACTGCTTGTGGCAACCTGCTTCCTGCTTCTTTACAAATATTTGACTATGTTTAAAATGTTCAGGACGCCAGAGCTGGAAGAAAAAGACAAAATGAGAGAGTGTTTGTAGCATCAGTTCTGCAGCTCCAGGACCAGCTGCTCATTACAGTTAAGAGTCATGATGACTGGTCAGAATGTGGTTTTCTAATGTGTCGCTCTATACAAATAAAACTGTTATACGATACTATGACAGAAGTTGTCGATAAAATGTGTGATAATACAATATTTCTTCATCCGTCACAGTGGACACTTAAACACAAAAACACAGAGCTGCCTGGAACTGACGGCTCAAAGATCCAGATCTGATGAAATTCAGTTTTACGCCACAGCTCAGTCTCAATACGACAGTTTGAGCCACAACATGTAAAATACAAGCTCACTTCAGTTCATAACTGATCTTTTCACTGCCGCCATGTTTGAAATCAGACTGTTGAGCATCTCAAACTGCACATGATCAAACTTTCAACTTCAAACACATTTGTCCTGTTTGCTGGAGGTTGTGTGTTTGTATCCTCTGTGAAACACACACTGCTCCTCACATTCCTTCACATATTTACTGTGTTGTGGTCAATCAGCAGTTTACAACCAACTGCTGTCGTATGCATGAGATTAGCTTTGCTGCCACTTTAGTCTTGTGCGTACTTCACGTACAAACCTCCAACCTTCTGAATGTTCAGGTCCAAAGAGAACGAGTGAAGATTGGGTGTAATTACCCGACATAAAGAAGATCCTCGACAGGGAACTTTTATGATGTTTGATTTTCCCATTCAAGGGGGCGAGAGGAGAGAGCGGAGGGGGAGGAGGTGACGGCAAAGGTCAGAGGTGAAAAATTATAATAAACATAAAGCAATTCCAGGTGGACACGATCACGTCTGCGTCGTTTGTGTTTCTGTTCCACAGTAAAGGAGGGAGGTGTAATTCAACCTCGACTCGCCACAATAAAGTAGATGCAATTAGATTGAATGTGTGTATGTGTCCTATTTTTGGTTGCTGGTGTCACACCCTGGCTAAATGAACAAATTTGATGATAACTGTCAGAAGAGTTTACGAGCAACAGAGCAAACTCCTCCAAGAAAGACATTAAGTGAAACCACAAAGACGGAGACTGTGATGTAGGAGGAACTACTTTTCACACATTGTCAAAACAAACTCCAAACACTAAATGTGACGGCTGGAAATGACATTACATGTGTTGACAGTGCTGTCGTGTACCTCCTTCTCTGGAAGCTCTGCGAGGTCGCTCTTTTAACCGCAGGGTCGGGGGCCCCGAGGTGACGAAAGCGCCGCTTGCGACAGGGGGCCACGTCTGTGATGTCCTTCAGGCTGTCATCAAACGGGCTCGCAGTCGATGAGTCTGAGGAGAACGGGAGCCGATCAGACTTTTCAGAAAACAGTCTAATCAAAATGAGACCGATAGTTTAAACACACTTTAATTACACTATAACCTTCTATTACAAGAATACTCAAGCAAAGTACAAGTACCTCAACACTGTCCTGAAGTACTTGGTTTGATTCCAACAACAGAAATCCACTTTCATCTCTAACATTTGGGATGAACAGTAGGTTATGTAACTGGCAGCAGATCTCAGGAGTGGAATGAATGTTTTCACATGTCATTCTCGAGCTGTTTGAGAGATGGCAGCCGGCATTTCGCCAACATCTGCTCGGGACTCCTCTCCTCCGCTGCCTGACTCTGCTTTCATCACCTCTTCTCTCTGCCTCTGTCCTTAAACGTGAGGAACGAGTGTGTGGAAGGACTGAGAGGCAGATGGTTCTCCACCTGCAAATCAGCACGTTCTCCGAGGATCAAAGAGCAGAGGAACGCTGTGACTGAAGCCAGAGGCTGGAGGACGACGGCGGAAAACATGCAAACGTCCTCAAAATTACGTCTTCTTCCTTTTCTTGCATTAATTGCAGCTCGTATGTTTCTCTCAGTTTCCATTAGGTGGCTGGTTACCACATCGTCTTCCCTGTTCTCTATGAAGATACTGACTCTAAAACAGTCTGTAAAAGCTGCCTGTTAAACTCAATGAACCTACTGAACACAAGAAGCATGAAACCATAAGAAAGCGGACGGGGTCAGGTGTTTCTTCAACCCTTTATCCCTGGTAAGGTTTTCTCTACCGGTCGACCACATTTTTCATTTGTAATATCTAGTTGAAATATGTCATTTCAAAATTTTAATATCAACAATGAATTAAAAGTGACGAACCCACAGAGAAATATCACCTGCAGAAGGTGTTCGTGTCTTTCAGCTCACGGTTTGAGTTTTAGTCAGCAACTTACTGTTTTGGTTTCATCCACAGCAGCTGTTTGTTGGTATTTTTAAGATGGTAGTTTTATAAAAATAATAATTGGGTTTTACACGGAATTAAATACTGTGTTTCACTTTAATGGAGACAAATCAATGCAGATTGTTTGCTGGACGTCATAATTAAAAAGTTAGCTGAAAATGAAACAATTATTTTGCTGTTAGTGCACAAAGGGACAAAGAAGAGCAAAGAAATTGACTTTCCATTACTTCTGACTGGGTGTTACCATGAAAAGGTTTTTATAGACACACTTACTTCACCAGAATGGGCTCAAGGACAATTTGACATCAACAGTAGTTTTGTTGTGTGGATCAAAACTGTGATCTTTCAGTAGCAGCAGTCTCTTTACATACGACACAAAACACAGCCGCGCACAAACCTCACATTTCCTGAAACTCGCCTCCCCTCCCTCTATCTGTTGGCCCGGACCGTCAACATGCAGCTGTCTGAGTCACTGTCGTGGCAACAGAAACAACACGAGTCCTGCGAGCTTTTCCTCGTCGGACGGAGGGGAAGGCCCAGAGAACAAGGACGCCTACTGCACAGAGAAAGCCTTGACGTATCGGATGAACCCAACCTGGCTTTGGACGATTCGACGTGTGTGAGAAAGTGGAAAAATCAGGGACGTAACAGCTGAGAGGAGGCAAAAACTCCCCTGAAAACCCTCACGGTTCCATGATAGGTAACTTATGTTCTGCCCAAATCCATCTTAGTGTAACACACACCCACACATCATACATCCAGCCTCCTGCCGGTGGCACATTAATCATATCCAGGCCATCTGGGAGCACGAGTCCAGAGCTTGATGAAGTGTAACATCAACATTAGAGGCCGTGTGCATTTAAAGGTGTTTTGGGATGTCAGTTCAGGGAGGCCCAGGACTCTGCATTACATAACTGCTCAGTGATGTCATGGTTAGTTTCTGGACATGGAAAACACACAAAGTCTGAGAGATGGTGCAAACACACTTAGCTCCCATGACGACAGCTCCCAAAAATATCATATCCATAGTCATATTTTACAAAAAGTGCAAAATACTTTACAAAAAAACCCATATTCAGTTTTTTGATAACTGTGCAGGACTAATTATTGAGGTGTTGAGAAGTAAGTTATGCTTCTGCTCTGCAAACACCAGGTGTTTCCTGACACGTGCAACTGCATTTTTTACCTCATGTAATTTAATGTCGACTTGCCTGAACTAACTAACTACTTTCTGCAGATGATCCATTAAAGTTCCTGCCTGACAACTGTCATTATGTTTTATGTAGACATACTGAAATGACAAGGCCTTCACAGCACAGACTGCACTTAGAAAGACCCACCAAACCAAGAGGAACCTTTTTCCACCATATTTCTCTAGTTGCTAAAACTGCTGTGGCTTCTATGACTGATGTCAAGTCTTTTAAATGTACAGTCCCACTCAAACAAGACATTATATAAGTTTTGTATTTTAACTGAAAATCTTGATTTTACGTTTCTCTCTGAGACCTGGTCCGAACCAGGTGAGCAAAGCTTGGTGTTAGAATTATGCCTCCATGATTTAGATTTTTGGATGTTACCTTCCAATGATCTCTCCAGTTATGATGTAAAACTGTGAGTCAGGTCCTCCTCTTTAATGTGGCCATACATTGATCTACCAGGCTTTTGTTGTTATGGCTCCAACCCTTTGGAACAGTTTACCTGAGGAACCGATTGTTCTCCAGCCTTCTTTTATTTGTCCTTGTTTGTGACAGTAGTTCTGAAATGACCATAAAGCTTTAGGCCAAATGTTCCCGGTTAAGTTCCTCTTTAAGGAATTGTGACACAGAACTGGAAATTGTGCAATTTGAGAGTTTATACTTTTACATGGAATTTATACAATCAGCGGATGTTACTGAAGATGAGCACTTTAACCAAAGAGGATGAGCTCATCAGTGAAATGAGCTGCGGTGGCATTTGAATGGGATTCAATTTTTTGCCTTTAGGGTTTATTAATCAAGTGATGGAAAACACTTTGAAAGCCTCCTTTTAAGAGAAGAGCCACATCAAGAAACAACACGAGGCTCTGATATAATGATATAATGACATAATATGAAGCAGAAAAACCTTAATATCAGTGAAAACGTTTAAGGGATTCATGGAGGTCACATGATGCGAAACCCCAGCGTGACAGATGAGAAGTAGGAGTGTGCGAAGCTTCGCTGACAGAGATCTTACCCCGGGACGATAAAGCCGAGGCTGGAGTCGACTGCACTTCCTCCAGTTCCTCATCAGTACTACCTCCATATTCATCCTCCTCCCGACCTGCTGCCTGGTCCGATTCGACCGAATCCTTCTTCTTCTGTCCATCAGAACTCCTGCAACAGAGGCCAGAGAGCGCACATCAAGGAAAGAGGCAACAACAGCTCCTGAGCAATTTATCAGGCAACTAGAGAAGTAAGATGAAAATGATATTCAGGACTTCAGTTGCGCATTAATAATAAAAACCACTTCACAGTTTAAGTACTGCAAGATTCACGACTTAATGCAAAAGCTCTGTTTGAAGCAGAATCACAGGGTGAGTGGGTGAACGACGCCAGGACTGAAGGCTGTCGTGTACCTGCTCTCCTGTAGGTGTGTGACGGTTTCCTGCAGACTGCGGATCTTGGCTTTCTTCTCATTCAGGACCAGGACGAACCGAGAGTACAGCTCTGCCTCCAGTGCTTCTTTACCACCCGCATATCGCTTCAGGCTTAAATACACAGAGAAACACGAAAATCTTAAAATCTGGAGGTCACACTTTCTGCTTCAGTATATTAGCGATCAACCAAAATGGTCTCCTGGACGCCTTGAAAAGTAAACAAGTGTTTCCTTCTGGCAACATAACATCACTGGAGCTAATCAGTGATGGATAGAGCAGTCGAGGGAGTGATTACAAAGCCATGCATCATCCGAGGTGATTAACCTGAACATTAACTTCAAAGCATGCTGCTCTTTGACAAAAATACTTTTAAAAACACTGAAACAATATGTGAATTATGTTGTTAACTCTAATGACTTAAAGTATAAGTCTTTCTAAGATATTCTATGCTTTTCTTATTGTCAACACGTTTCATGAAAACCAACAGTGTGTGTATCAAAGCCTGATCTATCTTCTTCCTCTGTATCACAGAGCCTTAACATGAACACACACACACACACACACACTGTAGTTTATCTGGACTCAATCCCACAAACACCGTCCTGCCGCCACAAAGACTCACTAGAGACCAAATGTGGATTCATCCGCCGCTGAAAATAGTCCCGGACACATGAACTGCTTCCTCCTGTTTGTTTGATAGAAACTAAATAACTGAATTACTTGACGTTAAATAAATTAAACTATACATATTTGTGAGGAGTTTTTAAAGATTCACATCTTCTGTAGGAACCTATGTGTTTGGAGTTCAGAGTTCAAAAACACATATATGTAAAAACATCTTTTCCTTTATGTTGAAACACATCATGAATTGAGGTGGACTATACGTTGAGCCCTGTGGATCACAGGGGCCCCTCTGACTCGGCTGGGTGTGATGAACTTACATTAATGCCGCCATGACATCAGATCATAGCTCACACTGACGTACAGCTGCAGGCGGACGGCCCCTCCCCACACCGTGTTATATGAGTTGGGCAATAACTCAGTATGAACCCTGTGATGGATTATAGGGAAGTAAAACTTTTAACCTTGCTGTATTATAGTGTGCTGTTCCACAAAGGTCTGACGCCTTCATGTGACCCGTTTCACTATTAACCAAACTGTCCAAGGCACCAAGAATCAAAACATGTGAAGTACTGAAAGTCTATGATCACGTATTTCCTGATTTTAATCTTCTTTGTTGTTGTCGTATTCAGTTCAGACATAATTAAACACTGATGCGTCTCAGAAGTTTGATTTATACAGTGGTGACAGATCCGACATTCCACTACCAGGTTTCTATCTCAGAAAAAATGTTTATACTCAACAAAGTAAGATGTCATTTCCACTACAACTTGCTTTGGAGGTAAAATATCTGCTTTAAACATTAAATGTGATAAATATGTTTTTAAAAAAGTACTTTACATCCCTGTAAATAACCCTATTTGTAAGATAGATTCAGAGTTCAGAGTCGTGAGGGATCTGGTTGTTCTGTGTGTTTACTCTGTCGTGATGCGTTGCTGCTCTTGTCTCAGCTGTTGGTTTTCCTCCTTCAGTGTCTGGTTGTGATGCTCCAGCATTTTTCCTCTCTGCAGACTGTGGATCAGTAACTCTCTCACTGCCTCCACCGGCTCTGTGACGGCCTTCAACACAACAGATCCCAACCTGAACTGGAAGAAGGAAATGAAAACAGTCAGGAAACACTGAAGCATCAGAGGTCACCAGCATGTTTTTGCTCTGTTTCACTTTCATTGTTTTGTGTGAAATAATCATTGATAGTCTAAACTAAAAAAAAGTTTCTACTATTTGGGATAATCATGTTCAGAGTTGATGAACTGTAGAGTCGGTAATAAATGTCATTGGTTCAGTGACTCCTCTCATTTTACTTACAATCATTTTATCAATTGTTAAAGTGAAAAATATTGATTGGCGAAGCTTTGAAATACATTTAAAGTACATATGACTTGTGTGTCGTGTGGCATCGTTCTTTTTGACCCGGTCAACGACGCATCAGGTCAGCTGTCCCCTGGGAAACAAAGCTGCCATGTGTACACAAAGATAAGAGTCAGGGCAGCGACCTCCACCACCGACCTCTGAGACCATCAGCTGCCTGAATAACTGACCTTTACGGGGGCAGCTGTGTGACTGCAGCCGTGTGTGTCTGTACAGGTGGATAAGAAAGAGATCAAACTTGTTGGTTCAGTTTATGGACAGAAAGACAAAAAAATGGCAAAGAAATTCCATTACAATAAGCTTTAACGTTTAAATGATCTTAAATTGGTCAAATATTTCAGTGTGGACCAAAGTGGGGACCTGAACAACAGAGCGTCAGAGAGACATCACCACGATTTACATCAACAGCACAGATCAACGTACTCTGCTGAGGTGAAGCTCATCATCCTCATCTTTCCTCCTGCTCTCACATCTTCCCACCCTCCGTGTTTCCTCTCGGGTTATTTACAAGTGTCCAATATTTGCCAGCTATTACTTCACAGCCTCTTAGAAATGTTAAGTAAATACACTCAGACTGAAATACAGCTTGAAGTGGAAATACCTCTTCTAAGCTCTTCTGGCAAACACTTCCAGTTGTTGCCTCATCGTATACACGTCAGTATTAAGCTCTTAACGTTTACAACTCCAGCAGAAACGGGACTTCGGCTGCCGCCCGACTGCTCATATTATGGATGTGAGTCGTAAAGCTACTGGTCAGAGCTTCACGTTGTTGACTGGTCTGAGACACCGGTGGCTTGGCTGCACCGCGTTGGCTCAAACTCTGTTGATGTGGGCAAACGTTTCTCATGTCGTCATAGAGACGCTACTGTTTGAAAAGCTGCTTCTGACTCACTCATTCACACTAATTAACTGCAGGACACTTTTATTTGGGCAGAGACCTCTGAGTGCAGCTCCACCTCTTCGAAATTCACTGCCACAGTGGGCGAACGTTAATACAGAGCTGGTGAATGTTAAAGTCATCAATATAACAGGATGTTAATGGTAAATGAATGGACCTTTCTCAAGACATGCTGTAAACACACACACACTCTGTTTGTTTCCCAACACCAGATTCAAGCGTGACCGGTGAAGCCTGTCTTTATGTCTTAATTATCAACCTACAAGGTCGAAAATGATAAGAAAAACACACAGCGAAGTCCAGAGGAAATGAAGAGCGCTGTTATAATGTAGGTTCTTTTTGTTTGGTTTTCTTTAGTTTCTTGAGGACATTAATACTTTTTGTTTCATTTCTTTGAGAATGAGCACTTAAGTTTTGTTTTGATTCATCTTTGGTTTTAGTCCTTGTTTCCAATAAATATGTGTAACAGTCAAACATCAAGTTTATAGAAGCTTTGTTAAGATTTGTAAATCGTGGCAACAGCCTCACTTTCTTCATGGCTCCTGTACAAGGTTCATTTATCATTTAGTAACACAGGAAACCCAGGATCCACTTGTATTAAAGGTGAAAATTAAAGCAATTTTTATTCAAAGAAAAAGTCCTTTTATTCAGTTTCTCCTTGAGTCTCAGTTCACATTGTAGTAAATTTCATTTTTATTCATTTAATAAGCACTTTTTTCAGGGAAACTTGTTTGTGCCAAGCAGGATTTCATAACAGAGCCTGTTGTGCATCTGATCAAGTCATTGAAGCTGTTGAAAGTTTCCAGTATCAGCGGCGTCCACGCAGCTCAAGGGTTGAGATGCCGACCATGAACCATTGTGTTGGAGACTTTTCTTCTATCTCTCTCCCTCATTCATTATCAGGTCTCTACCGTCGGACTATCGCACTCTTAATAACTACACACAACTGCTGCATCTTCGTAGGAGCTTTCAACTGACTCGGTCACTCTTGGAGATATTTTACTCTGACGGAGTGTTTTAATGTTCCTCTGCCTTGGTCTCCTGAATTGCTGAAAGTTTATTAATATCCTCCGTTTTATACTTTGATTTGTTCTGTCGGTCGTAGTTTCTTGTGCTTTTGTGTTTTTTGATGGTGGATAATAAAGATGTATTCTGTTCTATTCCAATGAAAGGATTTGTTGAAAGATGCATGGTTATAGGTTTGTACAGTCACGGTGACCATCTGCTGATGATTATACGACACAATACAGTTACAGTTGTGAGAACAAGCCCTTAAATCTATTGAAGCCAGCAGATTAACTAATAGAAAACATTTGTGAAAGACAAAAGTCTCACACACTCCTCTCTGTAACACTGCAGCAGAACACGCTGACAAAATGCATGAGCACAAACACACGCACGTTTGGTATGTTAACCAGCTCAGGTAACACCTGTACGTGTGTGTGTGAGTCGCACTTCTGGGCTCTGTGGGTGTTTTGCGGCGTTGAACAGGAGCAGCGATTAGAGGGGAATGACCAGGCATTAGAGACTGAAGCCTTTCATTATGACTCATAACTTTATGACAGATGGATTTTTACGTTGAGCATGAGGAACCCTCGGACACCTCTGATGACACATCCAGGCACACTTCTGTAAATCGACCGTTTCTAACTCGCTTTTGAAAAACAGAAGAATCGATTCATTTCCCTTCTGCTGCAACAGACGCACTGAGATTTCCATTCTGTCATAACTACCATGACAACAAAGGTTTGTGTCTGCATCATGAATGAGTGTGTTCACACAACTGACCCCTGAACGGGGATTATTCAGTCTGTTGCTAAACACCATCACGCTGCTCGTGTCCCTCCCACCAGTGCATTAAGGTTAGATTTTTAACTCGTGTTTTGAGTTTGTTCTTTGGCAACATTGATTTGTTTCATAAGGTCTCCTGACAACATCGGCAACATTAATCCACTCAAACCAAAAATGATTCTGAGAAGTGAGAAGTCAATTTGTTTTCATTATCATTGTTTCATTCACTATAATCTACCAATTGTTTGCTCTGTAAAATATTATCAAATTGTAAAAAATGTTCATCACAGGTTCCCAAAACCAGCGGTGACATTTTTAAAATGTCTAGCAGTTTTAAACTTGCAAATTATCAATTTACTGTCACAGCAGAGCATGAAAAACAGAAAATATTTACATTTGAGAATCTGGAACAAGTAAAATTTGCAAAAGATTTATCAAATAATTGTTGCGGATTAAAAAAAAAAATACATTCAGCGCTTTATTTATAGACACACAAGACTATAAATTTGTGAACCCTCCTTACAGTTCATCCTCTGGGGAACACTGATAGAACAAACTGCAGGAAATCTGGTTAATAGTTGTCGAGATGTTTTGCTCTGTAAGATTCTAATACAAGTGCAGCTGGAAGGACAAAGCCAACGACGCATCATAACAGGCAGATGTATTACATGATAAATCAATTAAGACCAAAGGCGCTGATCTGTGAACAGTTTGCTGCGAGGATTAGCTGTGAAGGTTCCCCTGATGTGTGACCTGCAGACAATTTGAACCACAGGAAAATCCCATCAGAACAAATACAACGACCTACTGGGCCACCTCAAGGCCGTCCACAGATCTAAAGCAGATCACAGAGCGAATCCATCTCCACACGATTCTTTCTACTTGTTATTGTATTAGGTCAGATGATTTTACTACAGGTGAGGTAACACTAACAATCACATGGAGCCACCGCTCGAGTTTCTGAAATAACATTAACATTTCACACTCTATTCATCACTTCCTGGTTCAGTCAGGAGGCCAGAACAAGCTTTTCTCTGGAGCTTTCAAACATCAGAGGTAGATTAAGGAAGTAGAGGTGACCTCGTTATCAACGCAGCGCTGACGTCATGCGAAACATCACCAACTCTGAAGATGGCTTTAATGTCAACAATCAACTCACATTTTACTGATAAAGTTTTAAAGTCAAAACACACGATCACTTTGTGAAATTAACCTTCTGACTCGTCTGCTGGGAGAGATGGAAGTTTAAATAAACACAGTCAGTCCTTCACACACAAACAGTCTATGAAGACTGATGACTGCAGCTTCACTCACAGAGATGTCCTTCTGAACCTTCTCATAGGCCAGTGTGAGGGTGGAGCTGTGGTCGGGTGGAGACGGCGTCAGGCTGAAGTTGTAAGTGATGGAGTTTCCCGTCTCTGTCAGTGCCTGCTGCAGGTCCTGGATGTACCTCTCCGTCTGCATCTCCAGCTCCTCGGCCTCAGCGCACAGCACCGCCTCGCTCACTGCAAAGTCAGAGTCATTCACCTATAAGACCTATACAATAAGCTGTGAGTAAAAGGAGCAAATAAACTCGATTTGAAATCATCTGAGGAGAGAAAACATGGACATAACAACACCTGGGACATGATTATAACATCCTCATTGTACTGTCGACATTTGAACTGGTGAAGGATAAAAGCTGTGTGAAATCATTAAAGATGGCTGATGACGGTTGTTTTGTTTTGTCGACTAATCCTTTGTATCAACAGTTGGGTAGTTTCATTATTCTACACATCATTCTTTAAACACTTCTTATGTGTTTTGTAAGTAACTAAAGCTGCCAGATAAAAGTAGAGGAGAAGTATAAAGGGGCCTGAAACAGAAGACTCAAATGAAGTACAGTAGTTACAGTACAGTACTTTAGTAAATTACTTAGTTACATTACCCCAATGAATAGTACTAATAAGTACACTGATAAGCAGCACCGCTATCGATAAAATAACAACAGCCACACCCAGTGATGAGAATAACAGACAGTCTGAATATCTACAGTTCTGTTTTCAGCATCTTGTTGAATTCTGACCTGAGAGAAACTAATAAATCTTCCTGAGTGTAACTGTCAGAGCAGCTGAAAAGGCCAAAGACGCTACACTCTAAAATGTTCCCAGGTGAAGTGAGAAGTGTGTGTGTGTGTGTGTGGTCAGACAGGTGAGGTAGTCCAAGTATCAGGTGTGCATAAATCTGTCAGGTCAGACATGATAAAATGTGAGATAACAAGTTGTGAGGTCACGCTGGGTGACATTTTTACCGTCTCCTCTCCAGGCGTCCTGTCCATCAGTCAGCAGCAACTGGAAGCCTGAGCCTAAGCCCCGCCCTTTCCAGTCCACCCGCAGGAAGTAGGAGGAGTCAGGCTCAGAGGAGATATGGACTTCACGCACTGACATGCGCATCTCTGCAGATGACAAATGCACAAACATACACACTGGGTTAGAGACTTCTGGCACAATGAGTTGATTTTTATTGAACTGGTTGAACATTCAGTAATTTATAGTTCGAAAGTTCAGTGATTCCCTCTGAGTGTCAGCATGAGTCAACACATACTGAGCATTCACTTATCACACTGTGTGTGATGCTAACTGCACTCTTATCTGCTTTGCTTTGTACCTGCTGAGTCAACATCATAATGAGCGCACTGCTTCATTTTTAACCCCAAAGAGTAACATGCTAAAACACAGGCTGTTCACTTCTGACTGGCAGTGTGAGCCAACAGTCCTGAGAGCTGGAGGTGTGTCAGACCTGGTGAAGATCTGTCAGAACTCTTCCTACATCATTTTCCTGTCACAGCCTGTGGTTCATGTGCCAGCCAACATTTTACCTCAGCTCACCGCAGCTTCAACCGTCCTGCAAAACAGCCACTAACAGAAAAAAAACCTCCTGGTTTTACAGCAGAAACTTTAACACGCTGTGAACTTATCGGTGCAGCAGCATCTGCAGGAATCAAAAAATGAATCCATCAAGTATCGGACAGAGAAGCAGAGTGGATAATGCGACAGCAGCATCTGGACCAGTAGATGCTGAGCAGTGTGGGGAAACATTACATCATTAACCCCTTAGACACTCGTTACTTATTCAATAACTTTAGTGATGTAGTATAAAGAGCGAGAAAGTCAACAAATGGAGGAGGACGGGGATCACACCAAAATCCACATTGGCTTATTTTAACTTATGTAACCTACTTAACTTAGGCCATGTGTGTAACGTAACTTCAGTTACTAACACACTTATTTTAACTGAAACTATGATCTTTTCCTAAAGATAACAAAGGAGATAAACCAAAACCAAACTGTGACCGTTAATGTTTATGAAATGAACCTGGGAAGGAAAATCTAATTCCCCCAAAAACAACTTTAACAGATTAAACATTCATCATCTTTTCACTTCACTATGCACAAATCTCAGAATAAGATAAGATAAGAAAGGTTTATCTTATCTTATCTTAAAACATGCACAAATGTCAGAATGAGTGTTATGTAATTGTTAAACATTGGTTTTCCTCAGTGCCGTTTGGTCGTGTAATGACCAAAGTGAAAATGATGAGTCCAGCTTCATACAACCGTGTCATCACAGCTCTGTAAGAACTGTAATGCACCAATACAAGACCTCTCATTAGGTGTAAGTACAGGCTCAGCAGAGGACGGCGGAGAAACTCACACCTCAGTCAGCTGGATCCTAATGACCGACCACAGCGGCCTGCGAACATCCCAACGACACGTTTCAGCAGAGCACAACAGCAGCCTCATCTTTAACAACATCCTTTTAACATCTGCTTCAGGACTAAATATGTGCACAGTCAGAGGAACTTCTCATTTGAGAAAGATACTGGAAAGTGTCATTTGTTGCATTTAAAGACACTGTTCTTTGCAGCAGGATGAGCAACTGTCTCCGCAGCAAAGACATCGACAGAAAGAACCGACACAACCTGTTCACATTCTGCTATGACAGCAAAATCCATGTAACTGGTTAATTCCAGTATTTTTAAACACAATGGCGAAGATGTCAGCGTTGACCTGTGGGTCAGTTAGTGCACACGTCTTTCTACACTGTGACCATATAATGATCTAACACCAACAACAATGTCTTTAACATTTCTCACTGTTTTCAGAATACTTTGGTACTTTGCACTAATTAATTGAACAGCTTTAGTTATTTCACAAATAAGATTTGTTCACACAAAACACATGAAGAGTTAATAAAATATGAGGTTTTGTTATAAATTAAACTCCCAACAGTTTAAACAGCTGGAATCATTGGGTCGACTGACAGAGAATTCATTAGACTATTTTGATAATCATATAAGTCGTTTTTCCTGTAAAAACATTTCATGGTTCCAGATTTTTCCCTTTGACTGATTGACAGATGAATCCAGAATGAAAAGAATCATTAGTTTCAGATCTGAACAAAATAGTTCAGAATGAACTTCAACAGGAAAAATCCTGCTTTTACATGAATGAGGAGGAAAAATCACCTGATGACAGAAGATAGAAGTGATTATGGAAATGTTTGATGGGGTTTGGTGTCTCTTTCTTTCCAGAAACATTAAATGTCGCTCTAGTTCAGTCTGAATGATCCAACCTGAACGTTAGCTTGTTAGCTGTTAGCTTGTTAGCTGTTAGCTTGTTAGCCTGTTTGTAAACAGAGACTGAAGCTTCAACTAGTGATGAGACAAAGACTCGTTCAGTCCTCCAACAGTTTAACAGCAGGTTTGTTCATATCTTACCGACAGATTCACTCTGTTCGTCCGACCGTTTGTTTTAAGGAGAAAAATCTTGTCTCAGAACTGGACCGGCGAGTTGGCTCCTACGTCATCATCGGGCGACATCACAACATTTGATCACGTGCTCAGAATGTGAGGGGTTGTGTACATTTGTGTCAAACTTTTCGTGTTTTTATTCTGAGTCATTAATGATGTGGAGTGGAAAATACAATAAAAATAACATGAAAATACTTATAAGAAAGAACATGTCATCCCGTTTCATAGTTTTGACAGTGAAGATATGAGATGTATCAGACTTGCTTTGCTTTGACCCTGCACATTGGATTTGTTAACAATAAGAAAAATATAGAAGGACTTATCCTTTAACTGATCATTTCCTACTTTGCTGCAATACCCAGAAAATATATGAACTCAATAATGAACTTATTAAGATTCGTGTCTGATTCTACCTGTGCATGCAACCATTCCCATGTCAAAGCATGTTTAGATCATGTAAATGTAAAAGATGATGTTGTTGACAGGAAGTGGGTGTTTAGTTATTTTGTCCTTTTAACTTTCACAACATGGTGGCAACTTATCTGCATATCAGAAAACACAAACTGCCACATCTGATGAGAGGAAGCAAGTTAATAATCAGCTTTTCTGTCTCCGTGTCCCCGCTGATGTTTTGGTTTCCTCGTCAGAGGCTAAGGCAACATGCCACATGTTTGTGAGGGGGAAATGAAGGGATTACTGCAGGACTGTGATTTAAGTTCTGCAAACAGACGCTCTTTCCAAGAATAATTGCTTTAAGAGGCTGTTCAGGCATCAGAGCGCTTTCTATTAAACACACACACATACAGAGGGCTGAATCAGCTGGTTTTCTGTGTGTGTGTGTGTGTGTGTGTAGTCCAGCATTGCATGCGTGGCTGGAGTTCACATAGACTAACCTGCACGGCTCTCCCAGGTGGCCTCTAACTGCACAACATTTGGCAAGTTGTTGGACTGTGGGAAATATTAAGTTTCAGTCAGATAAATTCTGACTTGTTTATAGAAAAGACGACCACAATTGCTCAACAAGCCACAATTGCGTGTTTGTGAAACCCCTCCCCCAAAAACAGTGATTGTCCAATCATGGTTAAACAGCCGTGAAGTTGTGTCTGTCAGGGTCTGATTTCTCTGCAGTCCTTCTCTAATCAGCCTCAGACTTCATCTGGTTATTGAACCAGTTCTGATCAAACCTATGTTTTTATTGTCAGCTAATAATGAGAAGCTTCTTTTCTCTGTCTGAAATCAAAGACCCGTTCTTCCATAATTACTGTGAATGTCAATATTAACTCTGCCGCCATTCTAAACTGTGTGTCTGCAGTTGATGAGCAGAAAGCTCGCAGGCGTCAGTCTGATGGAGCTCGGTGCTTCTTTACTTCTGCTTGGCTGCGTTTCCTCCCCTGAAGTGCTGGATGTTACTGGGATAACTGGGTTCCTCCAGCACCAAGTCAAAAACCAAAAAAGACTCCAACAGTAATTCCTTCCTGTTTATCTATTTGTATTTCTCATAAAGGAGTTAATTTCTTTTCAGGCTCTTTTCTATCTGACAGGAAGTCCATCAGAGACTGTCTCCTTCTTTGTTGTTTGTAATAACGCTCAGATAACGGAATATTTTGTTTGCTGGAATCTATGACAATAACTCAATAATCCACCGTTTTAGAATTAAAAATGCAATAACAACTTAACAAGGTGATGATACTGTTTGTTAATGTTGTGTTTATGGTCTATGATCTGCTGCCTCCAAATTGCCAAAAAATTTAATCATTTAATAGCTTTAATTTTTTCATAAAATCGCATGTTTTGACAGTTTCATGTCTGGATTCTGATGCTCTTCCGTGAACTCCATCATCGTCCTCGTATAAAGAATCAAAACAGGTCGTAGCTGTATTTGATTAGAGCTCCAGTCAGTTCTGGACCCGGTGAACACGACCTCCTCCGTCCTGCCCACAGGCCGTCATCTTCATCCTCAGTCATTAAAACCAAACTGGCTTCCAGACGTCTATGTAAACACATCCCAGCTTGTGTTGTGATTGTTCTTATTAGTTGGGTTGTTGATGTTATTACTGTCCAACGTCTTCAGTCCTCTGTGGCTGGACGAGATGAGACCAACGTTCTTTTGGAGAACGCTGGAGAGAGAGTGTTTTAATCTGGCTATACATCAAACTGTCGTATGCAAAATACCTGTGAATCAATTTGTTTCGGTCTGAGCAGTGATGTAGCTGAATTTGTGGCCAAACACATTCTGGCAAATTTGCTTTTCCTGGAAATGTTCTTCACATTGGCAGAGTGAATCTTTGTTACTCAAGATCTGATGAGTTTCTCCTCCACGCACTCTGTGGTTTCATCCTGCCTTTAAAACTGTGCTGAATCAGAACTCATCAGTTTCCACCGAGAAGTCAATGTGTTGGCCAACCTGCGTCTGAGGAGACGACCTCTAAACAAGCTTCTCAGCCTTGTGCTTGTTTGTGAGCAGACAGAGAGTCAAGGCCACAGCAGCTGCTCTGAATAAAGAGTTTATTCACAGAGTGGAGGCTGGTTGATGCTCACAGGACGTCTGAGGGAGCGGCGATAGAAAAGGTCAACACACCGGCATTCTCTCCAGAACCTGGGTCATTTATTTAGCTTGGCACATGAAGGATGTGATTCTGGTCTGTGCTGGTTGTGGTGGGTGTCGATGGGAATGGGCAGAGACGATCTGATCTGAATAGTTAAGAACAGAGTTTGGAAGGTGGCGAATAATTCTGGTTCAGGACTTGGACCTTCTTTGAACAGTTGTGGCCACATGTTGCTTCTGATAATGTTGAACTGTGACTTCAGCTCTCGATACGTGACTCTGTGATTCTCCGTGTTTCCAAACGCTACACAAACCTCAGAGGAAAAGGAAAAGTCTTGTTTATTAGCCGTTATCCAGCAGCAGGTTGTATCTTCAGACGTATTTTCATGATCTCACAGATCTGACAGATGTTCTTCTGTCTGGAATAATAAAAAGCTTTGCCAGAGGTGAAGTCAATGTTTAAACCTGCTGAAAAACCTGATAAACATTTTATCATTGCAGGTAGAAAACATCTTTTGAAAACAGAATTATCTTTTAAATGTTGCTCTTTGCTTCTTCTTCTATGGTATGAAATTCCTCATCATTAAATGTGGAACAAACATTCAATTACTCTTCAGTGCTGTGTAATGAGAAAGTGACTCTGACTGTGAGTGGACCCATCCAGCGCCTTTAGAACTTGCTGGGACCCATCAGATAAACAGAAACATATTTGCCGGCGGCTCCTGGCGTCACCGGAGGGCTCGAGCAGACGCGGCCTTGTTAGCTCCAATGGAGTCCTAACAGATCCACACGGGGCCTTCGCTTTCTGATCTCCTCTCCTCTGTCATTAACTGGAACTCTTCACTTTCATCTCCTCTGTACGACTCAGGGATCCTTCCTTCCTCCCGTCTTTAGCATCGCCTGCACCTAATAGCCTCGGGCAGACATATGTGCATGAATGCGTGCATGTCAAGTACTTGAGGCTCGATCCTGCAGTAATGACTTCCAGCTCAATCTTTAGGTAACAAGCGTTTCCTGTTAGTTGTATCTGCCTGAGGACGACGGCTGACCAGCAGCTCTGTGGAGTCTCACTGAGGCTCCGACACATTTCTGATTCATCTGTCTGTTAAAGTGACGGGTTTTTGTCATTCACACATACGTAGGTGTCCATTATGACAGTCAAAGTTTATTGACTTGAATTTGAATTTAAAACATTTCACAATCTGAGAAAACCACACACTTGTGCAGAGATCAATAGCTGGTAATCTGGACATCGCCAGGGACCTGAGCACACTCACACACTCTGGCTGTGATTCTACCTCAGAGAGTAAATCCTGGTGACATTAATGAGCCTGTTTGTCCTGTTTGTGCAGCCGCAGCTTTTGGCTTTGAAGTAACGACCGCTGAAAACTTGTGTCTGTGTGTAAAAGGCTGCGAGGTCCTGCAGAATCATTTAGAAGAACTGGAGATGGGTTTTGTTGAACTGGTCATGTTTTTTTGCACAAACACAAATTTCTGTGTGAACTAAGCAACAACAACATGCAGTACCACAAACGGCCACTAGATGCTGCAAAGAAATCTCAACGCAATTAATTCAAATAAAGTAAGAAGTTCCATTATATCATAAATACTGTTCCATCTTCTGTCATCAGGTGATTTTTCCTCCTCACTCATGTAAAAGCAGCATTTTTCCTGTTAGAGCTCATTTTGAACTATTTTGTTCAGGACTGAAACTAATGATTCTTTTCATTCTGGATTCAGCTGCTGATTCTTTTCTCCATCGATCGATCGATTATTGAAAACAGTGAGAAATGTGGTCACAATGATCCAGAGCCCAAAGTGACACCTTCACAATGTTGCTTTGCTCCAAGCAACAGAACAAACCTGCAAACTATTACAGACACATTCAGACTATTACAGACACATTCACATCAGTCAAAGGAAAAAGAAAAGAAAATCTTCACATTTCTGAAAATTTTATCTGTGACTCGTAACTGAAGCTGTCAGATAAATGAAGTGAATTAAAAAGTGCAACATTTCCCTCTGAGATGTGGAAGAAAAGGAGAAAGTAGAATGAAAAGAAAATACTCGAGTACAGTACAAGTACCTCAAATTTGTACTTAGTGCAGTACTGAATAAAAGTACTTAGTTACATTTCACTGCTGACCTCCACCCTGCTGCCGGTCGACTCAGATAAATGAGGTTTCCGTCGTGGCTCCATGCAGCGGGTTTCGATGGGGTCGTTTAGGTCGAGACAGTTAAACTAATGCTGCTGTGAAGTTTTGCTACTTTAGCAAAAAAGCAGAAATCTCCATCTCGGTTGTTGTTCTTCCTCTTCCCTCTTCAGGGGGGTCGGGGCAGTTAAAACACAGTCCATAAACGTAGGTAGTGAAGTTCATTAGGGCTGGCCTAGTTTAGGAAGCAGGGGCTCTGAAGAGGGGCCTGGACGGGGTCTTCGGGGGTCCGGGCTTTACAGTCAGAAGGACCTGGATGAGCCTGAATCTGAGTCCAGCTAAAGCAGCAGCATCATTAAGTCCCACTGTGGAGATGCTTCTCGTGTCGATGTCGTGTGAGATGAACCGTCAGGAAAATGAAAGTCAGATGGATCTTTTTCTTTAACTGTAAGTGGAGCCACAAACTGGAGGAGATCGGCAGTGACTGTAAGAGACAAACAGCACATTCAGAAACTCTGGGAATTAATTATCAGTGTCCTCAGATCTATATTGCAAATTCATCTCAGCTCTGTTTGCTTCTTCTGCTCATAGTCTGTCTTATTGTCAACATTCATTATTTCAGCTGCTGGACAGTTAGAAATTAAATGATCCACTGCCAAAGACCTGGTGATTGCACAGATGAAAAGTCAGAGGATCATCAAAGTCGACAGGATTCATCCTCTGGGCACCATGAATGTCTGTATAAAGCTTCAATCCATCAAACAGTTGTTGAGATATTTCAGTCTGAAGCAAAGAGGTGGAGCGTCGTCAGTGACTGTTCTTCATCATGGCTGAACGTGGTCGTTGTCATGGGAGAAATTAACACTTTGATGATGACAGTGTTCAGATGGATCCTCTGGAGATGAATGGATGTACAGTTAAGGCTCAGAGGGGTCGAACAGGATCGAGGCTGGATGTTGGGCAACAGCAGAGAGACAATGGTTGGAGGAAAGACCCCTCCCAGCTTAAATTGGATCCAGGAGACATCAGTGAATGAACCCTCTGTGCTTTTGTTATGAGGCACACACACACAAACACACACACACACACACACACACACACACACACACACACACACACACACACACACACTCCTCTCCTGTGGATGAAACTTTTTAGTAAATTGTGTAATCGGCCTCAGTGAGCTGGCAGCGTGCAGCGGTCTGGCTGCAGTTTCACTTCGCCTCCATGAGAACGCGTCAGCTCTGTGGAAACCAGGCACAGAGGGGGTCTCCTGAGGGTGACCTCCAGGGGGCGGTTCCCCCTTTTTTATTTACTTTACATTTCACTTTTACTCAAGCAGAGTGTCACTGGAGTAAAAACAACTGCTTCACATGAGCTTCTGGTGAACAGAAGAAGGAGAAACAAGTAAAACACACATTAAGTGATTTGCAGCAGTGATGGAAGAAGAAGTAAAAGAAAAAGAAGAAGTAAAAGTCCTGCATTCAAAACCAGATGTAAGTGAAAGTATGTAAGTATTATCAGCAGTAGTATCAGTACTACAGTAAAAGTAGTCATAGTGCAGTAAAATGGTTCCTGTCAGTCTGACACTTTGGTCCAGACTGAAATAAATTTGGCTCAAACATTTATGTTCCCCTCAGGATGAATCCTGTGTTTACAGGTGAAGAGCGCTCTGTGCTCCTATTGGTCACCAACACGTTGTGGACGCCGTGAAGTGTCCAGATGAGGCGTCGGTTGTCGTCCACTAAGAATCACTGCACAGGATTAAACCATCGATCATCTCACCTGACGCCTCTTTTCGTTTCCAACTCAGTTAAAACTGAGCTATGTCATAAAGTTGACGTGACGCTCCGGTAATATTGCTTCACTGCGTATCATGACTCTAGTTTTACGACTGCACCAGAAGCCATAGTGAGCTTCTGCAGCCTGATTCATAATCTGGAAACACACATCGCAGCTCAGATCAGCTCTGACAGAGTCGGTGCGAGTTGCGTCTGCTGAGAACTGAACACTGGTCAGTTCTTCAAAGAGCCAAGAAGTTCCAAGAAACCTTTTGCATCATCAGTGATGTGAGACCTTTATACACACTCTCCAGGGGAACACACACACACACACACACACACACACACGCACAGATCTCTGCTCTGTGTCCCAGAAAACAAAGGCTTGATCTGAGCAGCTGAAAGGACTCTGCTCCGCTCTGGGTGTCTGCAGTTTGCAGGATGTGTCTCCCGCTCTTCAGCTGCTGACTCATTATGTTTGAGGGTCGATTCTTTAAGTCAGGGAGTTGAAAACCTTATTGATCGGTCACATAAGACTCTGATTCCCCCCCTGCTGTGAAAACTGTAAACAGACCAATCACATTATCACATTATTCCCTCACGTCCATTTTTTTATTCATCTTGCAGCTCTGAAACGTCCTTTAAAGAGAAAAAGATGTGTTTGCTGTTTCCACTGTAATCAGGTCTTAATGCAGAACACAACATGAAAACCAGAACTGTGTAGTTTTCAGGGAAAGACACGAGGATCTGTTCAGAAAATAAGGAGTCACAGAAATGAAATTAGCTCCAGTTGTGATGTTTCCGGTAGTGACGCTCCCGACCAGCTTCCCTGTTTTCTTCTGCAACCTGAACACATCACGTATGAACACATGCACCATCTTCATCCTCCTCATCATCACATCAACGTCTCTGTGACGAGTGTGTGATGATGACCTGATGTGGCTGCTGCAGCCTGGAGACGGGTTCATCCAGCTGTCGCCTTCACATGTTAACTCAGTGCTTGTTGTCGGTATTTTAAAGATCTGCAGTTTGATTCTTTCTTCAGTTCTTTCAGGTAAATGTAAAAGCTAAATGTGTCATTTGTCCATCAGTGACAGAGCAGCAGGACGACCTTCACCTTCACACCAGCAGACAGAGATCCTGCAGCTCAGCAGCTCAGCCTGAGCCAGTTCTGCCTCCGAGTGGCCGAGTCGTCACATTACAGCTGCATGAAGGCAGAGCAACATCTTTCAACAGGGCAAAGACTCATCAACAGGATTATAAAGAGAGTAAAACAAAATAGAATACAGGATGAAAATGAGCTAAAATACAATGAGACAAATCAAAGTCTGGGATAAAAATTACAGGTCAGTGTAAAATATGAATAAATTGTCCCAAATGTAATTAATAAAATGCAGTTTAAGCGTTGACTTAAAGAGCTGAGAGTTTCAGCAGATCTTAAATTTTTGGTGGTTTGTTCCAGATAAACACTGAATGCTGCTTCTCCAGGTTCAGTCTCCACTCTCAGACCATGTCAGAGATCTGGACGCTTCATAACTGAGCCGCAGATCAAAAATGTGTTTTGGTCCAAAACCATTCAGATCTTTATAAACCAACATTTTAAAATGAAATATTCGAAACACACTTATACTCAAAGACAAATACTTGTACAACACATAATCATAGATGAACTAATGACAGAGTATTCTGAGGTTTCTGATCATGAATCAATGTCTCTCTGTGGTTTGAACAAAACTCGTCTTCAAAGTGTCGGAACAAACATGTTCCAGTATTCATGCGTGTGAATACACCAGTGTTTGTTTTTCACATTTGGTTTTAAATTGAAAAAGTTTCCCGGTGAAAGCTGAAAGTGACGAAAAACAAACCACTTACCAACTAACCATTTAGAAGATTGTTAATCATTAATTTAGTTTTCAAGGCTTTAGTAAATTGCATTTGCAAATTTACTGCTTTTATCAATCTTTTGTTGCATTTTGTGATACTTGATGAGTGATGTGTTTTATGTTCTACGTGCTGTTACTTCCTGGCTGGAATGTCAGGAATCTCAGTGGGGCCTTTTCCTGCTTAAAAAAATTCCATATATAGAGTTTGGACGCCAACGATGAACTAAATTTGAATGTTTCTGTGAGTGCTGGGATTGAACTGAACCCTACATTCACCATAATGTAATTCAATCACGTCTTGCAAATTCTCTCTGCAGCTGAAGATTATGTGATATGAGCAAAAGAACAGCAACTAAATGGACAATGCAGAGCAGAGATTTTTTGTGGGAGGGAACTGCCAGCATCACTTTGTTTGTTTGATAAGAAACATAAATTAATCTTTACTTTTTAAAAAACATCACCAGATCAATGTTTTGTCTTGATAAATGTCTAAAACAATAAATCCACAATCAGAAGTCATGTTCCAGCACCAGAATAAAGTCAGCCTGTAGATATACAGAAGCAAGGCTTTATTAAAAGCATCTTTATCAAATATACACAAAGAGAACCAGAATGTGTCTGAAGAACCATTTCACTGCATGTGAATGGTAATTAGTCCATTTATTAGAGTCCAGACGGTGAAATCCATAGACGAACAGAGTCAGAGTGATGAATCAGCAGGACTCTGTAGACGATCTCTGCAGATCAGAAAACCACCACTTTAGTCTGTTTGGGTTTGGCTTTCTTCACTGGAACATGGACTTCCTCGTGGTCTGCACTCATATTGTTGGACAACCAGGCAACTGTCATCGAGTTAGCTGGAGGGAGAGAAATGAAAGACATTCAGATCCTTTATTTAACTACAAGCAGAGATGCCACACTGAAGAGTTCTCTTTTACAAGTAGAAGTCCTGCAGGAAGAACAACCAAGATGATGTGTCGTACTTTTCAGTCGGTCTTTGTATTGTATTTAATAAAGATGTAATCATGTGCCGTGTCAGGTGGAGCTCCTCCACTCTAAAACACTGCAGGAGACCTAAGGTGATCTGAGGATGGAACAGAGAGACTCACTTGCAGCCTGGTGCTCTGGACAGTCCTTCTGAAAATGTTCCACCGATCCACAAACACGACAGGAACCTCCTGCAGACACAGGAATGATCATTGAAACAAATGTAAAATAAATGACTTTACAGTGTAGTGAATCTGTGTTTGTACCTTGTGCATAAAGTCCTTTAGGATTATCTGGGCAGGAGCGTGACAAGTGTCCAGTCTGACCACAGATGAAGCACTTGGCGTACGGGTAATCACCTGAGAGGAACAACATTTAATATCATTAAAGCAGCATTAAATATGAATCTAATACAGAGATCCAGCTGTGAGCCTCCATGTCGTCCTCACCCAGAGCTGGATCCACTTTAGCTTGGCACTTCTGGATTTCATGTTCGGTGGAGCCGCAGCGGTAGCAGATGCCTCGACCCATCTCCTCGTCTCTGTCGGCCTCCGGACAGTCGGACAAACCGTGACCGGGCTTCCTGCAGTTAAAACACAGCTGGAGAGAGAAGGAAACCAGGAGAGGGAGGAGAGGAGGGACAGGAGCATCAGACAGAATATCAGGGCCTGTATTTACAGTGTAAAGTTTCTCAGAGTTACTGATACATCAGAGTAGAACATAGTTATTTATGATTCTATACTGTTTGTGACAACATATCGAGCTGCTCAGTTAGGACTGAGTTCCTCCTCTGAGTCACTTGATAACTTCAAGCTTTGGTTCTGGAATATGTGGTTTGAAAGCACTCACCATGTTGTTCTTCTTGTCTTTCTGCCTCTTTATCCTTCTTTCCTCTCTTCTTCTGTCTTTTTTCAGGGCAGTTTCCACCTCCTCCCTCAGCTCCCGTTCCTCCTCCCTCCCTCCTCTCTCCCCTTTAGGCAGCGGCTGACCCGTCTGTTGGAGATACTCCAGGAAGCCGTTCACGTCCTCATCGACGTACTCCTTCTTCTTACGGTTGGGTTTTTTCACAGCTGATCCACCAGGCTGAGTCCTTCTCAGAGGGTCCCTCTGAGGTCCTTGTTTAGCACCTGAGGGGCCACCAGAGCTGCCTGGGCGATCTCCTCCTCCTGCTCCTCCTCCTGCTCTCAGCCGACTCCACGGAGTGGCCTCTGCTGGCTTGTGTTTATGGATGTTATTGGCTCTCGCCCACCTCGTCATGACGGCACCTTCTGGCTGAAACTAAAGAAAGAAACAGTGTTTTTCAAGAACAGCTGACAGATTTACCGCAAAGCTCATAACTTGTAAGAGGCTCATTTTAGACAGTTCTCTAACAACAAGGGGGAAATGAGTGATGAACAGCTCTGACAGCAGCTGCCACATTGGGCTAATTTTTTTAAGATGAAGCAGTTAAAAATTCTTTTGGAAGAATTGCACCCACACAGAGTCATAGATACACTGTCGTAAATTAAGGACAGGACTCCAGTAGGTTTCAGACACAGTGACTGAGTTGGTGTCAGTCAAATCTGGCTTCACCACCTGTTCCCAAACTACTGTCAAACTTGGGAAGCTTTTTAATTTACACTTGAAAATATCCTGTTGCTTCAACGGACGGAAGTCACAGACAGTGATGTACGTTTTGGCTTCCGTGAACTAGCTTAGAAATATTTTACTACTATTTTACTACTTTATAATTATTCTTATTATCATAACTGAATCGTTCAGTTGTTGTAAGAAGTACAAAACTGTTGATGCTAAATTTGGACAAAAGTGTCAAACGTTACTGAAAATATGTGGAGATGATGAATCTAACTATAATCTTCAGGATGTATTATCAAAGGAAAAAACAACCAGAAATAACTTTGCTGACATTTTTCCAATGAAACGTCTTTTAGCATATAAGTTAGCAGTTAGCAGAAACTCGGAGCTTTAGCTCAGTTTTTAACGATAAACAGCATTTTTTCAACCAATGAAGCGGCCGAACGCAACATTAACGATTAAAGATCAAGTTTTTCCACAGAATAGTTCGTTTAAAAATATCAATATAAGCTCAAACAACGTTACCCTGAGAGATTTTCAGCCCATGTGTTTGTGTTTTCTCCGGAAGTGTCAGTCTTCTTCTACGGTCTCTCCGAGCTGCTGCCTACCGCCACCTGCTGCCACACTGTTGTTACTGCAGCATTTTAATGGAAGTGAATTTGATCTTTTCCATATATTGTTGTATTTGAGTTAAATATAATGCATCATATCTTTAGAAATCATCTTTAAAGTAACTACAGCTGTAAAATAAAAATAGTTTCCTTCTGAAACGTATTAATTGAATCCTCCTCCTCAGGAGTTAATAAGGCTGCAGCTCACAGGTGATTTTATTTAAGGTGACTAACAAGAATCTGGATCAGTTTGTCTGTCCTCACCTCTGACAACATGCTGCTTCTGCTCCTTGCTGCTCTTCTGTTTCTTAAATCCCATAAAGATGGTAAGAAATGGACACAGTTTGATCTGATTCTCTGCAGAAGCAAACACATGATTTTTCTCTCAACTGCTGTGTTTCAGTCGACTCCAGTCCGATACGAGAAGCCAAAACAGGTGAAGCGATCTGATCAAAGTCTTGATCCATCGATATGTTGACATTCATGAGATTTATGTGTTTCTTTAATGTACATGTGTGTTTTCACAGGACTTCAGGGAGACTGGTTCACCAGGACTCTGAACTATATGGATTCTTACCCAGAGACTTTAGAAGGTGAAACGTCACTGTTTCTACCTGCCAACAGGTTTTTGCACTGAATTTACAGCTGAGAAGAAAAAAGTTGAACAAAGTTTTTCTTTTCCCTTGTCGCAGAGCTGATGACCAAGAAATCTGCAGTGTTGGAGGGAGACATGATGCTGTCAGTGAGTGAAACCAGCTCATGATCTGTTTTAAATGCTGTGTAAATGAAAATGTATGTATGTAAAAATAAGCTGGATTGCACTTCCCTGCAACTTTGTTTGACCCCACAGAGTGACAGGAACGCAGTGGGAAGCATGTGGCCGACACCAGAGATCCCGTATGTGATCAGCCCAGAGCTGGGTAAGAAGTCCGACATCAGATCGCCGCTCCAGGTGGGAATCTGTGTTTTACTGTCAGTGTGTTCTTCCAGCGAGTCGGACAGACGACATCCTCTCTGCCATGGCGATGGTGTCTGAACACACCTGTGTGTCCTTCCACAAGCGAACCTCTGAGACGAACTACCTGCTCTTCAAAACCAGCAAAGGGTTTGAAAACACTTTGTTCCATAATGAAAATGTGAAATAGAGATTATTTTTATTTTCACTATTAATCTAATGATCGTTTGGTTTATAACATGTTCAGGAGCAAGAATAACACACACACATCATCATCATCAATGTCATGTGTATGATGGTGAATTCATTATGAACTGACAGTGATGTCAGATGATTGTTTCAGCTCTAAATGTCTCAAATATGTTCATGTAACATAAGAAACCGTTTGTATTGTGAGTGTGAATCAACTGTCATGTTGTAGTTGTGCCTCATATGTGGGCTTCATGGGCGGAGAGCAGCCTGTGTTTGTGGCACCCCCGTGCATCGTGGGCAACATCGTCCATGAGATTCTTCACGCTCTGGGTTTCCACCATGAACACACAAGGACGGACCGCGAACAGTACATCACAATCCTTCCTGATAATATAATGACAGGTAATGTTTCTGTGTCATTGGCTTAAAGATCATCTCTAGACATGTTTCAGTGGTCGACTGTTTGTGAAGAGGACGTTCTCTCGCTCTCTGATTGAAAATAACATGCATGCAATGTGTTTCAGGGATGGAGAGAAACTTCAAAAAGTACAAAGGCCAAACCTTCGATCTTCATTATGACACTTCTTCTATCATGCACTACGGAAGGTAAAGTGTCCAGAATACAAGAACATGTCAAGTTTTTTATTCTCTGTAAATGTGATGTTGTGATTTTGCGACTGTTATATTTCCTGTTTCAGTGGGTTTTTCTCAGTGAACGGTTTGCCCACCATCGTCCCCCGCGGTGACGTGAAGAACATGGGACAGAGAGTTAAAATGACAAAGACGGACATCAAGAGAGTTCGTCATCTCTACAACTGTGGTACATTCTGTGTATTTGGTTCCTTTTAGATTTTGCAGGTGAAACTATTAATACATGATGATACAAGATGAAGTCAGATGATCATCGACATGGTTCATCCTGAGGGGAACATGAATGTATGGTTAGAGTCACCAAATGGGATTCAAAGTATTGGATGGACAGACGGACATATCCTGCTGTCATGGGCAGCAGATGATATCTAACTCCTTCTTGTCTCTTCTCTCTTTAGCTGACGCCACAAAAGAGGAGGAAACGGCTGGTGTTGAGAAGGAGGAGGATGGAAACAAACAGGAAACAGCCCACGATGTAGTTTCAGCCATCAGGACCCTGAACAAAGGTCATGATTCTGCCAACAAACCAAAGAAAGGTCTCACATCCACGACTGTGTCTCCATCTGCCTCGCTGCAGCACCTGCATGCTGCCACTAGGGGGCAGAAAAACACCAGCTGATAAAAGGCCCAGACTGACTGACTGAACTATTTATTAATAAAAACAAATATACATCCAACATGTGAAGCATTTATCCTCACTGTTTCAAGAAGGGAGAACTTTTCAGATACTTAAGTAACTGATACAGATACTGTTCTCTAAAAATCTTCCACAAGTAAAAGTCTTGCTTTCAAAACTACACTTCATACTTTGGAAAAAGTATGCATTACTAACAAAATGTACTTCAAGTATCAGCAGTGAAACGTCTCCTGAGTCTGAGTCTCTGTCACATTATCAGATCATTGATCCTGAAGCATCAGTGTCAGAGCAGCATTTTCCTGTTGGAGCCTCCAGGTGGCGCTAGTCTGAACTACTTTATATACAGTCAGCTGGTGAAGTCCAGTGGTTCAACCTGAGGGGTCGGGCCCCTCCAGAGGTCACAGATAAATCTGAGGGGTCGACACAGAAGAAGAAAAACAAACCTATACATTGAATAAAAACTTGTTCAATTATATTCATTTATTTAAAAATGAAACCATGTGAGAAGTTCAGAGATGAACTGACACCTCCGACTTCTGAACCAGAATGTTTTTCTACATTATTATTTTTATTATTATTGATTTATTGTCATTTCATTGCCTACTTATTAATTTAATGTGTATCTCATTTAAAGTCTTGTTCATATCTAAGTGTTTGATTCAGTGAATCTAAAGGAGGAATAATCTGTGTAGTCTGGAGGTTTTGTCCTCATTCTGTCAGCTTGACTTCACAGTAATGGACACTTCTGCTCTCTTAGCTTCACTGTTTGTCTGTTTGTTACTATATGTCAAGTGTAAATGTCAGAGCAATTTTCTGCCTTCCTACCTGCATGACAACAAACCGAGCTGGAGATAAACATTTGGCGGTTAGCTGAGATTACAGGAAGACGGCACCGGGAACCTTTCCTGTCACTGAGGCTTTTTCAGGGTCATGAAGGAACTCATTTGCGAAGTTTGTAGAAGAGTTTAAAAACAGACTCGGTGCACATGAAGGTGTGTGAGAAACCCTAACCCTGAGGAGGATCCAGCAGGTTCAACTCTGACACCTCTGGACATGAGTCCTGGTCTGAGGAGATAAAGTGACCCTGCTGAGTCGTGGGAAACAAAAGTTCACTGAAAACCTGAAATAACATCGTTACTCAACACCACGTTTCTCTTTGTGAAAACATTTACAGCAGAAAAACAGTGAATACTGAGCAGCAATCAGTGAATGTAACTGAGTACATTTACTCAAGTACAATTTTGAGGTACTTGTACATTAGCGTTTCCATTTTATGTGACTTTTTACCTCTACTCCACTACATTTGTCTGACAGCTTTAGTTACTAGTTACTCTTCAGATGACGGTTTTCCCTTCCTGTCCAGTGAAAACCACGTATCTCCAGATGTTTGTGATGAAGTGAAGGATGAAGTTTTCCTTCAGGAGAAAATTCTCCTCCTTCTGAAGCTGAATCAACTCTTTAAAAAGCCTCTTGGATCAAAAAGCATCGACACAAAGCTGAAAACAGGCTGTTTTTCTGATGAATCTCCTGCGTGTCCGCCCACAGAGAAGCTCCTGATGTGCATCCATTTACATCCCATCACATTAGACCTTCACCACAACGCCGGCCTCGTTTCTGCTCCAAGAGTCAAGACCTGAAGGATCTGAACAGTTTGTATGAGAGAGGTCACTGTGTGGAGGATAATTAAAGGAAAGGATGGTAAAGATGGAGGTGATGAAGATGTGTGACACAGATACCTGATGTGATCTGCGCTGGTTTCTTCAGTCTGTGATGTGAATGTGTTAGAAAAGAACGAGGATCCGTCTGAAACTGAGCTGAAACAACGATCGTTGTGTCACAGCAGGAAAAACTGATTTTACTGAGAGAAAAGTTTGATCACAAAGGAAAGAAATGAACTAATCTTTCATCATTAAGAAAAATCTTTGATCATCATTTGACGTCATTTAAAAGAAAGAAAAGCAGCAAATTGTCACATCTGAGAAACTAATAACACAAAATGTTTCAGGTATTTTACAAGAAAATGACAAAACAGCGGATTAACTTTTTGATAATTGACTCATTAACTAGTTGATTACTCGACTAATTGTTAAAGATTAATACAGTTTGATTTTCTTACAGTGCATCATGTTTTGTTTGTTTTGTTTGTAAAGTAACTAGAAGAGTAAAGTATCCTCAAATGTAACTACTTGAGTGAAGTACTGATACTTCAGATTTGTACAGTACAGTAATGGAGTAATTGTACTCAGTTACTCTCCGTCCTCCTGGTTCTTCAGAGAAGCTGGTGGACTCGGACTCGGTCCTGGTCCTGATCCTGATCCTGGTCCTGGTCCTGGTCCTGGTCTTGGTCCTGGTTCCAGCTGAAGCTGCGCGTTCAAGGCGCGTCCTCGTTGATCCGGTAACATCCGCATCAGCTGCTGCGCATCGAGTCTCAGAGTCGGACTGAAGGATCAGACCCGGACCTGAACAGACCTGGACCTGAACACGAGGATCAGGTCCGGACCTGTGCAGAAGGATCAGACCCGGACCTGATCAGACCTGGACCTGATGGATCCGCTTCTGATTCTGCTGATCGACTTTTTAAAGAAAACTTTGCGTCCATCTGTGTTTTCCCTCAGATCTGAACCAGGTCTCGGTTCAGCCGGTTCTGTGGTTTTTCCTGCTCCGGTCTTTGATCCGGATTCTTGTTGAACCCGGTCTGAAAACGTCCAGATCTGGATCTTTGTCGGAAACGTCATCGAAATTTCTGCATCAAAGTGAAAGAAAATCAAGTTTCAGAGTTTTTGTCTCGAGCTGGACTGAAAATCTGCATCAAACAGTAAGAAAAGCCTCCAGTTTCTTTTCTGATTATTGTGTTGATGTTGTTCATGTTGACTCTTTTCTGTCCAGCTGCTGTTTCACTGTGAAAACATCTGTTTTCTAAACACAGAAAATATTCAGTTTGGATCTGATTTAAAGGATAGATGGATTTGTTATTATTATTATTGTTGTTGTTGTTGTTGTTGTTATTATTATTCGGGAATGAAGAGAGCAGCTCGAGCCCAGAAACAAAATACCTGCTCAAATATATGAATAAAGACATTGAACTGCTCAATGTCAGTCTGAGTAAAGACCTGTATAACTAATGAGGAGACAGAATGAAGGATCTGACAGAAGGAGACGGTTCATCAGGAAAATGTTGCTGATGAGGCAGTGAAATGTAAAATCTGACAGCTTCAAACCAACAGAAACACTGAACCCAAGAATCAGCTGAGACACAACAAACCTTCAGTTTCAGTTTGAAAACGCTCATGAACTGTTTCATCTGTGGTCAGTTCACAGCCCGACATCATGAACCAGCCTTTATCGCCACAGGACAGATGAAGAACTCACCAGGGTCTAAAATCAATTCATGTGTTATCACAAGGCTTTTTTTTTTCACGTGTCACAGACCAGATCCTGGTTTTCAGAGACAGTCGACCCTCCAAGAAACATCTGGAACAAACCTCTGAACCATCTCGTTAATCAAATCACACATCAGGGATATTTGATGGGATCCTCTTCATAACTAATCTAATATTTGTTCGCTCTCATTCATTGAGCTTCCTGAGACAGTTTGGTGGCCCCTGGAGGCCCCCCGCCCCGAAAACCTCTGTCACAGAGAGAAAAACTGTCAGGTGGCCTAAAGAGCGAGAAGCGCCACGTTTGGTCGAGGTTCAGGTGGATGAACGGGTCAAACACAGGATTAACGTTAACTGATTTTAACTATGTTCTGTTGCACATGTTATTTTTGGCTTATTGGAATAAAAATATCTTTATGTATAAACAAGTCAGAGTCAATGCAAAATAATCGGATTATGCTCATATCTTGACCATGAAATGTGTCTCTCTCTTGTAGTTCTTCCTCGGTGTGAGGATCACATGGTTTCGTCCTGACGGACCATCCAGCCCCTCAGTGTCTCCTGTTACTGGGGAAATCCTGCTTCTCAATGGTTGACTACAGAAACACCCTTTTGCTGTCTCTCACTCTGTAAGAGACTCATAAAGTTTCCCCTGTCAGCACCATGCCAGCAGCTCCAGATGCACCCTGCCTGTCGGAGTTCGCTGGACTCCCCAGCAGGAACGTCAGCTTCATCTCCGGCACCCGACCCTGCAACCGGAGCACCGGCAGGACCTCGCCTTACAGTCCGCAATCCACCGCAGCCTTCGCCATCGCCATTACCTTCATGATGATAATGACCATCGTTGGGAACATCCTGGTCATCATCGCCGTCCTCACATCACGATCCCTGAAGGGGGCTCAGAACCTCTTCCTGGTGTCGCTGGCCGCAGCAGATATTTTAGTGGCCACACTCATTATTCCCTTCTCGTTGGCTAACGAGCTTCAGGGCTACTGGGCGTTCAGCTCCATTTGGTGTGAAATCTACCTGGCGCTGGACGTTCTCTTCTGTACTTCCTCCATTGTGCACCTGTGTGCAATAGCACTGGACCGGTACCTGTCAATCTCTCGGCCCCTGTCGTATGGCAGCAAACGCACTCCCGTACGAATCAAGGCGGCCATTATCATCGTCTGGCTGATCTCTGCTGTCATCTCTTTCCCTCCTCTTCTCACCCTTGACAAGAGCAAAGGAGGTGAGGAGGTGTGTGAACTAAACAACGAACGCTGGTATATTCTCTACTCCACCATTGGCTCATTCTTCGCCCCCTGTGTGATAATGATTCTGGTGTACATAAGGATTTATCAGATTGCTAAGCAGCACACGCGCTGCCCGCCTGGACAGAAGCAGAAAGTGGCAGCAGGAAGAAATGCCAGAGTGGCAACCAATGAGCCTCCGTTGAAGTTATCTCAGCCGTCCCAACAGAACGGGGATCAAGGAGCTATGACCGCCAGCCAACAAGAAAAAGTCCTGCCCAAAATGTCTGGCTCAGATTCTACACCGTCATCACTTCAAAACCCGCCTGGGAATACCACGAGCCAGGACACTCAGCACTACCCTCCTAATCCGAGTACCGCTCCAATCCAAAATTCCTCCTCCTCCCCCTCAATCCCCCAACGCGAGAGCCAAATCCTCTCAGCTGTTCCCCACAAAGAGTCCCAGACACATCCTGACGAAGTGGGCGAAACGCTTCCTGACAACACCTCCAGCTCTGCCTCCGAAGCCGAGCTGGAAACGGGTGAGGAGGGTGTTCTCAGAGCTGACACCAAAGAAGAGACGAACAAGGCTGACCAGCAGACATTCGGATTGTCCCAAAGCCAAGGGTTCAAAGTTCAAGTGCTGAACCTGGCCTGCAGATACAAAAACACTGTGGCCACGTCATCAGGCACCAAACTGGTACCCGAAGAAACACCCAAGAGTCAGGGGACGCCCATGTCCCGCCGCAAGGCCATGGTGAACCGGGAGAAGAGGTTCACCTTCGTGCTGGCTGTAGTGATGGGAGTGTTTGTGATCTGCTGGTTTCCCTTCTTCTTCTCTTACTCTCTTCAGGCAGTTTGCCCGGAGACTTGTAGTATCCCTAAATCTTTGTTTAAGTTCTTCTTTTGGATTGGCTACTGCAACTCCTGCCTCAACCCGGTCATATACACCATCTTCAACAACGATTTCAGAAAGGCCTTCAAGAGGATACTGTGCCGGGACACAAAGGGTACGTTCTTCTAGAAAGGATTATTATGTTTTGAACTGCCGGTGGACAGAAAGACCGTTTAACTGAAGATTAAAAAATAATTTCTTTCTTTCTGTGTTCGTCCGGCTTTGACCCTCTTCAGCATGGACATAAACACTTGTACATTAAGGAGGAAATTGCGTCCATTTTCTCTTCTCCTCGTGCTCATGTGAACGCTTTTAGCTGAGTCAGAGCGGCACAGACAAAGAATGAGATTTCAGAAAGCACAGTCAAGTGGCTGAATCAATTATCTTTAATGTTATTTAAGAAAACAGTGTAATTGTATATTCAGTGACTCCGAAGCAGAGTGATGCGATTATATTTTGAAACGGAAGTCAAGAGGAGACAGGGTCTGTGGTCAGTAACTGAAAGTACAAACAGAACTGTGATGGTATATGTGTGTTTTTGTGTGTTTGTGTGTGAGTGTTTGCGTGAGAGTGGAGGAGTCGCCTGAGGGTCTTACTGGTAGAGAACAAATATCACTAAGTGTCCTTTATCGGAGATAAAATGGGCACTCAAGGAACACAAGATCAGGGAAAATGTTAGCATCCTCCTCTCGGTGCCTCTCGCTGGTTTTTCCGTCTCTGTTTCTTCCTCCATCTAAAGCTGTAACTCTGGACGAGTACGTCCTGACGGATGAAGCTTTTTTCTCCGTCGTCTCTGTGAATCACTGGATGTTACACCTCTCACTGGGAATCGCTCATTAAGGTGATGGCCAGAGGCTTAAACAAGGAAAAACTAGAGTGAGAGAATCAGCAGAGACTCCATGAAAGATGGAAACTCTGAACGATACTCGGAGGCAGGACGGGCTTCACTTCCCCCACTTCCTTTAATCATTTTTCCCCTTTAATGTTATTTTTTCTCTCTAAGCTAAAATCGACACAGGGAGTCAGTGCATGTGTTAAACTGTTGCAGTTCAAGGTGGCTTTTCATTGAGAATCTGATTTGTTTGCAATATTTAATGAAGACGATCGACAGTGAGCTTCGCACCCTTTTCAGTGTCCTCGCTGCCAAAGCAATACAGACTGTATGTGAACTCTGACCCCGATCACAAGCAGAATCCCTGATGAAGACGCTCCTCTGGACTGACCCGACTGTGTGTGTGTGTGTGTGTGTGTGTGTGTGTGTGAGTCTGCAGCTGCATGTTTTTCATAAATGCACTTCTTATCTTTTGAAGCCAACAGGAATGTGCTTGACTGAAGCCTCCAGTACTGTAAACATGTGTAAGATAATGCTGGTGTTTTGTACAGTGTGAACTTAAACTGTGTTCTTGCTTATTGTTTTAAAGTCCAACTGAAATTAAACTGCATGTTTTACAGATCTGCTTTGTTAATAACACGTCCTGAGTGTCTGAACCAGATTTCATCACAACCCGTCCACTGGTTGTCGAGATATTTTCCCTGAACCTCGACTCCCTGATGTGAACATGGGTCAGTTTAGTTTAACAGTCACCAGTTCAAGTTTAACATCACGTCAGACGCGTCAGAAACTGGACTCCAGATGTTGATGTCATGTGACCCTTTGCACATGCTCATTAGTGTCTCTGTCCCTCAGCCTCTTCTATAGACTTTACATGTATCTGCACAGAAAAACATCATTTCAAGGCTCTGAAAAGTTTTACAAAGGAAACTGTCATGGTTTAAAAATTGATAATGCAAAAAGTAAATGACCTTGTTAGCAGTCGAGGTGTCAACCTCATCGATATCATCAACTGCAAAAACCATCTGTCCCTGGTTTGTATGAGTGAACAGAGGAGGTGAAATAAGACTGAACAGCCTCCTGTTGGTCAACGGCACAAAAAAGATTTATGTTCATTTACTGTGACTCCACGAATGAAAACCTTCATGGTCTCAGCTGTTAATCCATCACACACACTTGATGCTAAAGGACATTTCTTCCTTTCAAGATTAAAAATAATATAAGCAACAAATCACAGTGAAATCATTTTTAAAAGGGACGAACTGTGTGATTTCAGCTGGACTTTAACTTTAGAATATTTATCACTCAGTATTGCCTTGTATCTTCTTGTGTCTTCTATCTCTGCTCCTGTGCTGTTGTGTCCCAGTGCTATGCTTTTATTTTGAAATGGCTTCACATTAAGGGTTGAATAAAGGACGTGATGAGACGACACGAACGCTGCTCGTTGTTTCAGAGGAGGGTGGGCGGGATCGACTGTGAGCACTTACAGAGCAAAGAATAATGGAATCAGACAATTTAGCGTCGCTGCTTTCTGTTTTCAGGGTTTCAGGAGAATTATTTTTGTCGGCTTCGACGACCTTTGACCAGAATATAAGATATGACACGAATATAGAAAAACAGGTACATTACATCATTAGACGTAAAGTAATGATGGAGGGAATCGGGAGAATAAACAGGTCGTAGTATTATCACATGAACACGTAATAATTTACCAAAACCACCACTCATACAAAAAATCAACAGACGTGTGTGATATTGAAGGTGATAATTAAGTGAACAAGACTCATTAGCTCCTGCTGTTGAATCCCGTCGACTCTGATCTGTCAGAGAGCCAGAAGTCCAAGGTGTTGTTTACTTCTCGCAGTGAAGAGTCTCCTGATCTGATGTAATGAAATGTGTCTTCCAGCGGTGTCGCTGAGTGTAATGAGGGCAGCTCCTGAAACCCCCGATCAGATGATGCTCTGTCTCCAGGAGCCAAATAAACCATCTTCAATTTAACTGTGTGACTCTTTATGGTTCTATCAAAAATGGCAGAAAGCGATGTCGCACGAGGCCGTTTCAGTTTTCACGAGTCGTCTCATTATTCTAAACACAAAGATGCTGTGATCAGAGATGTTTGGATGAGACTGAGCTCATCCGGACTCACAGACATGACATCGATCTCTCTCTCTTCTGGAAGCATTTTCCCCAAAATGCTGAACTTTTCCTTTCAAGCTGCAGCGTCTGCGTGTGCAGAAAATCTGTTTACCTGGTTTTTCAACCTGTGCGTGTTCGCATGAGGGAGGTGAGCTGACCAGCGGCACAATGTAACTAAGTACATTTACTTAAGTACTGCACAATTGAGACACAATTACAAACTCTGTTTTATGTCACTTTTGTACTTCTACTCTACCAGTAGTACTTTTTACTACAGCTTAAGTACTTACTTTACAAATAATAATAATAATAATAAATGTAATAATAAATCATGTGTGATTACAGATTAAATTACTCAGCAGCATAAAGGAACTAAAACTGGCTCCACATTTCAAATGATGAACACATTAATGCATCAATAATTATAAGACAAGAATATAATATATATGATTCTGACTTTCTGCACAATGAGAACTTTAACTTTTGGTCGTTCAAGTATACGTTGATGCTGATAGTCTTGTACTTGTACTTGTTCCATCACTGCTTGTGGATGTTGAAGGTTGACGTAGTGTTTTTCCTCTCAGCGACACCAAAGTAACTCAGCTCAGACTTTGAGTGCGGACGTCCAAACGTCATAAAGTCCATTCGAGTGTCAAACGATCTCATACTGTGCTGGAGAAACTTTAGAAGAGCAGGATATTATCTTCATCTCTGTGTATTCACAGCTGCGAGGCTCAGTGCCTGGATTTTTAATGTCTTTTTTATGAGGCCATATTAAGCCTCGGTCACGTGACATCGTTTGTTTGTGTCACGATGTTCAACAACGCTTCATAAATCAGTTATCGTCACTTTGCTGCTGCTGGAAACAGCTCAGTGTGACAACACGTCGAACATCCAGCCAAACACACGCCGGCTGTAAAACACAGATTCTACTTCATGTGCAGACGAGGACGTCAACGTGTTTTCCTGCAGTTTGTTTATGGACGGATCCTGATTCTGGTTAAAGGAGACTCACACAGAAATAATCAGTCATGACCCAGGAGACGTGTGTGTTGGCGTCTGTGTCCAGAGACTCTGACGTCTGCTGACAGTTTCTTATTCTCTTGTTATTTTGCTGAGTTCAGACGTTTCTGGGCGTCGACCTTTGGTCAGTGGGTGTGTCACCTCCAGCCAATCACAGCGTGCAGGGCGTGAGGGCGGGACTAAAAGCATCAAGACCAGGTGACGTCTCTGTCTCTGTCCTCTGATCTCTGTCCTGTCCTGGATCTATAAGAGCTGCAGGTCTCACACACACACACACACACACACACACACACACACACACACACAGAGCAGAGAGAGAGAGAGTGTTTCAGAGTCTCTGAGTTGTCGTCAGTTCCACCAAACATTTCCTCTCTGAACTGCTCACGTTGTTTCATCTTAGTCCAAAGAGGCAAATTTTTTGAATGTTTTACAAAAAAGCAAATATAAGAGAAAAGAAACAAAAAGCTGAAAACAAATTTCTGAACCAGAACTTTGCTTATTCTTCTCTCCATGAATCCTGTGTCGACCCCTCAGGTTGATCTGTGACCTCTGGAGGGGCCCGACCCCTCAGGTTGAACCACTGGACTAAACCAGCTGACTGGATATAAAGTAGTTCAGACTAGCGCCACCTGGAGGCTCCAACAGGAAAATGCTGCTCTGACATTGATGCATCAGGATCAATGATCTGATAATGTGACAGAGAATCAGAGAATCAGACGCAGGGGACGTTTCACTGCTGATACTTCAAGTTTAGCTGATAATACTTCTGAAATCTTCTTCCAACTCTGTTTTCACACCTGGTTAGAAGAACAACACTGATCCTTCAACAAAAAGATAAGTGAAGATTACTTCAAATCTGCGATGAATCTCCTTCATGACGGTCTGACATGTTTCCACGACCCTGAACACTTTTACTTTCGCACTCAACCACTTCCTGTTTTGGCCCTAAATGTTGGTGCGTAATCGTCCAACACATCGTTCCTCTGGTTTTTGATCCATTTATCTTCCTGCTCATATCTCCTTCGGAGCCTTAATGCCACAGTTGAACATCACACATCATGGCAGCGTAGTGTGCGTGTTAGTGACACAGACTCGGCCTCCGTGCGTCACAGCTGAGTGAACTCGTGATCACACGGGAGGAAAAGTGCTGTGAATAATTCAGACATATTACATTTTAATGCCGTGAAGCATGTTTGTGTGTTATTTAAAATTGTATAATGGGAAGCATTTAAACAGTCCCTCACGTGAATCCCCAGCTGAGCTGTAATCACAAGCGTGCAGCACAGATTTACTGAGCTACAATCAGTTTTTGTTGTTTGAACTGTTGGTGTGTGTGTGTGTGTGTGTGTGTGTGTGTGTGTGTGTGTTTACGTCTGTGTGTATTTAATCAAAAATAAAATTTACATGAACCTACAGAAGCATTAATGTTCACACACAAGCAGCAGAAATGGCAACACTCAAAAGGACCCTTTGTACTTAATGTATTAAATGTATTTAAATACTGTACTTGAGTAAAAGTATTTAGTTACTTTCCACCACTGCCGCTTCCCTCTGCTTCCACAGACATGGGTCCATTAATGGCCTGTTTCTTTGAAGCGTCAGCGTCTGAGGAGGATTGTTGCCTCCTGGCTCTCTCGCCATGTTCACCTGGTCTGTGTGGAGGTGGAGGCCGGACTGTGATGGCGAGCAGCTGCAGGAACAGACAGAAGCGCCGTCGGCCTCCTCTGCCTCGTCTCTTCCAGCCCGGATGTTCGTCTCTCTGCTCTCGTCGCCTCCGGTGCTTCGCGGCGGCCGCCTGTGCCCGAGGCGACGGCTCAGGCTGCAGACGTCTCCTCAGGATCAGTGACAGGAGTCAGCGGGGGGCAGCTGAGGGGGGAGGTGAGGGGGCAGCTGAGGGGGGAGGTGAACGTCTTGGAAGAGCCAGGTGACTCCAGGCTGACGCACACAGTCCCACAGATCCTGTAACAGGAAGAACACGACGTACATGTTCTGAGACTTCATGCATAAAAGTATTCACACAATTTAAAACAACACAGCTGCACCAAGTCCCTGATTACTAGTATTATTACTGTGATAGTAGTAGTATCAGAAGTAGTACAATATCTATGACACGGTTTATTTTACATTCTACTATTATTACTTACATCTGTAGAAGCAGTGGTGCAAGGTAACTAAGTACATTTACTCAAGTACTGTACTTAAAGACAATTTTGAGGTATTTGTACTTTACTTGAGTGATTAGGTTTTAAGTTACTTTATATTTCTATTACTTACAGAGCTAAATATTGTACTGTTGAGATTCTTAAATATTGTTAAGTATATAGAGTTCTCTGGGAATTTTCCCTCTGAGGTTAATAAAGTTTTATCTGATCTGTTTTGTGTTGAACGTAAAGATGAGAAAGAGAATAAGTAAGAGATATAAAAACACCAACCAGAAGGTGTGTGTGTGAGCGTGTGTGTGTGTGTGTGTGTGTGTGAGCGTGTGTGTGTGTGTGTGTGTGTGTGTGTGTGTGTGTGTGTGTGTGTGTGTGTGTGTGTGTGTGAGCGTGTGTGTGAGTGTGTGTGTGTGTGTGAGCGTGTGTGTGTGAGCGTGTGTGTGTGTGTGTGTGTGTGTGTAATAATCCAATTCTGTGCGGTTCAAACAAATAAGGATGTTATCCTGTTAGAAAGTAGCCGTTGTGCTCGAGGGTCCGCTGTGACACGGTTAAATGTCAGACTCCATCTCTGCAGAGTCTAATGGGATGAGAACGGAGGAACACGCAACACACACACACACACACACACACACACACACACACACACCGTGGTTGCTTTTTAGCCTCTTTTAGCTCCCAGCATAAACCTGATGACTGAGTGAGGACAAACACTGAACCTCAGGTCAGTGAACTCTGGAGCTCTGCAGGTCGACGACCGACCACGACCACGTGTTCTTGTACCAAACCAAACATGGCCGACGACCAGCGGCTTCAAATGTTTATATGCAGAAACATTTGTGCTGAAAAGACCGAACAAGGAGGAAAGAAACTGAGAGTTTGGTGAGAATGTGATTTTCGCTCACACATCCAGTGAAGTGAGGAGACGAAACACAGCTCAGAGTTCAGTAAAGACAGAATCTGATTTTCATAATTTATTCAGTTTAACCGATACGACGCATTAAAACAGGCCCTGATCAGCCTCCTGAGGATCCACTCACGACTGCTCCACTTTGTGCAGTCAAGGTTTTTTTTGCAAAAATAACAATGAATAAATCCCATGAGACGACAGATAAAGCTTTGATGGCTTCTCACAGTAACAGCTTTAATGTTGGTAATGAGGGTTTTTTGAATCTGAGAGCTGAACTGTGTGTGTGTCTCCGCCGCTCATCACATATTTACATATTCATGAAGTCACTTCACTCGTCTCTTCAGCTGCAGCACTGACTGACTTCCAGGTGTTAAATAACAGACCCGCGATGTGAACGACGGCAGGACGCCACTAGAGAATATTTTTAGTTGAACAACACACAGGTTCCAGAGAACGTGGCGAGAGGTCGGAGTGTGTGTCGGAGTGTGTGTCGGAGTGTGTGACTCCGGGACAAGCTGGAGGGCCGTTCAGCCAGTGAGGAGCACATAATTGATTTTGGGACGTGGCTCCGTGTGGATATTTCCATGAGCGGCTGATGTTAGTCATGTATTTATGCTGCCGCTGAGCGGAGCAATCTGTGTGAGCGGCGTTCTGCTTACACACACTTCTTTAGGGTCAAAGAGTCACACTTTGCTTACACATTTCTCAGGAGGCTTTTCTGTATGTTTAGCAGTTTTTCAACTTGACTGCTTGTCATCGCTGTTCATTCTGCCTCCTTCTGCCATCTGTCCAAAGAAACAGTATTAATGAAGTCAGCTGGAGTAAACTGTGTCGAGGAACTCCACCAAATGTGGAAGCTGGACGAGCTGACGTCGTTCAGTGTTCTCACACATTAGACCTTTAGTTTTCTGTCGTTTAAACATCAAACATCACCTGAGTTAAAATCATATTATGTAAGAATTAGATACTCATCATGGAGACAAACCGCTTGAACGTCCTCATCCATCTCTCTGTGACGACGGAGCGAACTCCTCGCTCTGATGAAGGCGGCTGAAAGCTCCAGGAAAAGCTACAGAGAGGACTTTGAGTTGGAATTGTTCTGTTGAAGTTAAAGCCCAGTTTAAAGATGAAAACCTGACGTCACGTTGCACATTTTTATTGTCAGGATGATCAGGATGCATTAAGTTGGAAAAAAATATGTGAAAGAGGAAGCAAAGTTGGTTCATCACTAGCTTTGGATTGATTTCGAAAAAGCAGAAGCAGCACATGTTGGAGCCAGTGTCTCTGCAGCTACAAGCACCTGCACAGGTGAGCTCTCTGTCGCCCGGTCAGACCCCAGGACCAGGATAGTCCTTCTCATCAGAGAAGAGCAGATCCAAATCCAATCAAAGAAGAACAAACAAATCCAAAAATGACGAGAGCACTGACGGGCATGAGGGAAGAACAAAAGAGGAACAACCCCACAAAGGCTGACAGAGATGGAGCAGCTTATATAGAGTCCTGATGGTGATGAGCTGCAGCTGGGAACACAGGTGACTAGATGAGGTGGGAGTGGCTGACAGGTGAGGCAGAGGCGGGGTGAGAGGAAAGTACCGGGACCTGAGGTGGGAAGCTATGGCAGGTGAACAGTGACAGACTGAAAGAACTTAGACAGGTAAACTAAGACATGACAGCAGAGACAAGGAACTAAGACACGGCAGGCCTACGACAGGACAAGGCTGGGACATGATCAAGACCATAACTGACAGAACTAAGACAAGACTGAGAATTAAAACAGAGACTGAAACTAAGACAAAGAGACTGAAACACTGGACAGAACTGTGGCAGGTAAGAAAGTGATATGGCCAAAAACTAAGGCTGAGCCTAAACTAAGGCTGAGCCTAAACTAAGGCTGAACCCAAACTAAGGCTGAGCCTAAACTAAGGCTGAACCCAAACTAAGGCTGAGCCTAAACTAAGGCTGAGCCTAAACTAAGGCTGAACAGAGGCCTGGCTGGCAGAACTGTGACAGAAAGAGGAACAAGTCGTCACCGTCTCCTCTTCAGCTTCTCATCAGTTTCACATGTGACTTCAATCCTTGACCGTTTTAATCGTCTGATCCTGGAAAACAATTTTCTACCTTCAGCTCCGTCCTCTTTCTCTCTGCATCGAGGCTTTTATCATCCACTCGGAGCAGAAGCTGATCACATCTGAGGGCGCTTCTCCTCACGCCGACGTCTCCTCGTCCTTCCTTCCATCACGCTCTCCTCCTCCTCCTCCTCCGGGTCACGCCGTGTCGCCGCCCGCCTGCAGCTCAGCCTCAGTCAGACTCCTGAAGGAAACAGTGGCCTCAGACTTCGGCTGTCAGCGTTTCCACAGCTCAGGAATCTGCTGCCTTTGAGCAACAATATGTGGCACAGAAGAGCTTTTCGGGCCAAACGCAGTCGGGCCGGAGGCAGATCGGCCTTTGATTCCCACAGAGCTTCTGCGTTTGTCTTCACAGTCTGTGTTCAGTGAAAAGTTGGACTTCGACACAGTCGACTTCTGAGTCTCTCAATCAAAAGAATGAAAATAAAAGATGTAGCGTGATGATATTGTAAAGTAGCATGGAATCATGGGAGTTGTTGTCAACAACCACAATCGCAGATGAATGTGACTCACGGATGAGCTGATTATCAAAGCTGAATTCATGTTAGTCACGTCATCCAGGTGAGCAAATGAAACGAACCCTTAGCTTGAATAAAATCACAGTTTGTCTGTGTTTGAACATTGATGGAAACATTTGTGCACAATTCAACAAGATATCCAACATCGGTCTGGACTCTTCTTTCTCCACTTTCTTTTTCTTTCTGTTTCCTTTTATTCGCTGTCTGTTTATTAATCCCCATTTATATGTTGTTAATATATCAGATGGTTGTTGATTTCACATGTTCATTTCTGCAGGAATGTTGAGGATTTCATACGAATAAAACAAATAAAATGGGATGTTTTTGCAGAGGACTCTTCACAGTCTGGCAGATGTAGGTTACGTGAGGTTCTGCTCAGATCAGACATGTGATTTAATCATGTGATTTAATCATGTGATTTAATCATGTGAATCATGTGATCACTTGTTATCTGGTTGAAAAGGCTTCTCCTACACGTCTCTGTCAGTAGGAGGGAGGAGCTCAATGAATGTTTCTCATTCATTCTTCAACTCTTTTAGTCTTGAAGTGTAATTCTTGGAGGTTTGATAAATAAGAGCTCTGATGTCATGTGTTTTGGTCTGTTTCCCCTCCACAGACCCGGTGTGTGATCACAGACGTCCAGCCGTCCGACAGCAGCCACGACTTGACCCTCAATGTTAAACAAACCGTCCTTCATAAGAAACTCAGCTCTAATCAACAGTCTGGACCGTTCCACCCTGCGACCGGGCCACAGAAGAACTGCCGAGACATTTCGGCTTCGTCTGTTCGAGGAAGCTTGGATGACATTCAAACGCTCCTGTCTGGTGTTTGTGTATAAAGTTAGTGACGGAGGTGAAGCCTCATTCCTCCGTGACATGTTTCAGCTTTATGTGCTGGACCTGCGCCCGGACTCTGCTGCCACTGACGGAAAACACTATCTGTCACTACATTAGTCTTGTTTTTATCCAGAATCATGTAACTGAAAAAGTTATTTGAGTTGAAAGGAAAATGTTGGTTGAAGTTGTGGCCTGATCCAAAAACACCTGTTTGGATCCTTCCACAGGTAAACAGGTTCATTGGTAACAGGTGATAGGATCATGATTGGGTCTGAAAGGTTCATCCTGGAAAGACTCAGTCGTTCACAGCGAGGATGGAGAGAGGTTCAACACTTTGTCAACACATGGTTGGATGAAGGAGATTAATAACTGGACTCAGGAACAACTTCAGAAAACTGTTTGTTTGTTAATGATTGAACTCTGTTTTTATGTCCAACTTTCTGGGATTCGTGGTCGTATATTTTGAGCAGAGCATTTTACATAGAATATGCATATTATTATATGTTTTTGATGGTAATTTAAATGTAAATGAAATGTATGAGATGCAGATTTTCTGACACTGATTCTGCAGAATATAAAAGCTACAAAAGGATTTACATGCACAGATTTAAAGAAGGATCAGGATCAGTGAGACACGATGAGACACTTGTCCTCAACCTGCACAGAAAAACAGCAGAACTGCAGTTCAGCAAAACACACACACACACACACACACACACACACAGATGTATGACCCCCCCAGCAGAGACACAGTGGCGAACTAAAAGCTTGAAAAACATTAAATGATGATAGCCATTAATTTCATATTACTGTACAGAGCACATAAAAGTCATCCATTAAGGTTAGCCAGCATCAGGGCGGAAATGAAAGCGGTCTCCAGTGTTATTAACCACAGTGAGATCTATCATGAAGGAGAATGAAAATGCCAACAAACACAGTTCATTTCTCTTCACAGCTGCAGACAAAGAATAAAAACATGGAAACAGATTCATACATGTGACTTTTTAAAAACGGATCTAATCTGTTTGTTTGCAGGTTGTAATAATTCCATTTGCCTCATTCACACCTTTTAAACACCGTCGTGTTTTTCTCTCACTGCCGAAATCTTTTTCCACAAAGCTTCTCTGAAAAAATAATAATAAATCACAGAAACATTAGCTTCAGCTGGTTCCATTAGATGGAGAGGAGGAGGTGAACCAGTCGGAGGAAGAGGCGGGGAAGGGAAAACAGAGGTGAAACATGGGGAGTCAGCTGTGAGAAATGACTGAAAATTGGACCTAGAATAAGAGGATGAAAGGTAGGTGGTTCAGTATGGATTTGATAGGATGCTACGACGGATAAAGTGTGTAATGAAACGTGAAGCTGAGCCAAACATTTTTTCTGAAAAATCATGTTACTGAAATAAAGATGTTTTTCTAGTAACATGTGAAGAAATACTGTCGTTATTTTATTATGATGGAACAAACAGTTTGATGACGATGTGAAAATTCATCCTTGACTCTGGAAACAGTAGTTTTACAAGATGAAAATAAAATCTCGTCTTCTTTGTTTTTAACTGTGTCTCAGTCTCGTCAGAAGTTAAAGCAACACCAGAGAGTTTGAGATGTCATGAACGATCACGACCAGCCAATCAGATGCATTCAAATCAGCACCAAAAATAAACATTTGCTTCCGTCTATAAATGAATATGATTGAATCAGTGTCATGCTACTTTTCCATGATAGAAAAAACATCTTTGTCTGAGTACAAAGAGGATTTTTACCAGACAACAGAGGAAGTTTCATTTCATTTCATTTTGGAATCAAAGTTCTTTGGCTGATAATTTGCTGCTGTTGATGTTTGTCATTTTAAACAGGGAGAGAATATTAGTTTAGTTGTTTCCTGTTTTATTTTGTAAGAGCGTGTCCTCAGGTGTGTTTAGTTACTTCACTTCCTCCCTCCAGGTGTTCTCGTCTCTCTGTGGATTAATACTGAGCTCCTCTCTCTCTGCGCTCGGTGTCTGAGTGTTGGCTCGTATCCTCTGTTCCTCTTCGCACAAACCACAACACGCTGCTGTTAAAACTATCCAAAGCTTTTATGTGGTGCTGAGCTGCAGCGTCTTGCCCACGCTGGGTGGGGCGCCGCTGTGGGCGGAGGGTCCGAGGGTCGTCCACTTCACAACTTTAACGCAACATCACACTTCATCATCGGAGTCAAATTGATGAGGAGAGTTTTGGCTTCATTTGCTGTAAATCTGAAATTTAAATCGAGCGTCCGAGTCGAATTCGAGGAGCCGCTCTCACGCTCGTGTTAGTTCAACTGTATGTGTGAATTTATGCACAGAACAACAGAACAACAGCTTCAGCCTGATCAAACCTGTTCGTGAAGATCTGAGGACGCACGTCGGTCTTTGGAGAAGATTCTGTGAACGGCTCAGATGCTTGTTTATCTTAATGGACGTATGAATTATGTATAATCTCGATCATCTTTATCGGCCCCGTTTCCTCTCTCCTCTCTCTTCTGTCTCCAGGAAGCAGAGACTCACGAACGTCCTGTTTTTTAAGATAAGATAAAACTGTATTCCTCATTTTCTGAAACCATCAGACAAATGATTGACTCACCAGGAAGACGGGCATGTTTTTCAATCGGGCACCATTACGAGCTGCCCACGGCCTCTGGAGGACTCCCACACTGTGAGCTTCTCCCCTGCGGGACCTTACGTGGGTGCTATTAATTCTGCTCGGCTGTGGGAAGCCTTTGTGCTGCCGTCTCTCGCTGTCACTCCTGACTGTTTCCACTCGAAGCCGAGCAGAAACACCACAGAGCCACGAAGCCGAGCGTCTCCGGTTCCTCCACCTGCGGACGCTCCGACACCTCCGACGCTTTGCTTTTCATGTGGACAGACGTGTCGAGGTGCGTTTGTGTGGCTTCACTTCAAACTATTGTCTTCACAGATTTTACACACGTTAGAAGCATGATGATAAAATACGATGCACTAATAACAGATCAGCTCTGTTTCTCCACCTCCACCTGCTGCAACAGTAAAACACGGCCTAAAGTAAAAGTAAGTTTCCTGCTACTTTATGTTTCTACTTCACTACATTGATCTGACAGCTCCAGTAACTTTGCAGATTCAGTTTAATAATACAACAAATAATCAGCAAATAAATGATCAGCTCTTATTATGAGTTAAGATAAAACTGCTTCCCAGCAGGATGTAGCGTCTTTAAAATGAGCTCCAGCTTCAGCAGCTGCAACAGTAAAGTGATGATCACAGTCTTGCATCAATAGTTATAATCAATAATATAATGTTCTGAAATGGGTCCTTCTGCAAAATGAGTATTTTTACTTCTGGTACTTTAAGTATATTTTGATTCTAATACTTCTCCCAGAGATTCACTCTCCTGTGTTTCATCCTGTGACTGACTGTTTCCTATCTGTGTGTAAAATTGGTAGTAAATTTGAAGTCTAAAGGAAGTGAATCTTCTGATCGCTGTGGTTCAGCTGGTGTGACGGGAAACTGCTCCTGCACACAGGTGGATGTGCTCTGAATACCTGCACACACACACACACACACACACACACACACACACACACACCTGTGACTGAGCCTGTGCTGAAGCTGAAGGACGCAGAGTTTCCTCTTCACAAAGAGGTGACAGAGTGTGATGAACCGCAGGTGAGCCAACGCGCTGTGCAGCAGCCGTGGGATTCGATTTCGAACACGCATTCGCCACAGCTCCGACCCAACTCCGCTCGCTCCCCCACACTCTCGTCATTTGCCAGCTGCACTTTGGAGCCTTTCTGGAACAAAACAGACAGCAATCGCAGGTCAGAGGTGACAATTGACGCTGGATGTTTCTTCCCTGTGTGAAGTCTGAGTGCTTCTAACCAGAAAAGTGCTCTCACCGCTTCCATTTGCCTGTTTTTTATTGTCTCTTTCTTCACATCACACAATATTTTAATGTTCCAGCAGAAAAAAAAAGCTTTAGATGTCGAAACCCTGCAGATTCATGCTGGACTTGAAATAAAAACCAGACTGGGTTGAGCTTCGTTTCACAGTAAGAAAGAAATGTTTGTGTTTACCTACAGTTTCATGAAGAGCTGATGATCATCTGTGGTTTCGTATCTGCACCGAGTTCACTGGTTCACTTCTCAGGTGATATCTGCAGCTGTGTGTGTGTGTGTGTGTGTGTGTGAAGCATTTCCTGCAAACACACACAGATTTGGGCTAAAAGGTTGATTTTTGATCTCATGTGAATGACTTTATATCCTGTCGCCCGCTTTCATCTCCAGCAATGAGCATCAGATTGTAGAAGATCATCGTGTGTTTGTTGCCTGGTCGTCCTGTGAGAACCACGGATTTCTACAAAGCTTCATGAGAAAAACAGCCTGTTCAAAAAATCCAGCTGACCCAGACATCTGCGTGTTCTTAGAAAAGATATCTTTGCCCTCAATCTCTGAACATGATAAAGATCGGTTAGACTCTCAGAGGAAGTGCTACAAGCAATCATGTCTCTGCCTTCAGGGAAAAACCCCCCGGCTTGGATGGGTACCCGGCAGAAAAGACCTTTTGGCCTCAAATTAAGCCAATTTTTATGCCAATGCTCACAGATTTTTTTGAGAATGGAATCCTCCCAGAATCAATGAATACAGCTGTAATTACGCTGAAACATAAAAAGGACGAGGATGTGACAGAATGTTCGTCTTTCCGTCCCATCTCACTGCTCCCAGTCGATTTTAAGATCATATCAAAGATTATTGCACGATTGGAAAATTTGTCTCCCCAGCTTATTAACCCCGACCAGTCTGGTTTTGTAAAAGCACGATATGCCTCTGATACTATTCATAGACTTTTAGACATAATTGACCACACGACCTTATACAATCGACCAGCGTTATTATTATCGCTTGATGCAGAAGAAGCGTTCGATAGGGTCAGGGTGACAGATGCATTGGGTGGATCAAAGCTATGTATAGCAACCCACAAGCTCAAATATCTATAAATGGCACTCTAACAGACAAAGCTTATATAGAGGATGCAGACAGGGGGGTCCATCAGCTCCTCCTCTATTTAATTTGATGATTGAACCGTTTGCTGAGGTCATACGTTTTTTTCCCTTTAGTCACGACTGTCATCATGTTAGCTTGTCCTCACTGTCTGTTGACTTGTTAAAGGGTGTTTCTAAAATGTTGAAAACAACAAATAAACAACTGAAAAAAGAAAAACAGCCTGTTTTCAGCTTTGTGTCGATGCTTTTTAAAGAGTTGATTCAGCTTCAGAGGGAGGAGAATAAAATGAAAGTATAAAGTAACATCAAGTGGAAATACTCAAGTAAAGTAGAAGTACCTTGACTTTGTACAGTAAAGTACTTGAGTAAAAGTACTTATTTACATCCCAGCGCTGCAGACAGTGGCCTCTGCTCTGTGTGTGTGTGTGTGTGTGTGTGTGTGTGTGTGTGTGTGTGACAGGAACCTGGATGACTCTTTGTGGTCATACACGTGTCCTGTATAAAGACACTTTATGGACGTGAACACACACGAGATGAGCCGGCGTCACACAGCTCAGCGACCTGATGAGGCGAAGAATTGAAGAGACGGATCGAGAGACGACGACCGTCCCGACGTCATCGCGACCAACACAGATCCACATTAGAACTCAGAGGACGGTTTAGAGTAAATGTGGAGTAATTCTGAGTTAGAGGCCGATGTTTCTCCTGCAACTGTGTAAAATGCACAAATGCATGAAGAAAGAAAAGCAACATGAAGAACGATCAGACCAGAGACTAGATTTCATCTCTCTATCTTTCCTCAACCATCGTCTCTGTTCATCTTTACGACCTCTTTCTCTGCCTCCGTCCGAGTTATTCTGTCATCACAGCGATCGCTCTTCTCTGACTCAGTGATAAAGGTGCTGTAATAACATTTCCTCCTCTTTGTCGCTTCTCTCCTCGGCTTAAACCTCCTCCATTTCTCTTCAGATCGGTTAATGGCCTGTCATCGCGGTTCCGGTCGAGGAAGCTTTCCCACACAGCTGAAGGTTTCAGCTTTTCTCTGCAGGACTTTGGAATCGTCTGCTCTGAAATGTAAAAATCTCCTTTTAAACACCACGTATTTCACACACGCAGCCTCCTTCATTCCTCTCGCTGCGGCAACAAATGTCTGCAAAATGCAAATACACACAGCCAGGTTGACAATTTCCACTGAATTACGTTGGCTTTTGAGTGAAGGGTACAAGCTGGCATTTCCGTGGCTTTCAAAGAGCAGGCTGAAGCGCTGCCTCCGGAGAGACGGCTTTTCACTGTGTGCCGGCTTCTCTCGAGCCAAAAGGTGAGACTGATTAGAGGTTTGTGGCGACCGGCTGTCGTCAGTGTTCTGGCCCACGGAAACGTTTCCCAGTCTAACTTTACAATTTTAAAAAATAGTCAATTGACTGATTAAGTCCGACCCTTTAGTTAAATTTTACATTTACATTTTACAATGAAACAGTGGCAGATTAAACATCGAGATCATCGTTGAAAGCAGTTTCTCATTTCTATCCAGCAACTGTTGGTTTTCTTGGCTGAAATAACTGAGCAGACTTCATTGAGCCGTCTCACTGCGACTCTTCGATGTTTCCTGCTGACTGGATTTAAAACAAAAATCTCGTAAATCGTTCTTTAATAAAAGCATGATGGCTCCATACATGATATAACACTAAAAGACTGAGGTCATCAAAAGCCGACATCATCAGTTGACGATCTGCGACGAAGACGCGGAAGATGAAACTGCATTGTTCTTGTATTTTTTGTCCTGTGAACATATTTCAGATGCAAATTCACGTTGCTGCCTGTATGAACAGTTTTGTTGTGAAATCTTTGAAGGCGAGTATTTTCCATTCATTCGTCACGTCCCTGGTCTGTAGAGGCCTCCAGAGGAACAACCTTCCAACGCTCTCGCTGCAAAGTGCAACATCTGAAACCACTGAGGTTCCACAAATGGAGTCTGGAGGCTCGAAGCGTAGCCGCTGCAGCTCAGCTCGAAGCTGAGAAGAAAAAGATGCGTGAGATCGATACCTGCCAGATGGACGGAGCTGCGGAGAGCAGAAAGTGAAGAAGACGCGGGCGTCAGTCATTATCAGATCCCTGGTGACGGGTGAGGAGGTGAGCGTGCTGGGAGAGGTCGGGGTGAGGGCGAGAACAGAAAGAGAAGTAGAAGAGAAATTTCAAGTGAGAGAAGTTTAGTTTTACCAAAAATGTTCAACTTTCTGTCTCTGTCTCGCTCTGAGAGTTTGTGGATTCTGCACCACGTGTCCATTTGCATGAGTCATGACTGTCGGCGTCATGTGTGAATGATGAAATGAAGGAAGCCGTTCCTCAGCCTGGATACATATTACAAATCTTGTTGGGAAATCTGATCACCATTTTTTCCCGGGCCACCCTCCTGCAGCACATACATCACACCTGTTGCATTTATTCATGACCTCTCGGTGGCCACAGACGTTCGTCACCCGGAGGAAAGGCCTATTGTGTCGTCGTGCTCCACGAGACAGAAGGAATATAAATGTAAAGCCAGGTTTGAGGGACGAGAAAGATGGAGCCTCCCTTCTCTTTTGTACTTTGCTGCTCCTCTGTCGCCGTGAATGAGCCTGTTGCATCTTGTTTATCTGTTTTCGTAAAATCCAATCTCAAAGTGTCAGAACATCCAGAAACATCGACCCCTTTTTCTCACAACTGTGAATGTTGATGAATCAAGGACTCAAGGTCAGTTATTTGCATCTGACAGCAAAGGGTGAGTTCACTCTACACACCAAGAAGGTAAATACAAATATTTAAATTTAAAACTTGATAAAATACAAAAAAACACAATAAAACAATATATGCAGTTATTTATATGCTGACACACATGTACACCTAAACACATTATAGTTCTCTTCTGCGACAGCATCGTGTTGCCTCTCGTGTTGAGTTCTCCCAGTGTTGTTTGGATCTTGTTTTACCTGGACCTCGTCTTGGATTGATTCACTGCTCCCGGTTGGATTTGTCTGGTTTTCACCTTCTCCTGCCTCTGCAGCTTTTTTGTGTTACTGAATCAATGAACTGTTCCAGCTCCGTCTCCAGCGTCTGTATCTGGGTCCAGTTCCTCCTGTTATTCTGCTGTTGTGTTAGACCGGAGGTGAACCTGCTTTTTTTTATCACGCTTTCACGTAAAAAACTGGCTGCAACGTGAAAGTTATTGTTCACATACGTGCCTGTGTTACTGCAGGACCACTAGAGGGCGCACCAGAGAGCTCAAACTGTATAGAACTTCCAGATTTGCGTAATAACAACAAACGAATCATGCTATACAAAATCTCACATTGGTACCGCGTCATGCCGCCGATCGTTCCAGTAGTGTTCAGAGACCTGTGTGTTCGTCTGTTAGTCTTGTTCCAAGTTTCACTACCAGGCTCAACTTTCGAGCCAACAATGTCAATGTAGCTTAAAGCTCCTAAAGGTTTTTGGAATAATGGAAACATCTACATCTGACGTCTGGTGGTGTCAGATTCAAAAACTGTTTTATTTGCCAAACAACTGTGGAAGGTGACAAAGATGTTCTCAGGTGCGTGAGATCAGGAAGCACCTGTTCAGGACGGCAGGTACGAACCATTGTTTTGTTCCTGCTGTGTAGAGGAACTTTTATCCAGGTGGTCAGAAGGTCTCCTGGGTTTGTTGGAGATCGGTCTGCGTGACCCGGCCATCCTCCAACAGCGAGGAGCAGATGATCGTCGGGGTTCCCCCTGGATGTTACAGGGGCCGCCGAGGGGCCCACCGAGGGGCCGCTGAGGCAGTCAGTCAGTCCGTCGACCAGGTCGACTGAACTCTGCTCATTACTTTTACAGTGTGCCGCACTTAATGTACTAAATGGACCAAAGTGCCCTCAGGGAGGTGCACGAAGTTCATTATTAAATATTTCCCATTAACTCTTGTGCTGGAGAGGTTTGAAGCAGCGATGTATTAAACACAGATCACATATTCAATCCCAAGGTAGCGACTGTTGAATCTTTAATGTGGAGATGTGGAGAGTTGGAGCTGCAGGTCGGGCTGATCCCACCGGCGTGCAGCCATCAGTGAACCCTCTGAATACTGCATGTCCATGTTCTCATTTATTCAGGGAGGTCGTCAGATTACGTCTCTATTTATCTCCCTTCACTCGTTCTCTCTCCGTTTGTGTCCCACACGCTGCACAAAGGCAAATTTATCGCTGTAAAAAAAGCACTTCTCAGAGACGGATGTACAATATTTAGGACGGCAATTAAACTTTCCGCTGCACAGGAAACTTTTATGGGACACTTTCTGCATATTAATACTTTAAATCACCGTAAGACGCACTCATCCCATCATCGCCTGCTTTCATTAACCTCCTCTCATAAAGAGCTGGAAGAAGATGCAATATGACAACGACACAATGAGAAGAGTCGTGACGGAGGACGGCAGCAGAAAACTGTGCCGGTGAGATACTGGAGCCAAATTTAATAAGTTCAGTTTAATATTAATATACATCCTGCAGTTCATCATCACCTACACAGCCACATTTATGAGGACAGTCAGAGATATTTGTGGAAAATATGATCCTTTAATCTGTTTTATCTGTTTTGTGTCTCTCTTCATTTGTTCTTGTGTTTATTGGAGAGAAGACGAGAACTGACAAACCCACGAGATCCGTTCGTCACCTGGACGTTAACGTGTCTCGTATTCTGTTCGCGTGACAAAATGTGCGAACGCAGTAAGAAGTACGTGATTCATTAGAGTACAGTACAGTATACATTACAGTACCCAGCTCACAGAGGAACGGGCTTAGGGTTAACCCCCAACACAAAACCCAAGGTGGTAGAAGGGCAAAGTAGTTTATTGTAACTTAAAGTAGAGGATAGTGATTCACAGCTCAAACAAACCAAGGAAGAGGGCCGGTGGCTGCTGTTTACATCAAAAACAACATATAACCAAAAGAGGACTTTACGAGCTCCTACGTTCTTTAACTAACCAAAATAAAAGTAAACAAATTCTAAATATCTGAGCCAGCTAAAAACTGAACGACAGCAGAAACAGCACCTAGTGATTCTAATACAAGGATCTCGAGGCCTGCGTGAAAAGGGTTAACAGAATCAATCGGTTTCTAAGATTTAAACCCCGGCCACACTTCAGGGTTTTAATCGAGCAAGAACTTCCAGAGAAAAAAGGAGCACAAAGCACAAGGCAAAACCACAACTCAGCTTTCTAACAGTTCATCAAATTGTCCAACACAGAGTTCAGCTGCCACCAACAGTCAGCCACAGGACTGACAGGCTGGCACAGCTTTTGTAGGGCTGGAATTAATTGGACGGCTGTGATTGGTCCGCTGCTCCGGTGCCGCACCAATCAGGACAAAGGAGGTGGAGCAACTGGATCCTGGGGCTGTGCAGGCAGGAGATATCACCTGAGCACACACACACACACACACACACACAGTAAAAGGTGGAAAAGAGTAGCAGCTGTAACAGGAGTACATTACATATTTTAAAGTGAAGTGTGTCCTCATCACACCTGAGAGGTTTCCTGTGCTTTCAGCCGTCACACAGAACCAGCAGAGCTGCAGCCGTTCAGCTCGAGACCAACAGCAGTGAAAGGATTTCATCTGGTTATTGTTTGGAAGCAGCTCCAGTTTTATGGCCTCGCTCTGTCTCGTCTCTCACTCGGACTGAGGATGTGTAGAAGCCAGCAAAGTGTCTGTTAGAGGAAAACCAGGACGAGCAGTTAGTTTAAAATATCTTAACGTCTAATCTTATGTGGAATATAAGATTTTCTTTGTTTCTGTGATTTGACAGAAAGTTAAATCTGCAGAATCTGACAAATGAAGCATTAAAAAGTGAAAGATTTACTGACAATACACAATAATCACAAAATAGTTTGATCGTATCTACATTGTAAATTTACTCGAGTATTTCCATTTCATTTATACTTTTACTTTACAAACTAAGATTGTAGCAGGTTGACGACTCCTGGAAATGTGTGACTCACCCTGAAGCTGGTTATAAATAACACAAACATTTCAACAAATCTTTTTTGTTCGCCTCAATGTGGAATTTGTCGAAGTGACTGACGTAAAACCAAGAGAACTCCTCGTGCTTCATCTCGTCAGGGCTTTGACTTGGTGGATTGTCAGTGTTCACCTGAACATGTCGTCCTCAGATACCAAGAACAGGATTCAGTCTGTTGCTGTTTTCTTTCTTTCCTTTTTGTAGTTTTGCATCAGCCGTCTAGTCTGACAACATCAAGAAGCAGCTTTTCCTTGAGCCTCCTCAAAGTTTGCTTCTTGGCATCAGGAAGGATTTTTCTTGAACCATCAAACAGGTGAGTTGCACGGACGACCTGATTCTTCCCCGCAGGTGAACCGGGGACTGTGGGGAGCTTCAGACGCTGAAGTTGGGCCTGTGCTGAAAATGGTTGAAGCAGAATGTGATGAACATCAGAGTCTGGAAACAGGAGCCTGAATCACCTGAATCAGATCCAACACGCAGGATGTTTTGGTGCCACCGACTCACGGAGAGTTTGGGTCGACACTCACAGAGAGAGACGTCGGTCCAACTCAGCATCGTTCCTTATTACCAGCAGTGGAAAGTAACTAAGTACTGTACCATGGATCATCACTGTAAACCACATATGTGATGTGCGGAAATGAGAAGCCTGAAAGATGCAGCAACATTTGAACAACATTGCTCATTATATCGTTTAATAAATAATAAAACGCGTTCATTGTAAAATTAAAAGTCAGTTTCTGTGAGGAAGCGTTTGACTTCACGGATTGTTTATGTGGCAGCGTCACAGAGGTCATCGTCACCTCTCTTCCTGGATGTGATGCTCATCTCACTTTAATCTTGTTCATCTCTTGCAAGTGAGATTGATGTCGTGGGAGAAGCAGATCGATATCCGCGTTCCCCTGGGGAGGGAGATTAATGTGGGCCGAGGAGCCGCTTGAAAGGCAGTTAAGTGGGACACTTTCCCCGAGGAGATCATTCACATCTTAATTAGCTGTTAATGGGACAGAAAGTGACACAGTGTGTGTGTGTGTGTGTGTGTGCATTCAATGTGTGCACGTGTGTTTCTGTCATATCAGCATTTAATGAGATGTGTGTTTAAAGTCTCCAGTGAGCCACAGAGAAGCTGCTGTCACCGAGAGTCGTTCATTAATGATGCCTGGTTCACGTCGCTCTGATCATCGGCCTTTAAACATCCTGCTGTCATGTTTGTCATTTGTTGTTTCCTGTTTTATTTTGATATGCTCTCCTTCACTTCCTGCCCTTGTGTGATCGTCTGCCCCGCCCTGGTTACTTCTGCCCACCCCTCGTTAGCCCGGACGTTTTTGGCTCTTTGCTCACTTTTCCTGGACTTCGCCTGGTTTGAATTTCTGACCCCTCTTGAATTAGTTTGAGTTCTGTGGTTTGGGCCTTCGTCACCATCTCGTCAGCCTTTTGTACCTGATCAGGATACTTTTAACGTTGTCGATAGAGGCCACATGATAACATTATATTTCCTGTTTACATCCCAGAAGGCATCACAGGAACGTAACTTCCAAAGCTCAGAGCTTTATCCCAAATATTGTCTGACAAATAGAATTAAAATAACAAAGTAACAAATCCATTAATATTAACTTTACCTGTCAACATGCTTCTTTTATTCCTGGAGCTTTGACACTTTCCACCATCGATTCATGTACAGACATCGTGTTGAAATCTGTGGCTGCAAGACTAAAAACTTAATGACGCTTTGCAGCTGTTTTTTATTATGCAACTGTTTTAACATCACATGTAAAAGACACTGAGAGACTGTTTGGTGTGATTCTAATTTTACCTGCACAGCACATTACAGAGCCGCTCCCCGTGTCCTGTGGACGAGAACAGAGCTGCGTACGATTCTGAAGTGGCCCACTCAGTGATGTACAGCGGTCCGTCGTGTTGTCAGGCCTGTGAGTCACATGTTACACAACATCTGGTCCTACAGAATCATTAGCGCGTAAATGTGGATGAAAAGCGACTGTCTTCCCGTCTTTGTGAGCTCGTCATCGTCGCTCTCTCCGTAGGCCCGAGCCGGAGCCGCCGGGCGACCGAGCTCCGGCTCGACTGCAGAGAGCGAGTGGGAGGACGCTCCATTGTTGTCTAACACACAGTTTGTCAGACCGTGAGTCAGACGCTGCTGTCACAGGTTAAAAAAGAGCTTTGTTTTATTTTTCCTGCACCGAGGCGACATTTGTGAAGGTGATTAACACCAATTAATGCTCCGGGAGAGGACGGACGGCGTCGCACGTCTCTGAGATGGAGGGCAGCTGTTGAACCAGCTGGGCTGTTTCTGCATCACTGTGAAAACACACAGCGACACTCTGGGTGGAAAAAACTCGTTCTGCCAATGTACAAAAAACTGATTTGTAGTAATGATAAGAGCCTGGCGCCAGGTCCACACCACTGCCAGTGCCTATCAATCTGTGTGTGTGTGAGTGTGTGTGAGAGTGTGTGTGTGTGTGTGTGTGTGTGTGAGTGTGTGTGTGAGTGTGTGTGTGTGTGTGTGTGTGTGTGTGAGTGTGTTAGTGTGTGTGTGTGTGTGTGTGTGTGTGTGTGAGAGTGTGTTAGTGTGTGTGTGTGTGTGTGTGTGAGTGTGTTAGTGTGTGTGTGTTAGTGTGTGTGTGTGTGTGTGTGTGTGTGTCCATTTGGATGAGTTATTTACCTCAATATGAATCCTTCAGTTTCCAGCATGTATTAGCAGCTCCAGATATCCTGTGAGCTCCACAATCAGATTAAACCAGAGCAAAGGGTTAATTGCAGGTGACATCACAGCTTGTTAGAGGAGGAGACATGTAATAAGATTGTCTGCTGATATTTTACACCAGAACTTAATCCCTGATTGTTCCTCCTCGTCCGTGCGTCCTCACCTCGAGCAGCTGCGCCTCTGAAAGTCGACACTTCCTTCACTGCTGATCTGAACGATTTGAAGTGATCGAGAAAAGAAAATCATGTTTAAATACTAATACTATGCAATAGCAAATATCTGTTTGGCTTCATGGTGTGTTGGACACGAACAGGTCTTAAAAGTTTTCAGAATAATGGAAACATCTACATCAGGATCTTTGTGATCGGAGCTGACAACATTCCCATCAGCCTCAGCTGCTCATGTGGTGAACAAGTTAAACATCACAGCTGCTAAACATCAGCATTAGCTTTGTCTTGTCATGTCAGCGTTTAGCTCAGGGACTCATACAGCTGCTGCTGTGGTCGTTTATTAACATAAGTAAATGTGATTTAATGTATCTGGCAAATCACAAAATGTTCCGACTGAACACATCTGACAACTTGGAGCAACTGAGGCTTTATTTAACTTTTTCATGGTTCTGTTTAAATTAGAGAAATATGTGTCCAGGTTAAATATTGAAAACATCAACGGTGACTTGAAGCACAAGACAGAACATTTTTATTTTATTAACTTTAAACTGACGTCAGCATCTTTCCTTCACTTTAACCTCTCTGGTGTCAAAGGTCACCATCCATCAAACCTGTGACTGTTGTTCGAGACAAACATGCAACATGTTGAGCAGAATCCAGGAAGCAATTATGTTTCCCAACAATGTAAATGGGAAAAGAAATAAGCATTATATAAATGTAATTTCTTATGTGAGGTCTCTCATAGTCATCACAGACAGTTTGGACATTTCTGATGGAAAGAGATCGACCCTCACTTGACAGGAAATGAGAGAGAACAGAAACCCTGAACATGACAGGAGCATAAAGAAAGTGGATGGATGGACGAGATGCTAACAGCACCGAGAAGTTGGACAGAATGAATCCATCATTTATTCAGGGTTTTCTTGAATAAGTGATGGAGTGTGGTGTTAAAGGAAAGCTCCCAGAGGGTTAAAGTGGAAATATCAATCTGTGCATCAAAATGATCTATTTCTTATTCACAAGTGGGGATTTTGGCCTGATGGTGGCGCCAGAGGAAGGTCACCAAAAACATGAGGACTGATCCTTAAACATCCACTGCAAATTACACGTGTGACCATCAGCTTCCGTGATCCCTTTGTATAAACCACGGTGTCCGAGAGTCCGAGGGAAACCTTGGCACGACCGTCACACAGGTCAGAGGTGTCCTCCTCTGGGGACACTGCATATTTATACAGTACTTGATGGTAATCAGGCCTGTGGTTGGGGAGATATTTGTGGGACAGACGGATGAATGGATGGACTGAATGACTGAGAGAGCGTCCTTACGAGGTCAGCGTGCGCGACTTCTTCAGTAATCTTTCATGTGAAGGACCGAGCTGTGAATGTCGTCCGGGAGAGACGGAAGGTTTGCTCCGTCATCCCCGTCTCAACAATTCATCACGTCCTGCCCGTCTCTGCAATGTCAGGCTTTTCATCCTGCGTCCAAGTGTGGTCATTCACATCAGCCGTAAACATCCTGCCTTTAGAAACAAACAGGTTTGGGCCGGCGATGCTGAGGAGGCCTGAGGAGTCGGACTGGGTTTTGTTTTCCATTCATGTCTTCACAGTCTTAAAGACCTCTCACTCAGGAAATATCAATCCTTTATATTCTTGTTTTAAGGCTGGAAAAGGAAAAGAAAGGAAATTGCTTCTTCTCAGTATTGAGTTCACGGACGGTGACGGAGCTTAATGACTGTAACATGTTTGGTAAAAATCTCTATGTGTCTCTGTTTTCGCCTGCAAGCTGAAATCGCTCATACAGTTAATATTTACAATCCTACCAACACAATTTCCTGCTTTTTGCCAAATCACACAAGTCAATTTTCCCAAACAGAGACTCTGGTCTGAAGGACAAGATGATATAAGACAAATGAAACCAGACAAGATGAGAGCTTCTTCATCAGCGTCTCTGTTTGACAGAAAAGGTGCATTCGTGGACAAAAATGGACTCTGATGTGACACGTTTATCAGAGGGGTCACAGAATTAGAATAACTGAATAAATTCACTGGAATAAATTGTCAAAATCATTACCATAAGCTCATTAAGTGGGCGTCCGATGCCCTGCCATCTTTGAAATGTGGTTTTGTAGGAATTGTTATTCAGTTTGCTGAATGAGCCTCCGTCACCGACGAGACCTTTAACACCAGGCGCCTCCGAGAGGAGGAGGGACGACTCAGATTACAAGACAGATTCTTGTTGCCTCCTCTCAATGGAAGATCAGAGACTTGTTGGAGTGTACGGATGCACACGACCTTTGACCTCTCCTCAGTGAAATGTGTTCTTTCTTTTCTCTCCTGCATTAATTCTCATCAAATACCGATTTAGCTCCAAAGACCTTGTTGTGCTTACTTGCTCTTTGGCCAGTTTCTGTTCTCCTCCCACCTCATTCATCATTTTTAACGCCAGCTTTCTAATTATTTGTTCTTGTAGTATATGCACATTTTTCCACAGGGTGAGTTTTATTGAAGGAAAGATGCGTGAGGTGAAGGGGACACGTCTCTGGTATTTGGGCGAGTGTCAGTTCAGAGCCACGGCCCTTCTGTCCGTCAGTCCCCTGCAGTTTGTCATGCTTAACATTACTGTGCCGGTGTAATTCCAAACTAGAATTCATAATCGGGACCCGACCTGAAACCCTGAAGATGCATCTGTTTTCTCATCGGTCTGATTCTCCAAGCTGCTGCTGAATCAAAAGAATTCAGTGACGGTTTTCATTCTTATTTCACACAGTGTCACAAACTCTGATTAAGTCCAGAGTCCTGTTTTTCTGTATCACCATCTTCTTCCTGTCAGACAGAGACTCACTAATTAACCTTCTCTCATTTTCATGTCTTACACCTCTAACTGTTCTGTTACAGGAGGTTGTCGAGGTGAAATGCTGAACTTCTCTAAAGTTTTCGTATTAAAACCTCCTGCTACACTTTTTCCTTTATGTTCAGGAAATTAAAATGTTATGGCTAAATATAAAACAACACAATCACATTTCCTTCCTTTCTGCTTCACACACACATCTTTCGTTTCCATCCCATTAATGCTTGTAGTTTGGTTTGTTTTGGAGACTGGTCACAGAAATTGATAGCTTCCATCATCGGCCAAAAACGCAGTCTGTCCGAGCAATTAGCCTCGTCCCCAAAGGTTTGCTCGTCCTAATTGAGTTGGCAGCCAGACGTCTACGCTAATCCAGGCAAAAGTGTAATCTAGGATTTCTCAAGTTTTTCATTAGAGATAATTGTTGTCTCAGATTCTCAGAGATTTATCTCCGGGAACAGAATGTATCTGTTTTTCTCTGGAGGTCTGTGGCATTAAAGCACAGAGGAAGCTCCGCTTCTTTCATTACATCTTCAGGCCTTTATTGTCTGTTACGCTGCTGTGGATGCGATATGAGACCACATGCTGTGACGTGAATGTAATAATCAGAATGTGACGTACATTTCATGAACCTCCACATTGTTCAGCTTTGCCTCATCACTCTTCTCTGGCTGGGTTAACGTTTGTGAAGTGTTTACTCAGCGCACTCTTTAAAAAGAGCTTGTGAGTAGTGTTTGTCCTCTCAGTGTCCAGGATGGATGTTTGCAGACTGCAGCTTCTTGCCAAGCGTTCGTCTGCACCCCGCACATATTTAAACAAACTGCATGTGCTGCATTAAAAGCAATTAAAACCCTGAAACATTCATTCACTTTGCCAACATCTATTATGACTGAACCAAAGACTAATGAAAACAAATCTGCAGCAAATTCTGACTGATGACAGCGAACTCAAACGTTCCTCTGATCATTTTGAAGCCCAGACATCGAAGCAGCTTTAATTTAATCCCATATGAACCATAAACACAAGAAGACGACCTGAGTGTCAAACACCACTCAAGGTTCAAATCAAAGACCTGATGGAAGGTTAAAAAGATGTGTTGAAGCATGAAGTCCCAGTGGACGGACCCGAGTTCTCCTGTATTTTCTATCAATTACTTGTTATATTATCAGAGACAGTGCACATTAATCATTACTGTAAGTGTTGATTAACACATGCTGCGCTAATTAAAAATACAGGAATAATATTGAAGCATTGACAGAGAGACTCATTTAAATAAGGCAAATAAATGTGACGTCGTGTTTCATTTGTGTTTCCACGTCGTGACAACAGCTTCACTGTTGAGCTGCTGAGTCCTTTTTAGGAGGCTGCAGTTTCCTGTAACACACTCAAACATTCATCGTTTATCCGTGACTTTGGGCTCAGACCACAGGAGCAGATGTTAACAGATGTTCTTATTAAGCTTGTCAGAGGGAAAATGAGTATAAATGAGTGGAGAGACGGTGGACAGTTCAGAGACGTCCCGATCAAAGACAGAAAGAAAGAGGCTCCAGCTGTGTTTTCCAACATGGCAGCTCACACAGACCTTCTCCTGTGCTTCGCAGCGTCTTGTGTCACTGATTCGATCTGTTCAGCTTCTTCAGGTTAAATATAGTTTTTATGGTCTGGATTCGGGCCACAGTCCTTGAGTGCCTCCATGCTCATAATAAACCAGGAGAAATGATATTTATCATGGATTTCACTTTGCATGAGACTTCTATAACCAGAGGGCATTTTTATTGGGCATTTTACAGGAGCCAGAAGAATCTTTACTGGTTCACAAGCAACAGTCTGACAAACTTTCTGACATGGTCCATTTGAACAGCATTAAAATGTAACCGATGATTCCCGACGTCCTCTTGTACAACCTGTCTGATCAAACATGGCAACTGTCCTGTCAAATTACCTGAACCAGCTTCAGTCAGTTGGCTTCGGTCTCTGCTCGTGTTTACGTGAGTAAATCAGTCAGTGTCAAGAAGTAAAGGTTAACTGGGAGGCCACAGTTAACTGGGAGAGATTTTATAGGTCACACACTTATCAGCTATTTCTGCTATTTTCAGCTCTGGACTGTCACACGTCATCTTATCCAGCTAATGTCACTGTGCCTTCATACGTCAACAGATCAGTCAGTGAACTGATGATCTTTAACAAGATTTGATGAAAACAGGTTGTACAAATATTTTATTTACTCTTTCATTTTTCCATGATGTCCAGAATCTCTGTACCGCCGACATCATTCCATTGCATTTATTTAGCTGATGATTTTATAGTGACACAATAAGTGCATTCAAACCAAAATTGCAAGAATATATTCTGTATTATTCAGATGTTTTACTGAAGCATTATCTTATCTTATCAATGAAGCAATAGAGCAGCATTTTCCTGTTGCAGCTCCTCCAGGTGGCGCTGGTCAGCTGGTTCAGTCCAGTGGTTTTTCTCTCGGACTCAGCAGCTGCTTTGAAACCACTTTTACAAAGAGCATTTCTTCAGCTGCCTCCTTCAGCTCTTCCTCTGTCTCCTCTCCTCACTTCAGATCAGCTGAAGAACTAAAAGATCAGTTTATTTATTTATTTGGTATTTTTTCCTTTATCTGACAGTGAAGAGATAAAAGGACCATAACTGAACCAAGCTGTTGCAGTTAAATTGAATGTGTGTATTTCCATTTGATGCAGCTTTCTACTTCTCCTCCACATCTCAGAGGCAAATAATAACAATGAAAATCACAATGTAACAGATGTTTTCCAATAAAAATCATTTTAAAAATATATAAAGTGATTTTTAAATTATTTATAGAGTCATTCATCTTTATATTTAGGTTTTTGGTTATTTTAATTAAATGTTGGTCTTTACATTTGTTTTCATTCACATTTATTCCATTTTGTTGCTTCATGTTGTTGAAAGTAAAAGTTTTGATGAACAGGAAGCGGAACAAAACCGGAAGCACGTGTCGTTTACGTCACAGTTAAAAAACAAAAACAAATCGTTGTGTTGCAACATTTTCTTCTGTTGTTGATTTTCACTGTTTGTCGAGTTTGCTGCTTTGAAAACATCCGCATCGTCTCGAATCAACGTGTTCATGGTGAGATTTAATATTTTATCAAACTGTCGAAGTAGAAACCGGAAACCAGCCGCGTTTTTATCTGATGCTAACGTGAGCTAGCTAACGGAGCTAACGAAGCTAACTGCAGCTAACGGAACAACAGTGTTGCTCAACTGTCAGCTGGACACGTTCAGAGGAAAATGGAGCTTGTGCCCATGTTGTTGTCTCCTGTGTCTCAGGTGGATGTTTGGGTCCAGCTGAAGCTGTAGTTCACCGGGAAGCAGCCATGGCTCAGCAGAGAGGAGTGAACAGCCTGCAGTTCAACCAGGACCAGAGTGAGCTGAGAGCTGCACGATGAGCTAACTGAGGCTAAACACACACACACGTTGTATCTGAACCGTCTCCTCTTCTCACAGGCTGTTTCTGCTGTGCTATGGAGACTGGGGTCAGGATCTACAACGTGGAGCCGCTGATGGAGAAAGGTCACCTGGGTGAGTTGGCTGTCGATGAACAGGTTTACACTGTGGTGGTCCTCGATGCTAATGAAGGTTTGGACAGGATTTCTTTCTCTCGGGGAGCTGATGTGATATATGATAATAAAACAGCACAATTCACAAAGTGCTTTATATAAGAGCAAAGAATTGTGCCATTTACACTAAACAGCTGTTCCAGCTTGAAGAAAAGCACCACTGACACAGTCTGTGAACCCCGGCCTCCAGTCTGTTCGCCAGAGGAACCAACCGTTCACCAAGCTCGGTTTACTTGTGATGGAGAGTAAGACTGAGGCCCTGAAGACATCTTCTCAGAATAAACCCAATGGTGTCATTGCTCTTGGCAGTTTAATGACAGAAGGTCTGGTTTCAAACTGGAGGTGTGTTGTTTGAAAGGCTCAGGTGTTGACCAGGCAGAAAAAGTCTTAGCATCTCACATCTGCCACCAGCGGTGTGTGATAGCAGCTGTCGCGTCAGTGTCTTGCTCATGGACAGGACAGGAGAAGCCAGGGATCAAACCACCAACCCTGTGATCAAAGGAAGATCTACTCAATCTCTTTAGCCACAGCTGCCTCACAATAATTGTGACGCAAAAATCCTTCATTTTCGAAGTGTATCTTTGACTTTTTATATATGAAGCACAGTGTGACACCTGAACGAGTAGGAAAGGGTTTTACAAACCTGATAGATAATTCATTCATATCTGTTGAATCATACAATAAAGTTAAAATTAAAAAATAAATTTAGACCCTGCAAGTTCATCAAATGTGTTGATGTAATGTCACGTTACAGGTGATGTTTCTGTTTCCCCACCTTTGGGTGTGAGCTTCATGTGTTGTAGAAAAGTCTCTTTGTTGCTGTAAAAGCAGCCTCATCTACATTCATGCATGTAATCAGTTTGGCAGCCGTCTATGTTCATACTTGAGGTGCAGTTAAATTAAAAATGTCTCCTGGTTTTCCTGCAGTGTATTTATGCAGAACCAGCTCGTGTAATTTGTCAGTAAAATGCCGTCCAGAGTGATGACTTTTATTACAAGAGGGGAGGTGAAATATTGAATTATCCACCTCCACCTTTAAGATTAAGACATAATTTTGACTTTTTCATTTTGTCTGTCTGTGTGTGTTTCCAGACCACGAGCAGGTTGGCAGTGTGGCCCTGTGCTCCATGCTGCATCGATCCAACCTGCTGGCCGTCGTTGGAGGAGGAGTAAACCCCAAGTTCTCTGAAATATCTGGTGAGTTGGATGAAGTCTCTTAATATTTAAGGAGAAGTTCTTATTTTTTCTCCAGTCAGTCTGAACGCTGCACATCCATGTCAGATATTATTGAGTGACACCTTCATAGTGCGACTACACTTTTTAATTCTCTTTGTCCAAATATGACTTTAAACTTTATTGTTATTATACAATACAGGATTGTGCAATGGAAAGCCGCTCTGAGCTACACACTCAGAAGGTGTATAAACAAATATTAGTAATATTATATACAATAAAATAGAACAAAGTAACAGTGGTACTGACACACACAGACATACAGTGTGTTACAGTGCAATAGCTTGATGTAAAAGCAGCCACCTGGAAAGCTTCATTACTGAAACCTGATTTTGATCTTTTTCCTTTTTGTCTAAAATAAACTAATATAGTAATTGTTTTATTTCAGTGCTGATCTGGGACGACGCTCGGGAGTCACGAGACCCCAAAGACAAGCTGGTGCTGGAGTTCACCTTCACCAAACCTGTTCTAGCTGTTCGCATGAGGCACGACAAGTGAGTTTACTGTGACCACTCGCTTCACCTGTGGTTTGTCCCTGTGCAGCCACGTGGAAGGAAAAGAACTATTACTTAAGTTTAATGAATATAACTGGGGTTTTTTTCTAGGATCATCATCGTATTAAAGAACAGGATCTACGTGTACAGTTTTCCAGATAATCCTGTCAAACTTTTTGAGTTTGACACCAGAGATAACCCCAAAGGTGAACAGTCCTTCTCTTCTTCTGTGTTTTTTCCTCCATCATGACCTTAACACTATAATAAATGTAACTGTCTTTCTTCCAGGCTTGTGTGATTTATGTCCCAGTCTGGAGAAACAGTTGCTGGTATTTCCAGGTCATAAATGTGGCAGCCTGCAGCTTGTTGTAAGTTATAAACACACAGACACACAGAGCTGACCTCGAAAGAAAACATCAGTTGTTCAGATTGAAGGTCAAGTAAGAACTACTGTTTCCTTCAGGACTTGTCCAACACCAAACCTGGAACATCATCTGCCCCTTTTACCATCAACGCCCACCAGAGTGAGATCGCCTGCGTGGCGCTGAATCAGCCCGGCAGCGTCGCAGCTTCAGCCTCTCGCAAAGGAACGTTGATCCGCCTGTTCGACACGACGACCAGAGACAAGCTGGTGGAGCTGCGCAGAGGAACCGACCCAGCCACCCTCTACTGGTACACACTCGAGCAGTGATGGATAATGTGTGTGTACTGACACAGTTTATCAGAGTTAACAGACTGTTGGTGGTTCTACAGGTCCACACAAGAACAGCACAGTGAGACGTTCAGTGGATCAGTTATGTTAATGCAGGGAGTACCCAGTACTTCACTGTTGAACGTCAAATATAATCTAACAAGGGACATAGAGAAGTAAAACCATTAGAGTAAGTAGCTATAGAAATGTAGGTGACAGACTCCGTGTGTTGATGTGCTGTGTCCCCACTCTTATTGAAAACCAGTACTTGTGTGTGTGTGTTGAAGTTCAGTTCCTTCTTGTCTGTTTATTTCTTCCAGCATCAACTTCAGCCATGACTCCTCCTTCCTGTGTGCCTCCAGTGACAAAGGCACTGTTCACATTTTTGCACTTAAAGACACCAAACTCAACCGCCGTTCTGCGTAAGACCGACCTCTTCATCAGATCACGTTTCTTTGACCTCTCTGAGGAGTTGTGTTGGTTACTGTTCCTCCCTCTGCCTCCCACAGACTGGCTCGTGTTGGGAAGGTGGGCCCTGTGATCGGTCAGTATGTGGACAGCCAGTGGTCGTTGGCCAGCTTCACTGTGCCGGCGGAGTGTGCCTGTATCTGTGCTTTTGGAAAGAACACGTCCAAGAACGTCAACTCTGTCATCGGTGAGGAAAAACATAAAGATACTCACAATGCTTGTTTTTTGTACTGATGGAATTAGAGCAGTGAAAATGTACAGAATATACTAAGTGAACTATTGTAGTGCAGGTCATTCCCCCCTTCAATGCTTTTTACCAGGTGTTTATTATCAACTGGCCTTTATGTGTTTGTGCTGTCCATGACAAAGGTCACTAATTTAATACAGACTTTTATTTCAGAGGTTTACATTATGAACTCAACAGATTAATATTCAACATCATTTTCTCGTGTTGAAGGTTTGGTTTGCAGCTTAGACCTCAATAAAATCTCCTTTCTTATCTGTTCTTCAGTTGAGAAACTAATAAATCTTTATTTGTTTTTATTGTTTCCACATTACTTTCCTCATCCTCTGATGTCTGAGTGCCGCCACACTTCAGATGGCAGTGTTCACTCATTACCAGGCCAATCACAGCACTGTATGCCAACAGATAGAGTTGTTTGTGTCCTATTAAGACATGAGCTCCAGAATGTGTTATTCACATTCTTGTATCACTGCATTCGACTCAGTGTTGCTTGAAAACAAAACAATGTAATTTCACTTCTCTCCCCTCCTGCAGCCATATGTGTGGACGGGACCTTCCATAAGTACGTGTTCACCCCTGATGGAAACTGCAACCGAGAGGCCTTCGATGTGTATCTGGATATATGTGATGATGATGACTTCTGAGGCCAGCTGAACATTACTGCGAGGGCAAAGATGTGAGGACGAGGAGGAAACGCGAGGAGGACAACGATGACAAATGAAAACGAGTGGAGTTAATGATTATTGTTGTGTTCTGGAGGCAACTGGGAAAATGGCCTGAGACACAGAATCCGAGATGTGTGGAGAAACAAAGACTTGATGCTGGGGCCTGTTTTCTAAAGTCCTTTGTGTTTGTAATCAGTCGTATCTACAATATGTAGCAGCGTGAATATAAACCAAGTTCTCCATTAGCCTGTAACCTTGTTGCATCATCAGTCTGACTGGTTGATGTGAAAAACCCGACATGACGAATACAAGCTCAGTGATTTGCTGTATTTATGAGAGGTTCCCAGTTTAAGTCAAACTGACATTAAAATTTGTTTTTGCTAAGAAAATCCCTGGTGTTTGTTTTGACTTGTTTACTATTTTGGTCAAATTAGATGATAAGATTGATACCACTCAGTTACATAAGAGGCTTCAGCACAACAGTTCCTGGAGTCCGCTGGATGCCTGGCAGAGCCGAGAAATGCTTTGGCATCCAACTCCCTATCAATAAACATGATGCGACCTGTTAATTAATGAGCTTCAGGGGTTCTGGTAGGTGGAGTTTGTTACCTTTAGACAGAACCAGGCTGTTGCCCTGTTTCCAGTCTTTATGCTGAGCTGAGCTAAGCAGCTGTAGCCTTGTATTCAGTGGACTGGATGATATGAGAGTGGTCAAAATAAAAGAAATGTGGAGGTCGTCAGTAGCAGACTAATCTTGATGAAGACAATGATATACAACCTGGTATCATCAGCATAGAAATGATTATTGCAAAGTTCTGGAAAATAAATATTTTGTCTAGAGTAAATACTGGGGGGTTGAATTCTTGTCGGACGCCTTGATTTGAAACCATCAGCAACAACAATCTGAACTGTAGAAATATCTGACCTGAACCAGCTGTAATCACAAACATCAACACGATGAAAAGTGATTGGCTGCATCAGAAGCCTTGGATAGATCAACTCGACGTGCAGCACAACGTTGTAAAGCCTGACTGCTTTTTCCTCCAGAAAGACTTATAGTAAAAAGCCAAATAATCCCAAATCAAAGTGCAGTGCACAGAATATTTTGTTCAAGTTTGACTGTGTGAGTCTTCACACTAAACACTGCAGCATCTTTGGTGTCACTTCATTTAACTTCATCGGCTGCAGATCAAGTAGAAAACCTAACACCCTCTCAGTGACACAGCGAAGACAAGGGAGCGCTGCCTTTAAACCTCCCATCATCACTCGACTCCACAGTAAAAAAAAATACTAATTAAAAAGTAGAGTCTGTGATAAACAACACACAGCGAATGTTGGACTTGTTTTTTCACCCTGCTGATTACATCTGAACTTCATTTCACTGACTTGGCAGGAAAGTAAATGTTGTAATATTTGGTTAAAGAGCAGTTTGCAAAGATCAGATCAAACTATGAATGAACGTGTTAATTAGTGTCCGCTTCACTGACTGAATGAATCATAATGAAACCAGAGTTTACTCCAGTTTAATGTCGGATGTAATTATTTTAAAGCTTCATTCATCACATTTTAGTTTCATACTACAGTGATTCTAATCTCTTTGATATTTGTATTTAACTGCATCCTTTGAAACTTCACCCTGTGAAATCATCATTTCCTCTGGCGGTTTACAGGCCCAAATCCAGAGATTACCGATTTTTAACAAGGAGATTATAGAAGTTTCATTTGGGTCTTGAAATGTTTCTGTGAGTTCTCGACGTCACATGTTGATCCATTACCTGTAACCTCTGGAGGGCCGAGTGGAGCTGGAGCTGATCCCAGCTGGGGTTCACCTGGACGGGTCACCTGTTCATCACAGGCTGCAACATAGAGACAAAAACAACCTCTCACACCTGCATCAAGTCTGTTTGCTACCAAAACATAATTGGACAAACAGTTTAGTAAATCTTAGCCATAACGTGTAGGAGAAGACAGGTCGGTTGATGCTCAGCTGAGTTTGGCATGTTGCTAATATTAATCCATCTCGGCTGAATGATGAGTGAAAACTTTGCTGCCGGTCGCTTTGGAGCAAAAGTCAAAGGAATTTTCATCCACTGGGGATCATGGATATCTGCTCATTCTTTTTAGGGCAACTCATCCAGCAGTTGTGGAGATATTTCGGTCTGGACAGTGACGGTGGAACGACTGAGCGGCCGACATCATCATCCCTCGAGCCGCGTAGAGTAAGAAATAAAGAGCGTGTCAGTGTCAGTCCATTGTCGAAGGCTTTTTGCTGCCTGCTCGGCGTTTCCCTCCCACAGATACGTCGTCTGACATCCTGCAGAGGGCTACAGGAATGAGCATTAATGCAAACACACACACACAAGCCAAAATGAGAACACAGCTCATAGAACCTGGTTTATGTTCATGTCATTCATGTCTTTGTCTGTAAGAACGTCCTTTTTGTTTTTCAGGCCATTCAGCAGCTTCACTACATGAAGAACATGATGCAGAGCCTCTGTTCTAATGGACAATTGTTCTGAGTCACAAAGCTTCACTGGATCATCAAAAACTACCTCCATAGAAAGAGAACGTCTTCAAAAGGCCAAAATCGGTGGTGATGTGCTTTAAAAAATGAAATATAAATAAGAAACTGAGTCAACAAACCAATTAAATGTTTCAAAAAGCAAAGAAAAAGAAGCTCCTGGTTTTCTGAGGGAATTTTAACATCACTTCTATTTGTCATTACAACATGTTCAGTTTCCAGATGATGTTTTATCACCATGTTCACAGTGTTGTGACATTTAATAAACCAGCACAAACTGTATGTCGAAAGTGAGAGTTCCTCCACCAGAGAGTAAAAATACTCTTACATACTGAGTTTTCAAAGTACTGAGTGCAGAAAAATATCACCTGTGACTGTTCTGTTATTCCTCCTGCAATAATGTAAAAGAAGGAATTTCACTGTTGGTGTTGCAGCAAATCTTCACATTTGTGAAGATCAACAAGATCAAGATCAACGATTATCAAAATAGTTCACAATTAATTTTCTGTCAATCAATTGATTGATCAATGAATAGTTTGAACTGTACTCTTCATGTGTTTTGTGCATAAATCTTAATTTATAAATGTCAGACAAGTGTAGTGAAGTAAAAAGCTCAATATTTGAGATGTGGAGGAAGAGAAAGTGGCATGAAAAGAAAAGACTCATATAATGTACAAGTACTTCAAATTTGTACTTAAAAACATTACTTGAGTAAATGTACTTCGATCCCACCACTTATGAGACAACATGTCATTCGGATTTGTCAAACATCAACAGATCTTTGTTCTCAAACAGCAGCATGAATCATCTCGCTCTGTGCAGAATAAAGTTTCGAATTATAGACACATCCACATTTATTTATTCAACGTAATCAATGTAAGGAATAAGATCTAAGAAATGATTCTATAAATGTCTGCGTCTACCATCTGTCACCATTTCAAAGTAACTTTATGCTTTTATTTTGAAAAAGAACTGAACAAAGTTGATGTTTCCAGGAGAAAAAGACATTTGATCATCTCTTTGTGTTGCCTGAAGTTTCATTATAACTCTGTCAGTTCTGTGAAGCTTCATTTCCTTTTCACTGTGAAGTTTTCCTCTTATTATCCTGTCAGTTAGACAAAGGTGTTTACTTCACACTGTTTATGACGAGGACGGACAAATTAATGTTTTCATTTTGATTTTAACTTGTTACCACACATGTGACTATTTTGACAAAGAAATGTGATGATTTTATTCCTCCTCTCCTGAAAGAAAAAGGGACTTTTTGTGTTTTTCTGAACCAAAATGAGAGAAAAAAAAAACAACATATTTTCTGTTATCTGGCGCCCTCTGCTGGTCTGTCAGCGGATCAGTTACAATCAACACATCATTTTCTGTAGTTTTATAACGACCACAAACATCTTTCACATTACTTTTACTTGCTATTGTCAGTCAACAATATTATTATAATAAATATTGATTAGAGCCACTTTATAAATAACAAAATAAATAAATCATGTTTCTTACAGACTGATGTCGTCATTGTCTCCGGCCAAAGAAAAGTTTATTGAATTGTTATGAACGGATCATGTGAACAGGACAAATCTTTAAAACAACTTACTCTTTGATGAAAAATTGTCGTATAGCAGCTTAATTGAAATTTAGCACAATTACAACTTTTTACTTTTATCCCAGTTCATCAATAGTCAAGTATAAGTCAATGTATATTAAATGGTTTATAACACACTATAATGTAGTTATGAGCAGACATAAGGTCATTTAAAGTGTTTATTAATGTAGAGTATTTGGCAGCAGTTTTAACTTCTCCGATGAAGACACATTTTCTTTCATCATAACTGTGTTTTACTGCATTATGGTTTATTATCTGCTCATACAGCTGCTTCCAGTTATGGGTGTCTCACAGGCAGAGTGACAGTTAAACACGTTAAAGCTACATTATAGTGTCTTATAAACTACTTATAAATGCTCAATAATGGGTGTTAAACTAAGTGCAAATTATTAATCTGCCGATTATCTTTTTGATTAATTGTTTATTCAATCAAATGTTAGAAAATAGTCAAAAATGTGTGTCTCAGTTTCCAAGAGACCAAGGTGACTTTTTTGTTTGATATTAGATTTGCAAAGATATGAAACAGAAAATTCTCACATTTGAGAAGCTGGAACCAGAGAATATTTTGAGTTCTTGCTTGAAAATAGATACAATTAATCGATTACTGGTTTTAGCTGATAACTTTCTGATCTGTCAGGAACCCGCAACAGTTTATTTGTCCAAAGTAAGTTTAAATATAACCCAACCACAGTCAAACCATCGACCCCTTAGTTCCACTTGAACAATCAAACAATCTGAGATTACAGCTTAAAATGAACAATATCATCACACAGTTTAAGCTGCCAGTCATAACCTGTTTTTCTTTCAGATGTCCAACGTGAGTCGTGTCCAAGTGGAAGATAATTAGTCCAGAACCATGTGTCAGGCTTCACTGGGAAACAGGAGGACCAAACATCTCCATGGTCTCCACAACGAGCGACAGATGATCCAGAAACGAGTTCACAGACACTCTGAGGATTCGAGCTTCATCTGCGCTCCACCTCCTGAAACACACGAAGAAGAAGTTCAGCGGAAGACATCAACACTGTGACTGTCAGATGAAGGCCGAGGAGGTTTGAAGCAGCTTCCTCACACTGACAACGTGCTGCCGGACACTGTGAGCTGTTTGCTGATGCCGCCTTTCCTCGGCTCTCGGTCCGGCGACAGAGAGCGCAGAGCGATGTCGGCCTCACGAGACGACGGGAAGGGAACATCCAGAGAACTGCAGGAGGGTCAAGGAAGACGAGACAAGAAGACATAACACCTACAACATGTCCCTGAACATCTTCTCTGCTTTCAGTCCACCAGAACCCTGAAAAACCACCAGGACAAGAGCTTCTATCCAAACTGTCTGTGCACAATAAAAAAAATGTTCACTTCTTTTGTTTGTGTACATTCACGTCACTAACCTGACGATAAAGTCAATATATGCAGCATATTGTCAGCAGGGGTGGGAAGGAACGAAGTACATTTACAAGTACTGCACTTAAGTACAATCTTACATGAGTATTTCCATTTTCTGCTACTTTACACTTCTACTAAAATCTAAAATTCAGAGGGAAATATTGTGCATTTCACTCCATTACATTTATTTGACAACTTCAGTCACTTTGTAGATTCTGATTAATAATACAAAATATAATACAGAAATAAATTCTGATGTTTTATTATAAATTAAGATAAAAATTTGTTGATCCCGGGACCAAATCCACAAGCGACCCAACAGTGGAGGAATTTAAATGAGCTCCACCAGCTGCAACATGAAAGTGATGAACACATGAATATTTCAGTCATCATAATACAAGTCTATATATTATTCTGCAAAGTTAGTACTTTCACTTTTTGTACTTTAAACGAATTTCTAATATTTTTGTACTTTCATTAGAATGTTGACTTTTACTTGTAACAAAGTATTTCTACACTGTGTATTTTTACTGAAGTCAAAGGTCTGATCCTCCAGCTCTGACTGTCAGTGATTAACAGTCAGTTTCAAACCTGTTGGAGCAGCTGGGACCAAAACTGGATGTTCGCTTGAAAAACAAATCATCCCCTGACAAAAACAGGCCAAACTAACATGTTTCACTTCCAGTAAATATCAGAATTAAAACTACAGACTCAGGATGAAACAGATTCGCCTCCTTCAGTCGCATTTAAGCTGCAGAGAAACCGGAAACACGAGCTGCTTTCCGTGTCATAGTTCAACGATAATTTAATGAAAACAAAGACGGAACTTTAAGAAACAGAGATAAAACATCCGGAGCTGATTTTACAGGATACAACTCCAGTTTGCCTGTTTCATGGTTTGTTTCTTCGTCTGTCGCCGCCATCGTGCCTGTTGTGTTCAAGTGCAGGACATTTCCGGAGAAGAAGAAGAGCTGCGCGCCAGAACAGAGACAGTGACCGCGCGCTGCTGCCTCCCAGCGGCGGAGCGCAGTAATACAACTGTTTCTCCACAAATAACAAGGATAAATAAAATTAAACTAAATTAAATAAAATTAGGTTAATAAAACAACATTGTGAAGGTGTCACTTTGGGCTCTGGATCATTGTGACCACATTTCTCACTGTTTTCAATAACCGATCGATCAATGGAGAAAAGAATCAGCAGATGAATCCAGAATGAAAAGAATCATTAGTTTCAGTCCTGAACAAAATAGTTGAAAATGAGCTCCAACAGGAAAAATGCTGCTTTTACATGAACGAGGAGGAAAAATCACCTGATGACAGAAGATGAACAGAAGAACAGACACAGTTTGATGCTCTGAACACTTTCAGGACATTTGACTGATGATACTTAGATTCACTTCAGTTACATTTTGCAGGACTTTAACTTGTAAAAGAATATTTAAAAATTGCAGTATTAGTACTTTTACTGCTGTGAGTCCTTCCTGGTCTTTTATTTTGAAGTCGTGCTGTCACAATCAGCTGTTTCTCTTCATCCTCGGAGTCAAACTGCTGAAGCTTCAGAGTCTCTGAGTGAAGCTGCTTCATCGCTGCTGCTCATGTTGTTCAATTCAGCGACATGATGACGTTTCATCTCTGAACATCTCTGATCACTGATCGATTGATTTATTGATCCATCGGAACCGAAGCAGCAGAAAAGGAGCGAGAAACGACTCAACGATCTTCAGACTGAAAAAGTGAGTTCATGATGAATTTATGGAGAAAAGCTTCAGATTATTATATCATATTTAATATATATTAAAATATATATATACAAATATTTAATGTGGTGTTGATGAAATATTTACTGTTCATACTTTTACTGAGACAAACAGGCTGAGAGGAAGGAAGAAGAAGTACAAGTACTAACACCACAGAGTAGAAATACAAAAGTACAAAAGCATCAAATTGTACTTAAAGTACCAAAAGTAAAAGTACTCATTGTGCAGAATGACTCATTTCAGAATCATATTTATTCGATTATTGGATTAGAATTATTGATCAATTAACCTGTTCATCACTCTAATGCTGGAGTCGATGACACATACATGATGACATACTACTACTACACTACTGTATACTCTGTACGCTGCTGGGCAGCTTGTGAATTTCACCATGGGATTAATGAAGGTTTATCTCATTCAAAGTTAATAGATCATAATTTATTTGTTGGTTTTTATTACGAAGGGTATAAATTACTATAAAGGAGCGAGTAACTGAAGTAATCAAATAAATGTAGTGGAGTAAAAAGTACAACATTTGCCTCTGACATGTGGTGGAGTACAAGTAAGTAAAGTAGCAGAAAATATTAATATTCAAGTACCGAGTACTTGAGTAAATGTACTTAGTTACTTTCCTCCACTGCCTCCATGTTTCCAGCTGTGACATGTTGATCTTCCTCCTCCAGTTCTTCAGCCCGGTGTTCGTTCATGGCTGCGTGTAAGAGCTCCGGGACCCTGAGGGACCTGCAGCTGGCTCTGCAGCTGAAGATCGAGGAGCTCAGGCAGAGAGACGCCCTCATCGACGAGCTGGAGCTGGAGCTGGACGCCAAAGACGACCTGATCCGGCAGCTGCAGGTGGAACTGGACCGACACCGCAGCGCCTCGCAGCTGTCGGTCGGCTCTGGAGAGGCAGCAAACACAGGTGTGTCAGCGCAGGTACCTGCCGGCTCAGGTGGACACACAGGTGCAATGTAACATTTAGAAGTACTATGTGGTACTTGCACTTCACTTGAGTATTTCCATTCTGTGCCACTTTCTGCCACATCTCAGAAGGAATTTGATGAACTGAAAGATGAAGTTTTCCTTTATGGGTAGAAAATTACAGTAAGGAATTAGTATTTTTATGAAAGTAAAGGATACAAATACTTCTTCCACCACTGCCTAGAACTGAACTGAGTACTGAGGTTATGGGACGACTCCCCAAAGTTTCACCAGACACCAAATCAGCTGAGCTTTGATGTTTTATTATGATGCTTCCAGGAATAAAATCTGGGCGAGGAAACGCTGAATGATTTATTTACTGGCCTAAAAAGTTACAAAAAAAAAAAGACTCCCTGTAAATATCAAGTGTTTATTATTATATATTTATGATGCACCCACACGCTGGAGATGCTTATTGTTTAGTCTGTTTTATATTCTGCTCCTGAACACATTCAATTTCAACTCAATGTTCTTTATAGTTTGTGAGATAAACGCACTGGAATTTGATCTCAAACTGTCCTCAGGCCGTTCAATTCACAGGAAAAACTCAGAGGACGTGACCTGAGCAGCGAAAGGTCCTGCTGCAAAATATCATTCCAACAAGTGATTTAGTCATTTCAAAGATGTTTACTTACTGAGTCGTGTTCACACTCTTATCAAACAGCTGCTTCAACAGCAGAAGAATCTGTCTCAACTGTTTTATCAGATGAAACAGTCAATTCAAACATCGTCTGGGATCTTTTCACAGGAGGCGTCACTTCTATGAAAAGACAGAAGAGGAAAGAAAAACACAAGTTACACAACAAAGCTTCCACATCAGACTCTGGGAAACTGCTGGTTTTATCACATGAGTCCAAACCACTGAGCCACCAGGACGTCTCAGACAGGACGAGGGTCTTCATTATCCTCAAGTGTCTTTATATGTTCATTATTTCAGGATTGTGCTTATTCCACAGATTTATCATTTCAAGCCTTTAAAGAACCAGAAAGAACCAGAAAGAACCACGGTCATATTCCAGCAGAGTCGGGGGGGAACAAGGGGTTAATGTTGTCCCAGCAGCTCATGGATTTGGACGTGACCGTCCAGGTGTCCCTGCTGAACTGTCCTCTCTCTGGATGTGTCTATAAGGAGCAGCGGTTCAGACTCCGGCTGTTCCTGATGAGCCTCAGCGCACGAAGAGACAGGCCATCTCTGCCGAGCCCACGGCGCTGGACCCGTCCCAGCTCACTGACGTTACCCTGACCAGCTACTGCAAGACCAAAGAGTGAGCACACACATACACACACACACACACACACACACACACACACGCCTGAGGACGGGCCTGTCTGACCTTCCTGTGTACGTGCAGGTCCAGCGAGCTGATACAGAGGGCTCTGATGGACAACGACTTCATGAAGCACCTGGAACACGGGCAGGTGAGAACACACCTGTGACCATCGACCTTCATGTGTGTGATTTTAAACGGCGACTAATTCGCTCGCTCGTGTTTGCAGATCGTCACCATCATGGACTGCATGCATCCCACCAGCCTGGCCAAGGGCTGCTGCGTCATCCAGGAGGGAGACGACGGCTCCACGGTCTACGTTCTGGAGGGTAAGACCGGTCCGCGCCTCTGAACGCTGTGGGTCACCGTCAGGTTCACACTGTGTTTATGTCAGGTGAGATGATAAAGAATAATTTCAGAATGGAAACGACATTACTGCCACTGTGGCAAGAAAAACTCTCCTCTCTCTACACTGAAGCTGCTCTGCTCAGTGGGAGGAAGTGATCCAAGGCGAAGCCTGAATTGACTGATATGAACGTCCCGTTTATCTGAGCACAACATTGATAAATAGCCTGGACGGGTCCGAGTAAACAGACGTTCTATCAGAGACATAATGTGACACAGAGTGAAATGTGGAGAAAGTCTGGTGGAGAGAAAACAGCAGGAGACACATTGAGCCAGAGGGGATTTCATGCTGAGATCATCCGCTGCTCAAACACATTCTGCTGAACAAATGCACAGAAACGTCCACTTCAGTCATATGTTTGTGACACCTTCACTCGTCTGTCGTCAAAGACTCATTCACTCTCAAGGACAGTCGGTCTTTCACAGACCGACGGCAGCGCTGCCGCGTTTTCCCTCATCTATAGAAAACTATTTCCAAGGTTGTTCAAAAAGCTTGTAAATCATTAGAATGAGAAACTTGTAGGTTTGTGTTCATAAAGCAAAGTGTGACCTGATGATGGCGCTAGTCAGAGGATCATCACAGTGAATGCAGTTTATCCTGAAGGGAACACGAACGTCTCATTGACATGAACTCACTGTGTGTGTCCACAGAGGGAATGGTCGAGGTGACGAAACAAGGAAAGAAACTCTGCACCATCGGTCCAGGGAAAGTGTTTGGAGAACTGGCCATCCTGTACAACTGCACTCGCACAGCAACTGTAACAGGTGAACGCACACACACACACACACACACACACACACACACACACACTGATTGCAGGAAGGAGCAGGAGGAACCAGCTGTGTCCAACAACAAACCCATTATCTTCAAACTGATGTTCAGAGACGGTGAAAATGGTTCGATTTTGCTCGTCAGTGTCACAGACGTGTGACTCCGACTAAAAACCACGACGTCCATCAGCGCTGCTGGAAATGAAATCAATTCAGGCTGTGAACATTTGAAGGTCGAAGGTCTAGTTTCTTTCCTCATTTATACAAACCAATCTGTGTGAAAGTCGTCCTCTCTTTAAAAAGGCCGAAGCACATAAACACACAAATAATCATATTTTTCTTATTTCACATTTTCAGAAACATGTTGCTGTTGAGTTTTTCAGTTTTGCTTTCCTCTGTTGTGGTTGAATGTCAGCAGCTAACACCTAACAAGAGACGCCTGAACTGTCACAGGATTAGAAATGTTTTTATTCCGCTGTGTCTTAAAGGGAAAAACTCCTGGAGTCTTTCTGGATGTGACTCTTCATGTTTGCTTTGCATTTCACATCCCTTCATTTTCCAGACTGACGCTCGAGCTTCAGATGACGGACTGACTTTAAATGTACGATCAGGCTGATTTCTGTTCCAGTGTTTCTCACTTTGATGTGTTGGAGCGACGCCGAGACCCTGACTGATAAAACGGTGTCTTATTGGCAAGAGTGTGTTCACAGAGCTCTTGTTCTCGACCGTGTGAGGAATAAAAAACAAATCAGCCAGAAGTTTAAATCCCATTTATGTTTAAATGAGATCCTGAGTACTTTTCCCCTCTGTGTTCAGCTGCTTTCAATCAGTGTCCTTCAGTTGAGAGAGAGAGAGAGAGAGAGAGAGAGAGAGAGACAGAGACAGAGACAGAGAGACAGAGACAGAGACAGAGAGAGAGAGAGAGAGAGAGAGAGAGAGACAGAGAGGGAGAGAGAGAGGGAGAGAGAGAGAGAGAGAGAGAGAGAGAGAGAGAGAGAGAGAGAGAGACAGAGAGAGACAGAGAGAGAGAGAGAGAGACAGAGAGAGAGAGAGAGAGAGAGAGAGAGAGAGAGAGAGAGAGAGAGAGAGAGAGAGAGAGAGAGAGAGAGAGAGAGAGAGAGAGAGAGAGAGAGAGAGAGAGAGAGAGAGAGAGAGAGAGAGAGAGAGAGAGAGAGAGAGAGAGAGAGGGAGAGAGAGAGACAGAGAGAGAGAGGGAGAGAGAGAGAACACGTTTTTTGACTCTCATCTTTTACTGGACAGAAACAGAAGTTTTTCTCCTGAAGTTTCAGTTTCATCATTAAAGCAGCATCAATATTTTTATATTAACATTTGATCAAATGACCAGGTGTCATTTTAAAACCGACTCTGCCAGTTTGAGCTGAACAGCTTCCTGAATCGAGGTCTGACCTTCAGCTCCTTCAGGACCTTCTTCCCTCCAGAGGAGTCAACGTTCTCATCTTCTCATGTTCATGTTCGGATGCATGATGATGATGATGATGATGATGATGATGATGAATGTTGGTTCACTATAATATTTTTATACTTGAAAAGAAAGCAAACAAAGGACAGTTTGTTGTTTAAATCTAAAGTTAAAAAGCCAATTTTTATGCTCCTGTATTGCTCCCTATTGAAAAATGTAATAATGACTAAAGGACTAGATTAAAAATGGAAACTAATCCATTTGCTGGCTGGATTTAACAGCAGAGTCAGTGAAGACGTGGGAGGTTTGATGAGAGCGTCTCGGACTCCTGGCCGGTGGTTTGAATCCCCTCCTCCTCCAAGCCGGAGCTGAGAAGCATGAAAACATCATTAACAGTTATTTTCTCTGACTGAAGACAAATCGATGGCGTCGTCCTGTCGAACGAAGCTTCGGCTGCAGAACGAGCAACGTGAAAATGAAGAGCGCCACATTGTCGCCACCAAGATTCTGATAATGAAAATAGTGGAGGACGAGGCAGCAGGTGTGGGGAGGGGGGGGGGGGGGTCAGATACAACCATGGAGACGTCTCACCTGGAGTTTCACACAGGTCACTAAGCTTCGAGTAAATGAGCTGATGATTGTGGTTCTGTGAAGCTTTCATGGCTCAAATCTATCTTCATGTTAATTAGCTTCGTTTTTTTGAGTGTGATCTAAATTTACGGCACATAAAAAAACTCCGGGTTACTAATGGACGCCGGATGAGATCACGGCCACGTTTGACCGTCAAAG